>CM033271.1:44920292-45240795 GCA_019343175.1 Oedothorax gibbosus
AACTGGTTTTCTTGCTTTCGGGCCAGTTAAACTGTCACTCGTCACTACAACCGGTTCTGCTGGTGAATGAAATGGTAGTTTTTCTTGGTATAAATTAGTGCATTAGATGACTACTTATTTTACAATTTATTTTTTCAATATTAGTTAGTAAACATACATAAATTGAATCAATATTTTAAAACTGAAATAATAAGGATAACAAAAACAGAATTAAAGGTATTGTTTGTAAAACACAATTAAAAACGACATAAAAAACCAAAGCTTATTAAAAAAAAACCGTGAAAGAAAAGAATGAAAATAAGAGTATTACGTATTACAATGACCTTGTTTCAACACTTTGTCAAAGAAAACAAAACAACCAATGAAGTCGCAGTATTGAGAGCGTGACATCATAAATATTCCCATTACAGTTTTAATCGGTTTAACCGAAAAACCGGTTCTTATCAGGTTAACTGAAGTGAAAAACCGGTGTAACTGCGACTTGTTTTCTATCCCTGCTGAAAAGTAATAACAAACAATAACCGGAGCTCGGGTGGCCTAATGGTTAAGATCGCAGCCCATTATGCTAACTGTCTGCGCACTGTACCGTGTGCGGGTTCCAACCAACCGACCAAAACAATAACCACTGCAACACAACCGCGACGTGAATGCAGATGATGATCCCGACATTCGATCTGATCGTCTCCTTCTGTTAGTAAATAGTAGTGCGAGACAAATCATATATTGTCGATAGTTAATTGCTTTTGCAAGCGGGAATAGGAGGAACCTTTTGTCTTTATGTTTGTTGTTCCTTTTTCTTAAAAGCGGGCGTCATTTTTTTTGTGAAAATGCGCGTTGTTATTGTAATGTGTGGTCGCATGTGTCACCGGTGCTTCTTCGCGACCATGCGTTCAGGATTGGAGAGTGATGGTGAGATTTGATTTTATTTACACTCAAACTCTGTTACAAAAAACAACTCGTCTATAACGTAATAAATATATGGTAACTTGAATTACTCAATGTTGTTATATCTTGCTTGTAACGACACGTTTTAATGAACTACTCGGTTATAACGCTAAAAAATGGTACAGCCCCCTGATATAATGGCTTGTCTGTTCATTGGCAACTTTTGGCGAGTTTAAAAATTTATATAGGATTGCTGTAACTATAGAGTTGCATGAAATATGAAGCGTAATGGTTACTACACTTGGGTATTTCCATTGCTTGGCAATGTAAAGCAACTGGCCAAATCAAGACCGGTCATTATATCATAGCTGTTCCACAAGGTTACTCGTTCTGAACATTACCCTCCCTTAAATGACACTATAACCAAGTTACATTGTAGTTCAAATCGGGTGGTCTGTCTCACAGTGCATTATTTCTGTAGTCAAAATATGCTGGGAGAGGAACGGTCTTCCTGACGATCAAGGGTGCTGGGGAGCACAGTCGGTTAAGGCATTCACCTTGCATGCAGAAGGTCCAGGTTCACGTCCGGGTATCGCCAAAATAACTGCCATCCTATAAACGGCCTGTGCAGCCAAAAATGTCCGACGAATAATACCCAATGTAGGGGAAGTGCAATTTAAATATGCTCCAAAGTCCCAACGCTGCGTACAATGTTGCCCTTAACGATTGTGTTGGGTGCCTACTCGGGTGTTGGCTTGTCACTTGACTGTGGTTCTAAATTACGACACCCATCACCATTAGCCCTCGTGTAGCTCTAGTGCTACAATGGTTCAAACTAATCTAATCTGACGAGCAGGGTCTGACTTGCAACTTTTGGGGCCATCTTCCACAAGGCCTGGGCTCAAATTTTAATGCCTGATTTCATTTTAAGTTGTATTGCTCTTTAAATTTTCAGTAAATTGCATCATTTTGTGGCTCTACATTTGTTTGAAGCCAGGAAAAAAAGCATTAAAATAGACTAGTTCAGCGAAACGGATTAAATTAATGAAATTTTTTTAACTCTAGCTTTTGATTCAAATATTTACCTTTATTCGAGCAATCGGACACAAAAGCCTCCTTCGGGGGCCCCCAAAATTGTCTGTGCCCATTGTCCTTCTTATCCAATATCAGGCCCAGGGTACAAGCAAGTTTGGGGGAACCCACAACATACACTGCTCACAACAATTAGGGGAACACATGGACACCCCCAATGATTCCATTTGGTATCATCAGCTTCCGATTTTTTTTCTTACTAAGTTAAGCTCGCACTTATTTATCGTTAGATGGAAGAATCTTGTCTTTTGAAGAATTAAATAATGTTTGTTTTAATTAAATGAAAATATGAAAAACATGGTAAAATACAATTCACTCCCAAAAAATTTTATGCAATAAATTGACCCTAAATTCTTCACGCTTGCATTCTTAGATGCTTTAAAATTGATTTTACACTTTTTTTTACGAATAAATTTTTGAAAAAATTTATTAAAAAATTATGATTCCAATATTTTCCCCCTTAAATTTTAGTTAAAAAATTAAGAATTTTTTCCCTGATTTTTACCATTTCATTCGGGATGAATATTGAATCTATTTCACAAATTTTAGATTTTTAGAACAAAAAGTAAGAAGTTGGAACTGAAAGGGTAAACAAAAGTAAGCAGTGCTCCCCTAATTGTTTTGAACAGTGTATATCTATGAACATGATTTTTTCATTTTAAATTTATACACATGAATAACATTTGACAACTACCTTAAATTCACATTGTAATCACCCCATATTTTACTTATTTTTTTAATACATAAACACGACATCAGATACCTATTGTAATGTCTCATGTCATACCATATTTTAAGTACATCATGCATAATTTTTATTTGCATGTCCAGGAAATTTAATTTATAAAAATAACAAGGGGTATAATAATTATAGTGGAACACTTTTGATAAATTAATGGCACTTGGTTCAAGTGGGTATCATATTTTTTAGTACTTATGTGGGGCAACTAATTTTGGTGAATTTTTTCCTCGATATTCTTTTTTAAGCACATCCCTTAAAGTGGGGGCCCTGGCCCGCCGTAATTATTATTTTTTGCAAAATCTGGAACTAACTTTTAAGTTGTGCGATCATGTGTCACTTCTCACTAATAGGAGAATCTGTATTTCAGTTGAGAGCTTACACTTAAAAAAAAATCTGTTACAGAAAAAGTACCATATATTTTCCAAAAATTACTGTTATATTTTCTTTTAATTTTTATTTTTGTAAAAGTTTTTAATAACTGTTAACTGTTTTAAGTAAGCTAACTGTTTTAAGTAAAAACAGTTATTTTTTTCTGTTTATAACCACATATGGAGCCTAGACTGTGACTGAAAAAGCATTTTTATTTGAACTTTTTGTGGAAAAACTGTGTTATAGCAGCTCAGTTGGGAGAGAGATTCAATTCATTTTTCAGTTGGATAGAAGATCTAAAGGTCTGTGATTTCAAACCCAGTGTTCAGCAGTTTTACTGTGGTCAGTATCCCTGGGGGAGGTCAAAACAGCTTTAGCGTTATAATAACAAATTGTTCGTATAAAATGAACAGATTATCTCTGGTATGGTATTTTTCTGGCACTCCATCTTAGTGATTTTTTGTAAAAACTACAGAATTTTTTTCACACACACACACACAGTGTAGCAACAATTCTATCGCAGAAACGTGTCTATTGTGTAGTAAGTGTAGCTTTACAGCATTTTATTTTTTCCCTCGTTTCAGAGGAAACACAAAGATGCCAGCTGATCTCTGGACATGGACAAGAAGCTGCCCTTCCTGCGATGCCTGCCCAAGCGTTCACTGACTTTCCTGTACATCCTGTGTGCAACGGTTGCCGCTTTCGTCTTGGCGTCGCTTTACTTCGAGCGTGACGAAGTACAGACTAACCTCCTGTTGCCGGGAAACGAGTCTGCATCTACAGTTGGCTTATGGGTGTCATCCGCAAGCGCTGACCCTAGTGTTGGCGTCAGTGTTCTTAACACTGCTAATTTCAGCGGCGGCTCTTACGGCGTACATGTCGTTGCTGTCAACGACGTCAGGGCTCAACTCAACACCGACTCGAACACTCTCATTGTGAAAGCTGAACCTAACACTGACTATGACATTCAACCCAACACCGACTCTAACGTCATTGTGAAAGCTGAGCCCAACGCTGACTATGTTGTTACCACTTCAACCCCAAAGACTTCAAAACCTCCACGCAAGAAGACCTTCATTAACAACACCCGGTACATCTACTTGACGCCCAGCGTAAACCACACGACGTCCACAACTACAACAACACAAATGACGTTGACAGGGGGCAGCAGTTGCAGTTCTGACGTCGAGAAAGACGGCAAGCTTATCCTGCTGTGGACGTCTTTTTTCGGTTACTGGAACTACTTCTCTCAGGAAAGATTGAACCGCTGCAAAGGTTGTTTGAATTGCCGCGTCACAAGGTAGGAAACCTATTTATATATATCCTGTATATTTTATTATTTGCTTTTGCCATGTTCTGGAAAATTTGCCGCTTTTCTCGTAGAACAGGAAGCTTGCGGCAGTTTTATTCAATTCTAACCTTGATACTCATTGCTTGCTTTAAATTTTCGTATTCAGTTCATCAACAGCATTTTGAGTTTGGTGTCCAGCAAAATGTGCATATGGGGTCTGTATTTTGAAATTGCTACACAATTAAGCATTTCTGAATTGTAATAGCCATTTTTTAGGACCTAGGATTGTTCAGAATCTTTTTTAATAAATATCTTTGTCTCCACAATTTCCCATTTACATTTCTTTAGAACATTCAGTTATTTATTGTTTGTTAAATTAATTTACAGTTCGAAAAATATATAATTAGTGCAATTGATGCTTTAAAAATAAAAGCTAAATTTTGCATATTTTTTATGCCAAGTTAGAATTCTCTATGCATCTTTCTTCATACATATATAATAAACCATCAAAAGAACTCTATTGTGATATTACAACAATCCAAACTGAATTATATATCGCATAAATAAATATTCCTTCAAATTTTTTTTATTTTATTTTAAATAAAGTTTCTTATGCGTTTAACGAAATGGCAACAGTGAAAATATTGAATAAAAATGGAATTTGCATGTTATTTCAATGTGGATTAAATTTTTAGTTATTTAAATTTTAAATAAACTTCTAATTAAATTTTTTTAATGAAATTTGGAATGTAGCCTAATCTGATTTTTTGCTTCAAAATGACGTATACCACTTGTCTGTGGGATTTGTGGTTCTTTCTGTGAAAGTGGGTGACAGACGGACGGACTGAACGATTATAATACCTTCCACTTTTTACGTTATAAACGTAGTGTGGAAGCTAAAAACTGATTAAAATGATTTCTATTTATTGCCACTACCTGGCAGCATAACATCAAGTTCCACAAACTAAACATAAAGTGAATAAGAGAGAAGTAAACCAAACCATCAATCATTATTACAAATGTACAAGTCTTTTTATATGCTCTCAAAGTTCCAAAACACACTTTTCTAAATACATCAATTGAAAATATAAGACATGCTACTGAGCGGCATTTTACCCAGTACTAGAAGTTGGTTGCCAACAACCGACATGACAAGTTCTACGTTTGTTCATATCCCAGCAGAAATAGGCAGCAGTTTAAACTTCTTCTTTCACAGGGACCGCTCGCTGTCGGGCATCGCGGACGCCGTGGTGTTCCACGCCCGTGACATGTCCGTGTCGGACCTGCCGCCGTCTCGGCCCCCTCGTCAGACGTGGGCCTTCTACTGCCTCGAGTCGCCCGTCTACTCCGACTTCCCCGGGCTGCGACACATGAACGGCATGTTCAACCTCACTGTCACCTACAGACGGGACTCGGACGTGGTGGCGCGATACGGATCCGTCAGGAAGGTAAATCCTTGTTAGTTCCTGGTCCGCAAAACAAAAACATACATGGCGGACAGGACATCGCCAATCTTCCTCCAAGACGTAAATTAGCCCGAGCCATCCTTGTTGTTTCTTATTCCACTTGGTCTAGTTCAAGTCCTGATCAAATCCGAAAGGTTCGTCCACAAAAAGTTTCGAACCAGCGAAGGTTTTTCAAGGTCACTCTTCTGAAAATCTATACAGGAAAACAGAAGTTTGGTTGGTATTGGATTTAAGGCACACAGAGTACACCTTTTGTCCGTGAACAAAGTAAGTGGTAAATATTTGTTAACCCCAGGTTGGTTTTTTTGTAAGCATACATGGAGGGACAGGATCTATGAACCTTTGCCAAACATCGCCAATCTTCCACCAAGACGTAAATTTTCACTCGTCGGGGATTAGTTTAAAATGTTTCGTGGGCACTTTAAAGCTGGAAATAAAAGAGCTACGGAATTCAAATTTGGTACACGAGTTCCCACAGTACCTGTCGGTCGGTGTTCGGGAAAATCGTGCACTATAATTTGTCTGCTAAATAATTTTTTTTTAGATTTTAAAGCTATTGAAATGTCTTTATATAGTATATAAATATTTTTTTAATGTATTGATTTATTGTGAGTTGTAATTGAAATTCGTGCAGTGTTCCACACCCAAGCGAAGAGTGTTCAAAGCATTGTTGGAAAAAAACATGTTTAAAAAAAAAATGTTTTTTTTGTTTAAAACATGTTTTTTTTAACAGTTAAATTTTGGTTATTGAATAAGTTGTATGAGTTAAAAAAAAACACGGTTCTTTTTGCGTTTTGGTTTTCTATATTTACTTCCATCCCCAATAATTTTAGGCATATGCCTTGCATCTTTCTTTGTCGAAGAATCATAGAATACAAGAAATCCTTCGATTATCTGGCGATTGCGGTGACTTCCTTTAATTAAATCAGATGAGCTAATAGAAGAATTTATAAACTAATAATGTAATAGTTTATGTTTGGTATTATTTTAATTTAACTAAAATTATGTACCACATTGATAATTAGCCTAAATCGGTTTTTTTTAAAAATTGTTTTAAACATGTTTTTTATTACTATGTTTTAAACATGTTTAAAACAATTGTTTTAAACAAAATGTTTTAAACATAACAACCCTGGTGCAGAGTTGAAACCCACTGCGGCATTGTAAATCATTTCCCTCTTTCCGGATACGCACGAGTTATCCAACGCCAGACGAAAATAAACGGACCTTTGATACAGTGGTCATTTCCTATCGATTCCTTGTGGTTTAAGCTAGGGTTTATCAGCCCCATATAGACCTAATGTATTGTTTTTGAAATCACATTTCGTCAAAGTATTGTTTTAAAACGTATGTATTTTCAACAGTAATGAAAAATGCAATTAAAAAAATTACGAAACAAATTTAAGGGTAACATATCATCGATATTTTAACTCTAAATTACTTATGACCTAACGTTTTTATATTGTCCGATTTTTATATTTTATTACCCGATTTAACTCGTATCTCTAATGAACTCTTCGCCCAAATTAATTCGTGTTCCTGATTAACCCGTATCCCGAATGAACTGTTAATCCGAAACAAATTGAATTTTTATTCCTAATTAATTCGTATACCTAATCAACTCAACCCCGAATTAACTCGTGTCTCAAGTTTATTAGTGGAGAAATTAACTTCTGTCTCGATTTAACTCGTATCCCTGATGAATTTGGTGTCTTGAAACAACTCGTGACTCAAATAATTTTATATCTCGATGTTCCCTTGTTCTGAATTGATTTTTTGTTCCTAATGAATTGAAGAGCTTAGTGGAAGAACGTGCTAAGTGACAAAAATAAGAAAATGAGCTTGAAAGTTTTTTTTGTTTGCACTTGATCTGTTGACAACGGTACTTGCAAACCGTAAAAAAATATACTTCACTTTAAAGTTTATGAAAAAGGGGAAACTTGTTATCGTTAAAAAAAAATTGATTGACACAAAAATCTCAATTTTTTCCAAAGATGTCACTTAGCACGTTCTTCCATTAAGAGGGACTGTCAGTCCCATAGAGCTAATGCATTAGTTTTGTAATCATAACTTCCGCAGAAGTATTGTTTTTGCCATGTTAGCCCTTTTTCCCCAGGTATGGGAATCATCATAAAATCCATTTAAAACAAAATTGAAAAGAAAATAACAGCCGGTTATTTAATTATTAATTAATAAAGTTTTAAAATAGTGTCGCCATCTGCTGTATATATTTGGCATTTTAAAACTTCAAAAATATATAATTAAATAGCTAGATAACATTATCGTTTCAAATTTGTTTCATTTTGATGCTATGTTGATTCCCATACCTGGGGAAAAAGGGCTAACATGGCAAAGCAATACTTCTGCGGAAGTTATGATTACAAAACTAATGCATTAGCTCTATGGGACTGACAATCCCTCTTAAGCTCTTCACAATCCATGTTTCGAATGAAGCCGAGTTAACTCGGTCCGTGTTCCACAGGCGCGTCCTCCGCGTTTCATGGACTTCCAACGCCTGCGCCGCGCGTTCAAAGGCAAGCGTCGGTCGGTAGCGTTCCTGTCGAGCCACTGCCCGACTGACGGCGGCCGGGACGCGTTCGTGACCGAGCTCTCCCGACACATCGACGTGGACGCGTACGGCGACTGCGGGGACCGCGTCTGCCCGATGTCGGCCAAGGACTTCTGCCACGAGGAGTTCGCCAGGAACTACAAGTTCCTGCTGGCCTTCGAGAACGCCGTCTGCAAGGACTACGTCACCGAAAAGTTTTACAGGTATGTATTCACAGAGATGGGCTGGGACTGATCTATACCATTAGGACCGGGTCTAAGGCCCCTAAATTTTTTTTCTATGCTAAATGCAGCAGACTCCCAAAATTTCAGTACATTTTTAAATTTTCTAAGACCACACTTTATTTTTAGCTTGAATTGGACTCAGAGAGACCCTAAAACGCGATTGGTTTGATCAATGTTATATGGAAACCGGTAAAGTGGTTGCAAAAATATGATAAATCTGCCAACTAGCATCATCATTGTAGGAGCAATCATACACATAATTTTTCGTGAAGGGGCACCCAAAATTTGTTGTGCCGATAGTCAGCTTTTCTAGATCCGGTCCTGGGGCTGAGGGGGGCCGACAAGAAGTGAACTGTTCTGAATGATATATGTATCTATTTTGAATGATTGTGTTGTGAGAGAGTGAAGGTCAAAACAAATTCTGATGCGTTTTCAATTTCTTTTTTTTTTGGGGGGGGGGGGGTTAAGGGGGTTGTATATGTCATGTGTATTGTTACTAAAATAGATTTCATTTCAGGACACTGGCCTACGACATTGTTCCTGTTGTCTTCGGGGGCGGTCCTTACGAAGGGCTCGCCCCGCCCGGCTCCTTCATCGACGCCCTCAAGTTCAAGTCGCCCCGCCACCTGGCCTTCTTCCTCAGAGGGGTGGGCGAAGACTTCGACAGGTACGTGAGCTACTTCAAGTGGAGGAAAGACTACTCGGTGGACCTGGCCAACGAGAAGGAGTGCGACCTGTGCAGGATTCTACACGACACGACCCGGAAACGGTCCTCGTACAGGGATATGAAGAAGTGGTGGGTGGATGGATCGCAGTGCAGGACGTGGGGGCCATAGACGCGATCTGTTTGACTAAACGTGTTCAGGAAATTCCAATGGATAAAACGTGTTCAGGAAATTTCGATGGTCAAAAAGTGTTCAGGAAATTCCGATGGTCAAAACGTGTTCAAGAAATTCCGATGGCACGGTGGAAGAGTTCGACAGGAGGAGGATCTACAGTAGAACTCAGATAACTCCAATTATCCGAATCGTTGCTGATTATCCCCATTTCAATAAAATATTCCATTTGGATATCTGTTTCTGTTTGTCTTTGTTGGATGTCATGCCTATGGTAATTGTTTTGGAACGACCAAATAATTTCTAGGCATGACATCCAACTGACGAATCGTAACAAATAGGATGAGTGTAAAAGTTTATCTGTCGCATATGAAGAGTACAGGGGAAGAACCGCTTTATTTATTAGGAGTAGTGCCGTAATTGTATCTGCTTGGCGGACATTGGCGACAGAAAACCGGTTTTCCTTTCGGTTCTTCTTTCGCGGTACCAACGTGTGACTCGTGTCCGCTGATCTCTGGCGTAAATCAGGGTTGCCGCGAGAGAAAAACAAAGTGAGTAACCGATTTCCTCACACCAGTTAAGGCGATGACTCGCTTTCATCGCCAAAGAGGCCTGATGAGGAAAGTTTTCGACGAAATTAAGCGGTTTATCCCTTGTACTCTTCATATAAACTTTTGCAAAACCAAGGTTCTAACATAAGTTGAATAAAACAACTACATTACAAAGAGATACGACTCAAACTGCTAAAACAGCATCGTACACTTTGGTTTTAGTTGGTTTGATTAAGACCGATACTAGAACTACATGATCTCACAGCCTAAAAATACATTGAGTAATTCATTAAATATACCCTTTCTTTCGATTAACTCCATTATCCGAATTCTCGATTATCCAAATGTTGTTAGATCCCAATTGCTTCGGATAATTAGAGTTCTACTGTACTTCAAGTTATAGTATAGGGCCTACACGGGGGACCTATAGGTTCTAAATTGTGGTGCTTTTTTCAAATTTAGTTTCATTTAGTTATTTTAAAAACCATTATTGTTAAAAATTTAATTGCATTAAAGTAAATTGTATTAAATTAAGATATCATAGAATCATATGTTCTAAAATATTATTTCAATATGTGAAAAAAAAAATGATAAATTATTTAAAAAAGTAACTGTGGCGTGAGGCAAACTTGTACCAAGTTTTTTTTTTCATTTTGTTTATTTTACGATCAAAATCGATATTTCGCCGAAAATATTGAATTTTGAAAAACTAGTATTAGTGTTTTTGAAAGTCCAGGGTTCCCACGGGTCCTTGAAAGTCCTTGATTTTGATTTTCAATTTCAAGGACCCTTTTATACTCCTTGATTTTTACCAAAAATCGTTAAAAAGTCCTTGATTTTTATTTTCGATTTCAAGTACTCCTTAATTTTGACGAACAATTGTTGAAAAATCCTTGATTTTCTTTGTTTCCGACATTTAAATTTCAAGAAGTCATTTCTTAAAACAGTGCCAAGTTGGCACTAAATGGCAGGCATAGCACTTCGGCATTCTACAAAACAATGCTTACTCCCAGTTATATTTTCGCCAAATCCTTCTGTGTTTTTCTCTGATATGGTTGCCAAAACACCTGGCGTTGGCGATATTTTCGATTTTTAATCAGTAAAATAATCGTCACACTATGATTAAGGGTCCTTGAAAATTGTTTTGGGTGTCCTTGAAAAGTCCTCAAAATCTCCTTGATTTTTATTTTGAAATAAGAGTGGGAACCCTGTGAAACGTCAACAGTTCGTAGATATCTGTGATAGCTCTTTTTTATTGTCCATTATACAAAAAATCGTCAAAATTGCATTTTTACAATCGCAAATTAATTACAATCTAGATGGCTGATGCAGTAATAAATCAGCTTCGAGTTGGATGTTATTTGAGGTTGCTTTTGCAGCGAACCGCTACAATGTTATAACTGTAGTTTTTCATTAAGAGGGATTGTCAGTCCCATAGAGCTAATGCATTAGTTTTGGAATCACAAGTCCCGCAGAAGTACCGGGTGGTTATAAAATAACGCTCGCTATTCGGAGAGGTCTGTAGCTTGAAGGAATAATCCAAATGTAACAAACGTCAAGACAATTACTAAATCAAGAAGGGGGAAAGAGAATGGAATCATAAAAAAGAAACTCGTCTCTTGACCAGAGTTCTAAATTACGAGGCGAAATTGACTGTGTTGGCCGTAATCGGCCATAATTGGCTACGTCTCGTAATTTAGTACCCTGGTCAAGAGACGAGTTTCTTTTTTATGATCCCATTCTTTTTCTCCCTTCTTGATTAGTAAGTGTCTCAATGCTTGTTGCATTCGGTTTATTCATTCAAGCTACAGACCACTCCGAATAGCGAGCGTTATTTTATAACCACCCTGTATTGCTTTTTTTTCTTTTTTTTCCCCCAGGTATGGGGATCCACATAACATCGAAATGAAACAAATTTGAAACGAAAATGTTATCTAGTTATTTAATTATATATTTTTGAAATTTGAAAATGCTAAAAAAATATACAGCAGATGGCGACACTATTTTAAAACTAATTCAAGTAATAATTAAATAGCCGGATGTTGTTTTCTTTTCTTTTTAAAATTGATGTTGTGTTGATTCCAGTTGTGATGGTGAAAATGGAATAACATGGCAAAGCAATTCTTTTGCAAAAGTTGTGATTTCAAAACTAATGCATTAGCTCTATGGACTGACAGGTTCCTCTTAATAAAAAGTTTATATTTATGTTATCTTCTTTAATGAAAATTTCTGTATATGCCTGCATATGTTTAATTGTATTTTAATTATTGTGAATAAAATCGTGTTTGTTTTTCCAATCTCGTTTTGTTCTTGCACAGCGCATTGAAGGCCAGCGACCAGATATTTCTCATTCTGATTCATCCATATCAGCCACATGCTGATAGAATTCATCAGTACTATTTCGCCAACAGTTCGCCCAAAAATCCGATGAATTATATCCCGTGAAGTGGGAGTGTACGTTGAATTTTCTCCAAAGTCTCAACGCCGCACACGATTTTCCCCTTAAAAATTTCAGTGGGTGCCTACTCGGGTGTCGGCTCGTCACTTGACTGTGGTTCAAAATGACGACGCCCGTCGCCAATAGCCCTCGTGTAGCTCTAGTGCGAAGATAATTCAACTCGCCAACAGTTCTGAAAAGGACAAGCTTGCAAAGATCAGGATGATATGTCAGACGTCATGCTACGAAGAATACTTTCGCAGGTTCTCTCTTTGTCTTAAGCCCTGGTTTGGAGGAACACAAAATCAGACGCTGAGTAGTGCGTCAGAATTATCCGCTTTCTTATTGGCCCTAGTTGTCATGTGACCGCGGCACCAAAAATAACGTTGATCTCATCGTTCGAAAATCTCGAATCAGTCGTGGTTTGATTAGTGCGTCCAAAACGTGCAAAATGGCCGATGTTTCTACCTATTCGAATGAGATAACGGTGGCCTTCGCTTACTACGCATGAGTTAGATGCGGACGCATCGCTAGACGTGAATGCTAACAAACCACCCAAACGAAGATAAGACGCTGATATTGATGAGCAGGGCGTTTTTTAACGCTTTGACGTGCGTTCAAACAGTCCTTACAAACCAGGGCTTTAGCCATCCTATAAGTGGATCGTGTTTAACGGAAAAATTCCCCACCTGCCTAAAAATCTCGTTGCTTATATGAAACTAACGTTACATCTGTCGCATGGCTCATAGACGCACGCATGGCTTCAGTTACACGAGGAAGTAGTATTAACAAAAAAACAAAATAGTAATTAATATATTGCATTCCATTCATACGCCTTCGGGCGTCGTTAAGCAATCAACCTAAGGAAACAAACTGTAAAGTTACTACAGTAGAACTCCAATTATCCGAAGCGGTGCTGATTATCCGAATGTCGGAAAAAAAATCTGTTTCTGTTCGTCTTTGTTGGATGTCATGCCTAGTAATTTTTTTGTACCGATCAAAAATTTACTAGGCAGAGGCGAACAGTAACAAATAGGCTTAGTATAAAAGTTGATACGTCGCACGTAAACTTATGTGAAACCAAGATTCTAACATAAGTTGAATAGAAACAAGAAGTTCTTAAAGAACTAAAATAGCCTACTTTCCTGTTACTTAAATACTTACTGAAATTCTAATAGAAAAACAACTAAGTTCCTAACAGTAAATATCATCAACAACCGTTTCTGCACTAGATTTATACACATTCGAAAAAAAATCGCTAAACACAACATCCAGCTATAATTTTAAACTTCTAAAAGCCAAAATCAACTATTTTCCTTAATATTCTTTCTCAAATTAACTTAATATAATTTATCGTCTGTACGATTTATTTGTAGTTCAAAGAATAATTCAATATTTATTAATAACAAAAGTAATGAAACTACTACAAACTACATTAAAAAAATAAGAAATGTAAATTAAAACTAAGCATAATTGTATGCAAAAAATATGCCTTGCCGCTTTCTTGGTAAATAATTAATGAACAATCAAAGAATCACATTGTGCTACATTTTAAGACGTCATTTGAAACTGATTCATGCAAAAATTATTTTGCTTCAAATATTTTTAAATAAAGTTTCTCATGCCATTGTTAATTTGGCAACAGTGATTTAAATGACTCAAAACTGAATTTCAATGCTAATTCAATGGGAAATTCGCCGACAGCTAGTAGATTTATGTCCGTCCGGACGTACAGACAGGCGGACAAAAAGTGTGAAAGTTGGGTCTCTGAGGTCATAGCTATCAAACAAAAAGAATTTTTATGATCCGATTGATAGAACCGATTTTGGAATGGGGGTACGGACAGACAGACGGACATCGACCGCATGTCAATACCTACTTTTTCATTTTTTTTTATTCTTTCGAATTAAAAAAAGAAAAGTAGGCTAAAAACTGTTCGGTGGGTAGGTACATATATATTCCGGCTTGTGTGCTTGATCAGAGATCCGCTTATTTCGTCAGGTAAGACCATAGATATCATAGTTAAAGTATTAGATTTGCAGATCACGTGACCTCCAATGCTAACGACGGGACGCGCATGGAGACCAGAATAAGAGGGCAAATGGGCCAGTGTTGCCACCACATTAATGAGAAAAATACTACGAAAAAATACCGTTCAGTTCTAAAATTACAAAAAAATACTACCTGCATTTTGGAATCTTTTTAGTGACTAAAAAAAAACAAAACGTGAAACGCTTTTTTAGTATTTGTATGGTATTTTTTTGTAAGTGAAGTTTTTTGTAATAAGTATTATTCACGTGATCTGCCAATCTAATACTTTAACTATGATATCTATGGGCAAGACAGACACAGAAAGAATTTTACTGACACAGAGAAACGAAGTGCACCCATGGCGACGGCGGGAATCGAACCCGCACCCGTTATAGTGCGCAGACTGCTAGCGTAATGGTCTGCGATCAAACCACTAGGGCATCGCCCCCCCCCCAAAAAAAAAAAAAAATACTGTTACAAAATGCTATAACTCAAACTGCCAACGACATTTTACAATTTTAATTTGGTTTGGTTGATAACGACGGAAACTAAAACTACATTATATCACAGCCCAACAATACATTGAGTCATTGATTAAAATACACCTTTTCTCCGATAAAATCTAATTATCAGTATTTCCTATTGTACGAATGTGGTTATAGGTCTCAATTGCTTCGGATAATAGGGTACTTGACTGTAATCTGCTATAAAATACCTTCCAATAATTATTTATTTATTTGTTTGAATCCAAAAATAACAAACGTATATATTTTTTTCCAAAATAAATCTTCAAATAATTCATAAAAATCATTTTAAAATGGCTTATTTTTCATCGGTACGTCACGTGATCACAAACACGTCGGTTTGGCGACGTCACTAGTATATATAAACAAACGGTGTGATGTTTTTTTGGTTTGTAATTAAACTGGTTTTAATCTAACTTACTATTAAAATAAGAATTATATAGATAACGGGTGGAGGTTTTACAGAAGCGGATAGTTCAAATTCGTGTTTCAAAGTTTGTTTATAGTTACTAGTGACATCATAGATACCACGTGACAGCCAAAAAAACGTTTTCGGAAGTGATTTTTCGTCCTAATTTTAAAATTCATTTTTTCCCCTTTCTATGGGGTATTTGAAAAAAAAAAAAAAATACGGGTCTAATATTTTTGGCATAAGAATATTTTAAGCCAATAAAAAAAATTTAGTCAAATACCCTATTGTAGTTCTACTGTAGGGTCTGCCTTATAGTACGACGTTAATGGAACCAAAAGCAGCTGCCTAACCTTCGTGTAGCTTTAGTGCGACGTTCATTCAACCACCACAACAAAACTGATGCCCAATTTAGTGTGACCAGAAGTATTGCATTTCGTCGTAGCAGTTTAGTTAATTGTTACTCAACTATCTAGCTCGAGTCCCGGTACCACTGAAGACCTACCGAGTATATGCGGAGTACGTGCTCGTTAAATCTGTTGGGTCCGAAAGTCCTCCAAGTTCCCATACCAAATCAATACCTCTGGGGGTGACAAGCCAATTCTGGGGATCCTCTAGTTGGCCTCTGTCTCTAAAAATGAGATGGATCCACTTATGTGTGTGTGTTGTCTGTTGTGTCTGTCTGACTTGACGAAGGTTTATAAGCGGGTCTCTGACCAAGCACACAAACCTGAATATATATGTCTACCAACCAACCTAAAGTATGATTTATGAAAATTGAATGATGATTTCATTGTCGGAAAGTTAATCACTGAAACAAATTCGGTCAGGGCTGGCCGAACTGTATACTTGCACTTATTGATTTGACTAAGTGTTTTCAAGTTGTAACTACAAATAGACGCGGAAATTCTTGGTAAGTGATGCTTTTTTTTTTGAAATAGAAATAGTAATCATAAAAATATACATGCAAGAGGGATGTTCAGTCGTTGGGCAGTCTCACAGAGCTATGCATTAGTTTTGAAATTGCAGCCTCTGTGAAAGTAAACAAATTTGTCACCAGCTGTCACCACATTCGCCGACAGGTTCAAAATCCCAACAAGTCAATAAATTAATGCTGTTATGCTTAATTAAGGGCAATTTAATTACAATTTTTTGTATTAATATTTCTGCATTTGGGAAGAGGGATTTTTCTTTTATTGCTATGTAAACATAAACTATACTTATGGTTCGAAAATGTATATTAGAAGTGCATTTTATACGGAAATCGAATACATAATTAATCGGATTATTTTTAATAGTCCATTGTTGTGGTTTTTTGTGTTTTCGTTTTATAATTTGGACTTATCTATTAAGTGGTCTGGTCTCGATGGAATTTTTTTTTAATAATAATGTAGAAAGATGGGGGTTTTTCGCGCTGAGTTCAAATATTTAATTGCACACAACAATTTTAACAACAAACAGTTCATATATTATTTAAAATAAACTTTCTGAATTTGTAAAAATCGAGAAATAAACAAAACAAATATGTATTTCTATTGCCGGAATTTTGACCCTGCTGTCATTATTCCTGCCGGCTTGTAGCTGGTTGGTGACGAGTTACGAAACGTTAGTAACTTTCGGTTCATGAAATGTCACATTTACTAACTTCATTTAGATTTCTTACGAAAATGCGCTTCAGCACTCAGGGCCGGATTTAAGGATTTGCCGCCTGTAGGCTACGATTGATTTGCCGCCCATGTCACAATATTTTCCCTCTTCGGGGAAAGAAGGTAGCTGGTTAGCTGCAAAATAGGGTGGTATGTTCTGTCTAAAATAGATACACATATTAGAATCATCTATGTACCTTTACACACTGAATCAAAAGCGAAATAGGCGAATTTTTTTAAACTGTTCTACTATTTTTCTTTCAACTTCGAAATCCGGTAGGAGGGGGTGCAATTGCCCTCGCAGCGACCAGGTTTGCTACGAAATATTAGTATTACCATATATACGTTTACGGTTTAGACATTAATGTAAATTATTTGCTTTCTTTCTTAAAAAAATATTCGTATCTTTATAACAATTTTTTTTATGCCGATTGCCGCTTTAATGGGTCGTAAAATTTGCCGCCCCAAAAAATTCGCCGCTCTAGGCTACAGCCTACTTAGCCTATTTAGAAATCCGGCCCTGGCACAAACTACAAATGCTACATGCAAGTATGATACGTCAAAAATTCAGCCCATCGAAATTAGAAGACATGGAAAATCACAGAAAAAAATCGAATACGAAGTACTTCAATTATTAAAAAAAAGCCCTGCAAAATTTATTGCTAATTCAAAAAGCATGAGAAGCCATTTTCATTAGAATTAAATCCCCATTGCCATCCGCAACAATCAATCGAGAAACTTAAATTCTTTTAAATAATAAAATAAAAGAATTTTTTGTGACATCAATCAATTTGAAATGACGTCAAATATATTTCACTAAGAGGTTCTTTGTTTGTATATTGATATTAAATGTTTTGGGTTCTATTTAAAAGCGAAGAATATTACGTATTTATTCTTTGAAATATGAATTAATTTTTGCAAACGATAGAAAATAATTATTGAATTTTAGAAATAAAATAAATGAAACTATCCAAATTTAGCGTGCAAATGTTTAATATAGAATTAATATGATTAATACTGTGTTTGTTGCCTTTTTTCCTGTTCAACACTAATGTTGCGTGGAAGCGGGCTGAGTGACAGATTCTGTTACAAACCTACTTTTTGTAAAAAATCACTCAATAAATGTAAAAAAGGCAGAATTGAATTAACCCCATCAATCAACAAATTAAAAAAGATTAAAAGACAATTAGTCTGTTATTTGTGTAGATTTAATAATATAATTTTTTAATTAATTGGTTTACTTATACCACCAATTGATGTTTCTAAATAGGATGACAAATAAAAAGAAAACCCATTGCTTTATAAAGAAATAATTTTCATCAAATATAGAACACAATGAAGTGAAAGGTTAATGTGGGAAATTTTAAATTGATTGAAATAAATTTTAAACCATGTGCTAATAAAATCTTTTATTGTAAATAAAAATATAAATTTGGTTACAAATATGAACTCCGTGTGGGTATACACTGTGTACGTACGCTATTGATGCATATAAATAAAGATACATGAATACAATTTTTTTTCTCTCATTTCAAAACAATACTTTGCCTTTAACAAAAAATTTTGATGGTTGTCAGATATCAGATATTAGACTGAAAGTATAAACAATTGCCGCATAAAATGATAAAAATTCTGTTTAAAAAATGGTTAAATGACTAAATTTGTCCTCCTAAGGTGACTTCCTATCGGGAATGGCAGGCGACTTTTTCTGTGCTTCGCTTTTTTCGATGCCAGGATGGAAAGAACTGGCGCTTGATTGATTCGATTTGATGTCGCTGGAGGCTGAATCCTTACTCTCAATCACTGGCGGGTCCGGAGCACGGCGTTTCTTGAAGGAATTCCCCTTGTTTTTACCTTTCGACGAAACATTCAAAGAAGAGCAGCCATCAATAGTTGCCGCAGTTAGTTGTGCCAGAGAAGACTGTTTTCCAGTAGTATCACCAGTAGCTTCTTCGTCTTCTGAGGCGAAACGCTTGAGTGCCTCATCATAGTCTTTGACTTTGTAGATTATTGGCAAAGAACCCAACGTTTTTGAGACTCCTGGAGCTGATTCCTCATTTGGTATGACGCGTTCAATCACGGGAGGATCCGGAGCGCGACGTTTTTTGAAGGATTTTGCCTTTCTTTTATACGCTAATGGCGATGTTGCAGAGGAACCGTTGATGGCTGGAAGAGTAAGTTCAGCAAGTTCCGGAGAACTCTGATTGACTTTAGCAGTATCAGCTGCATCATTAGCAAACGGATTGAGTTCTTCCGGATACTGATTTTCGTCATCTTCACTAGCAAAAGGGTTGAGACTATCAGGGTATTCCTCTTCCTGTTTCTCACTTTCATCTCTCCCATATTCTGCTTTTTCGTCAATCGGCAACGGAACTGTTGAAGAGGAGCCGTTGATGGCTGGAGGAGTTTGTTCAGAAGCAAGTTCCTTAGAACACTGATTGACTTTAGCTGTATCAGCTGCATCACCCCCTTCATCAAAAAACGGATTCAGTTGATCCGGATAATCATCATCATGTTGCTCATTTTCCTCAGCTTCAATTGCGAAAGGATTGAGGCAATCAGGGTACTCATCCTCCTGTTGCTCACTTTCATCTTTGCCATCGTCTACTTTTTCTTCGTTCGGCAACGGAACTGTTGAAGAAGAGCCGTTGATGGCTGGAGAATTTAGTTCAGGAGACAGTTCCAAAGAACACTGATTGACTATTGCGGTATCAGCTTTATCATCCTTTTCATCAGCGAATGGATTGAGTTCATCCGGATAGTCATTTTCCTGCTCATTTACCTCATCATCAGTGAAGGGATTGAGTTCTTGAGGATAGTCATTTTCCTGTTCAGATTCCTCATCATCACTAGTGAAGGGGTTTAGACTATCTGGGTACTCATCCTCTTGTTGCCCCTTTTCCTCTTTGCCATTCAGATTTTTATTTTCTTCGTCTTCTTCGCATCCAAAAGGATTCAGGTCATCTGGGTACTCGTTTCCCAACTCAGCATTTTCTTCTGCGATATTTTCAAATGGGTTCAAATCCTGTCGATAATCCTAAAAGACAAAAAAATATTAATAAATTTTTTGTGAAGTTTAAAGGTTGTCAAAATGACCTATTTTAATTTAAATAATATTACATTTAATTTAAGGATTGCCGCATTTTCGGCACATAGTTATTTTATTAATTAAAACTAGTACATAAGAGTAAATTCAAACATTTTTTGGTCAATTAGTTTACATTCTCTCCAAATTGCAAGCTTTCTTCAGAAAATAAGTTTTTATACATGGTAAAGAGTGGTACTTTTAAGTTAATTATAAATCATTTATTTTCAAATTGCCAAAAGGTATTAAGAAAAGTTTCAATAATTTAGATAGATTACAAATATTCTGCAGTTTCCATATGAAATGATTTACGCCACTCTGAATATATATCGAGCTAGTTCACAGTTAAAAAAATAAGATTCATACCTCTGTTTCTTTTTCGTCTGCTTCAGAAGATTTCAGGCAGGGAAGACATATTGCGCTGTAAAAAAATAATAAACGTATGATAATTTATTTCACGTTATTATGAGAATTCATTAAATTTTCGAAATGTAAAAAATATAGAGAGATATTAATTTTATGGTTGCAATCTGTACCAGACTGGCTTAATAAACAAATTTAAGCTTGATAATTATGAAGTATTGAATCATTAAAAAAATTTAACAAGATTTAGAATTTTTAATTCACAATTTTATACTTACAACAGTCTGTAGAGCCATCTGCCAATGGAAGCCATAGTAGGTTAGGATAAGAATTCGATTTTAAAAGAAAAAATGCGAGCGAAATTCAATTAATGCTTTCTTGTTAAATTCTTTTCGGCTTCTGATGAAAAAAGTGCTAACTTTCATTGTTGCAATAATTAATGAAAAATTCCGATTGTTATAGTTACGTCTGCACTCTTTGATCATTGTTGTAATAATGTATCTCTTAAAAGCATTGTTAATCGAAAAATTAATAAAATAAAGCAACAAGGAGTACGTTATATATTTGTGGGAAACAGGAACAATCAGGGGGGAGTATCGAGCAAGGCTTGAAACCCCCTCCCCCCTCCGCCCTTTCCTAACCATTATAAATATGAAATCCGAAAATTACTAGAAGGAATTTGTTGAGGCATAGTATTAGTTCAATTTAAAATTCAAATGAATGTAGTTTTTATTTAAAAAAATGTGTTAGTTGGAGCACTAAACTAAAAATATGACATTCGGGACAGAGGCAATTTTTTGTGTCCTAAAATTTTTTTGGAGTTTCTTTGTTTTAAAATACCGTTTTAGGATTATATAATTACCAGTTTAAACAAATAACGTAACAAGTCAACGTAAAATTGCGAAAAAAAATTGTTAAATTCCAGTTAAGTTTGTTTCTGGACTTAAATTTGGTAAAATCTTACTTAACATTTATTGTGGATTTTTAAACCACACTCAAAAGTGTTAGGGGTAAAAAAGATCCGTACTTTTATATAGATTTGATTGGCGTTCGTTTATATCTGGTATTAGTTTCAATTCAGACCAAAGCACATGTTTTCAAAGTATTTTCACATTTCCTAAAGTCGAAAAAATGTGCATCGTATGGGATTTTTAAGTACTTTCCCACCATCATCCGGTGCTACATTTTGGAGTACCCAAGTTTTGGGTTGGGCGTCTGTGTTTTGCAGTTTTCCGGGTGTCAAACGTGGAATGAAGACTTTCAAAAATACGAATTTTGGAAAATGTCGCGTGTGATTAAGGGGGAAGAGGGGGGTTGAGCCAACTATCACGAAATCTCACCAGGGGGAGGGGGTAAAAAAATCATCAAAATCGCATCGCGTGATTTAGGGACGCCCCCTAAGTTAGTTTAGAACAACTTTTCAAGGAAAAGGCCCTTGAAATTCAATGTCCATTTTTACCCCTACATGTTTGTTCCGCTGCCATAAGGATGCGTCTGTAGCGAAACAACTTCTACAGATTTGGTCGTGACGCAATCTGAACTGAATGGACCTTGGTATGGAATGGTAAAAATTGGATGTTGGAATGTAAGAACGCTTTACGAAACGGATAAAGCATCCCAAGTAAAATCAGAAATGGAAAGATATAAAATCGACATTCTGGGACTAAGTGAAACCAGATGGAACAGTAGTGGAGAAACAACAATGACAGGTGGAACATCAATTATCTTTTCGGGCAACGGAAATGAGAACGATGTTCATTGTAAAGGATAAAGGAGTTGACTTCATGCTTTCAAAAACAGCAAGGAAAGTACTCATGGAATGGGACCCGGTATCAGAAAGAATAATACGGGCACAAGATTTAGAGGAAAACAAAAGAATATATCAATTTGCAATGTATATTCTCCTACAAATGATGCAACAGATGAGGTGAAAGAAACTTTTTATAGTACACTACAAGTGACTAAAGACCATGTAAACAAGAAAGACATAACACTAATTATTGGAGATATGAATGCCTGGGCAGGAAGAAGTTCGAGGATAAGGAATGGATTTCAGAAACGACTAAAGAGCGAGTACAGGAAAGGCGAGTTATAAGATCAAAACTGCTTGGAAAACGATCCCACGAAGTTGAACCACAAAATAAAGAGTGCTCGCAAGGACAAAAGAAAATACTACAATGACCTTGCTTCTGCAGCGGAAAAAGCAGTTTTTAACAATGATATAAAACAGCTGTATGATATTACACACAAAATCAGTGGACGTAGACGAACAAAAGAGGTACCTATTAAAAATAAGCAAGGACAGAAACTGACAGCAAGTGAAGAGATGGGTAGAGCACTTTAAAGAGAACTTAAATAGACATAACCCTGTTGTCTTGGAGGAGATCCCAGATCATACACCCGTTCAATTAAACATTGATACAGGCCGAATTAAACTCTTCGAAGTGCGGAGAGCAATTAAATTGCTCAAGTGCGGGAAAGCTGCTGGCAGCGACAACCGACCTGGGGAACTTTTCAAGGAAAGCTCCAAAACCGCACTTAAGAAGCTAACGGACCTGTTTAATAAAATCTTTGAAGAGGGTGTTATACCCGATGATTGGAACGAAGGTTTGCTTATAAGGCTGCCAAAAAAGGGTGACTTAACATCACGTGATAATTGGAGAGGAATAACGCTAGTGAACGTTTCGAGTAAAATATTCACAAGAATACTACTGGAACGAATGAAAAGGGCAGTGGATGAGAGACTTCGACCAGAACAAGCCGGTTTCCGTGCCAATCGAGCTTGTATCGACCACATTGCAACCCTATGGATTATAATCGAGCAATCTATTGAATGGCAGTTGACAGTTTATTTGAATTTTATAGATTTCGAGAAGGCGTTTGACAGTTATACATATATTATACATAGGGATACACTTTGGAAGCTTCTAAAATACTATGGAATACCAGAGTGCAGGGTTGCCAGTGGCGACTAAAAGGAGACTATTTGCTACTATTTTCGACCCTCGGCGACTATGGCGACTTTTTTAGACAAAATCAAGCCAAAAGCAACTATTTTCAGCATTTTGTCAACTATTTTCAAGGATGGGCGACTTTTTCGATTTTTTTTCTCCAATTTTAAAACTTATTTTTTCAAACATTTTTCCTCGAAAAATCGCTGGAAGGCCGCAATTTACATTCCAAGAATCGTCAAAATTTCTTCTATCGTGAAATTGCCGGAGCTTCGTGGTATTACGATCGCCGGAGTTTCGGGATATTAGGATCGCCGGAGTTTCGGGATATTAGGATCGCCGGAGTTTCGGGATATTAGGATCGCCGGAGTTTCGGGATATTAGGATCGCCGGAGTTTCGGGATATTAGGATCGCCGGAGTTTCGGGATATTAGGATCGCCGGAGATTCGGGATATTAAAATCGCCGGAGTTTCGGGATATTAAAATCGCCGGAGTTTCGGGATATTAGGATCGCCGGAGTTTCGGGATATTAAAATCGCCGGAGTTCCGGGATATTAAAATCGCCGGAGTTCCGGGATATTAAAATCGCCGGAGTTCCGGGATATTAAAATCGCCGGAGTTCCGGGATATTAAAATCGCCGGAATTTTGGGATATTAGGATCGCCGGAGATTCGGGATATTAGGATCGCCGGAGATTCGGGATATTAGGATCGCCGGAGATTCGGGATATTAGGATCGCCGGAGATTCGGGATATTAGGATCGCCGGAGTTTCGGGATATTAGGATCGCCGGAGTTTCGGGATATTAGGATCGCCGGAGTTTCGGGATATTAGGATCGCCGGAGTTTCGGGATATTAGGATCGCCGGAGTTCCGGGATATTAGGATCGCCGGAGTTTCGGGATATTAAAATCGCCGGAATTTCGGGATATTAATATCGCCGGAGTTTTAAGATAGTGGAATTGCAGGAGTTTCGTGATGGTGGTAGAATGACCAGATTTTTTTAAATATTAATGCTAAAAATTTGGATTTAGACTAGCAAGAATATAAAAAGGTTTTCATTAAAAATAGTACATTTGGTTACATTATCTTGTTATAATGCATGAATTGAATAGATTTACCTATTACTGTCATTTTTTAAAAAAAAAAAATTTTACTACTGAATTATCTGCTAGAAATGCAGTACATTTTTGTAATAAATAACATTTAAGCATTTAGTTCTTATTGAAACAGGCAGTACATGAGATTAAAATATTGTACTGTACTGCAAAAAGCACGTCTGGTCCAGGTTCGAAATTCACAGTTGCTAGTCTAAAAATGCGCCCAAATCCTACAATTTTGAAAATACAAAATTAATTCAGTTACAGTTATTGCAACTAGTTTTCTGAAATGTCACTATCAACTTTTTAAAATGGATTCCAAAGATCTTGCCGAAAATTATCTTAAAGTTGCAATTTCCAACAATATGAAATTTGTCAAAATTCTCTATTCTGTGATCCTTAAATCGCAAAACTCCGGCGATACACAATCTTAGATGGTGGAAGTGTTGGTGTTTTGCAAGATTACGGGAATATAACGTGGTTTTTGTGACAATAAGAATCTATATTTTTTTTAATTATTGGATTTCATATCTCAGTTGTACATTATTCTTATTAAATAAGTAAAACTAGTTCATTAACTGAAAAAAAAACACAATTCCACTTGTTTCGGACTTTTCTAAGGAATGTAAAATTTTTTAAAAAATATTGTAGAATTTGACTACATATTTATGCATTGATCAGCTCTAAGCCACATTCTTTTAACTATCAATACAAAATTGGTGTTATTCTTTTTGGATTTTAGGCTAATTAAGTAAACTTAAACTGACATGCAACCTTGTTTTGGTTTTAAAAAGTACCTAATTAAAAATTGAGCTATTCTCAAAACCTTATATTTTTAATTTTTGGTTCATTTGACATGCTAATACTCTATTGAGTATAGCTGTTGTAATTTAAGTTGTGATATTTAAATTATTCTCAATTGTATTTTAATAATTTTTTTTAGAATACATTACTTTATTGACTTTTTGAAATTGTTAAAAGGCTACAGGGGGAGGGGGGAGGTGGTGTATATTTTATTTGCATATTATTGAAAAGAAATTCTAACTAATCTAATTACTATTTCTATTATTATAATTATACCAAATTGGTACTCAATTTCGTTAACCTATTTTTTTTATGTATAAAGTAAAAAGAAATGCAAAAACGCTTTAAATTTAATCTGTATTAAATGATTTAAAGTAATTTTAAGGTAAATGAAAGGAACTTTTTTTTAAAGTTGTCTTTTTATACGGGTATCAACATTAAATTGGTCAAAGGGAATCAAATTTGCTTTTTGTGTTTACTCATTTAAATTATTATAAATTCCACATCAACCTTGTGTCAGATCTATCATAATCAAAAACGTAAAAGGGAACCATCAGTTACATTCCTTAGACACTTTTCAATTCAATTCCTTGAGTATTTGTTAAATTGTATGTCTAAAAAGTTATGTGGCTTAGAGTTGCTCAATACAATCAAAGTTACATCCATATACGATGATTATAGATTTAACTTTGATCCACACCGGTTTAATTCTGTTACCTAAATCTGGTGACGGAAAAAAAACCTTGCATTTTTGAAACTCAATGGGAAAAATTATTTGAAACTTTTTTATTTAAATATAAAAACTGTTAAAAACATTAAAAATTAATTGTAAATCCTTTAATTTTTAATTATACATATCGTATTTAAATTTTAGGCAACTATTTTTGCTACTTTTTTGATAATCAGGAGACTATTTTTGATACTATTTTGAAAATTCTAGGCTACTAAAGCAACTATTTTTTTCCTAAATTTGACTGGCAACCCTGAGAGTGTCTCGTGAACATCATTAAACACATGTACAAAAACTACAGTATTAGAGTAATTTATAATGGACATCAATCAGAACTGGATCATGCAGAAAGTGACAGAAAACAAGAGGGGTACTAAACCTTACATTTCTTTTGCGTTTTCTGAAATATACGGTTTTCAACAGTTAGGAACACTTTTTTCAGGAACTATAAAAGATATCAACATGTTTTGTTTTATTATTTCCTTACTCATTAATAGTTCTTTGATTTAAACTGACGAATTTTAAATATCTCTTCTAAAAAAAAAAAGATATAACTTTAAATCTGATTTTTTAAAAATGTTTTTTAATACCTATTTTTAAAAAAATCACTGTAAAAGTATTTTTTTTATACTTTGAAATATCCTCAGTTTAAATCAAAGAACTATATGTAAGAAACAAATGATAAAACATTTCATAATTATATCTCGTATAGTTCCTGAGGAAAATGTTCCTAAAGTTAGGCATATTAACGTGGGCGAGATAGAACCATCCGACTCCCCTTCATGTTTCCCCTTTCGAAAAACTGGCAATTGGAAGATTGAGAAAGTAATTAAAAATCCGTCCGGAAAGAAGAGTCTGCCTTCATCTCGTGCTTCGAAATTTATCGCACAAGAAAAATGAGTACTCATCATTTATATCATACGTCAGTTTAATAAAATTCAATTGCAATGTTTAAAACGCATATATTTAAAGTTTTGTCTGATTGCTGAAAAACCAACATCGAGTCATAATTGCCCTTTTCCTAGATAATCCATGATATGCAGAAACTCCATATTTGGAAAGTGAAAGGCCAGTACATATATTTAATAAATCGACGACCGAAAGCTGGTTAGCTGCAAAATAGGGTGGTATGTGCTGTTTGAAATAGATACACATATTAGAATCATCTATGTACCTTTACACACTGAATTGAAAGCGAAATAGGCGAATTTTTTATAACTGCTATACTATTTTTCTTTCAACTTCGAAATCTGGGAGGAGGAGGTGCACTTTCCTTCGCAGCGACCATGTGTTTGCTACGAAATATTCGTACTATATATACGTTAACGGTTTACGCATCAATGTAAATTATTTGTTTTCTTTCTTAAAAATATTGGTATCTTTGTAATAATTTTTTTATGCCGAATGCCGCTTTATTTTTTGTAAAATTTGCCGCCCCAAAAATTTCGTTGCTCTAGGCTACAGCCTACTTAGCCTATTTAGAAATCCGGCCCTGTCAGCACTAAGCTACTACAAATAGGGGATGTTACTTGGATATAAAAGTAGTTAATCACCTAAGGTATATTTCGCGAGATGGCGACACTAAACATAAGCCACAGCTTTTTGAACTATGAAACATAATACTTAAAAATTTAACTCAACAGATTGATTTATTTATTAAATTTTGATTAACTATACAATACACAGTTAAAGTAGGTAGATTTAGTGTTGTAATACCTCTTAAATACTATTGTACAAACTACAAAGTATAATAAATTACGAATATACTCGAATCCTATTTTTAAAATACAAAGATGTAGGGGAGATCCGGGTGACTTGATCACGTTTTCAGATTTTAATTATTTTGTAAAAAAAAATACTTTTTGAAATAAGGAGGAAACATATATACAGACAGACGGATATCTCCAACATGTCAATACCTACTTTTGAATTTAGAAAAAAATAATCTTTCGAATTAAAGAAAAGCAAATAGGTTTGTTACGTTTACTTCTAAACGCCAAAATTAACGATTTTCATTAATATTCCTTCTCAGATTTAACAGTTAGTCTTTATCGGTTTGCTAAATTTGTTTGAAGTTCGAAGTATAATGATGTAATTTTTTAATAAATATCTTTGAGTCTCCACAATTTCCCATTTACATTAACTTTCTTCCGAAAATTCAGTTATTATTTATCGTTTGTTAAATTAATTTACAGTTCGAAAAATAAATAATTAGTAAAATGATGCTGTAAAAAAATGGCTAGTTTCATTTATTTTATTTCGAAAATTCAATAATTATTACTTATCGTTTGCAAAAATTTATATTTCAAAGAAGAAATATGTAATTTTCCCTCGCTTTTAAATAGAATGAAAATATTTCATATCAACATACAAAGAATCTCGTAGTGAAATATATTTGACGTCATTTCTAACGGATCGATGTGGCAAAAATAAATTTATTTTAATTTATTGTCTAAAAGAATTAAAGTTTCTCGAGCGATTGTTGCGATGGCAATGGTGATTTAATTCTAAAAAAAATGGCTTCCTATGCTTTTTAAATGAGCATTAAATTTTGCAGTGAATTGAAGTACTTCGAATTCCAATTCTTTTCTGCAGTTTTTTTTGCTTCAGAACTACAGTTTTCATTAAAAAAAGTTTTATAACAGTGTAAAAGCAGAAGTGATCGTTTCATATTGAAGGAAGACTTGATCCTTTAAAAAGGAAGATTTGATAAACAAATTTTCAATATTTAAAAAAAAATCTTGTATTTCATCGCAAAATATAAAAAAGTGCCTACGTTCTTTTAAGTATTTATTTGTAAATCCGATAGACTCCCTAAAGATATTCGGTTAAATATCTCTGCAAATAATCGTTCTCATGCTAAACGGTGACTTTACCATAGGTTAGGTTCTTTGAATTATAGTCGCACTAGAGCTACACGAGGGCTATTGACAATGGATTTCGTAATTTAGAACCATAGTCAAGTGACGAGCCGACACTTGCCTGAGTAGGCATACCCAATGACTTTACCATAGATATAGTAAAAGTGTTTTAAATCACTTCAGAGACCTATCATCTTGTCAGGTCATATCATGTTATTCATTTTGAATTTATAATTTTTATTTACATGATCAAGACATAATTTATAAAATTAATACGAGTTATAATAATTATGGTGGCTCACTTTTGAAAAATTAATGGCACTTGATTAATGGCAATTGTATTATAGATGTTAAAAAAATATTTTAGCAGCTAATTTTGGCAGACATATAGTTAGTGGACATGTGGTTAACCATTTCATATGGTTTTAATTAATAGCTTACGTATTGTTTGAATGTATTTCAAAAGTATTCACTTATCTACGGAATCAACAACAATTTATCAGCAACCTTTGCACGGTTTCTGCACACAATAGGGTTATTGCGCGATTACCCAAATATTTTCGGGTTCCCCAAGTTTAAACTTTGTATCAAAATTATCAGGCAATCGAAGTAAATGATAAATTTCTAATTTTGCTAACTGAGGTAGGTATATTAGATTAATAAAACGTGTCTCGTGCATGGAGATTAAATTTGGTCATTCAATCGTTTCCGGCTGTTTATTTCTAGTCGCCTTTAGTACCTTTAACACAGCCAATGATGCCTCGACAATCGGACCTTCACCAATAGGGTACTTGACAGTATCGCTAAAATACCTTCCAATATTAATTAAATTATAGTTTGAACCCAAATATAACAAACGTATACATTTTTTTTGCAAAATAAATCTTTCAATAATTAATAAAAATCATTTTCAAATGTTTTTTTTTCATAGGTACGTCACGTGATCACAATCACGTCGATTTGGCTGACGTCACTAGTATGTATAAACAAACCGGTGTGATGTTTTTTTGTTTGTAATTAAACTGGTTTTAATCTCACACACACTTACTATTAAAATAAGAATTATATCGATAATGGGTGGAGGTTTTACAGCAGCGGAAAGTTCAAATTTGCTTAAAGTAGATTCCAAAATGGTGTCTCAAAGTTTGTTTATAGTCACATAGTGACATCATAGATACCACGTGACAGCCACAAAGCGTTTTCGGGAATGATTTTTTTTTCCTAATTTTAAAAATCATTTTTCCCCCTTTGTATGGGGCATTTGAAAGAAAGAAAAAATACGGGTCTAATATTTTTGGCATAAGAATATTTTAAGCCAATAAAAAAAATTATACTCAAGTACCCTATTGTCCTCTTGTAGCTCTAGTGCGAAGTTAATTCAATAAAAAAATCCCTCTTCCTGGAAATTCCGTTGACACATTTACTTCCCCCAAAAAGCCATACATCTAATCGCCGCCATTTTTTGTCAGTTTGACAGTCAAATTTCCAAAATTGGCGTTCTCAGGGGATTTAAAAATCATTGCTGTATATGTTGTAACAAATGAGTGTGTTATAAATATAATTTTCTGTTCCAATTTTCGTTCACGGATAACTACATTATAGTCGTTTAATATTTAGGTTGGTTGGTTGGTAGACATATATATTCAGGCCTGTGTGCTTGGTCACAAAGACCCGCTTATAAACCTTCGTCAAGAACGACGGTCACGACATACTCACACATACAAGACAGATGCTGCCATTTATCGCCACCTCCACAATTTAGACATGTCCCTGAAGGGGAGGGAAATAGTCTCCAGGGACCTGTATCCGTGGTAAACTGCGCAATGACCGACCACAGGACTTTCGGACCCAACAGATTTAACGAGCACGTACTCCGCATATACTCGGTGGGTCTTCAGTGGTACCGGGCCTCGATCGCGGGACCTTCCGATCTCGAGACGCTGACCACTAGGCTCCCCACAGCCCGTCTAATATTTATATTTTGAAAGTTCGAACATTCATTACAATTTAAAAAAAAAATATTTTGTGATTTTTGCCTCCAATCAGCAAAGGTAAATGTGTGTGTAATTAAAGTAAGTGTTGAATATTTTGACGAAACATAAATCCCTTGAGCTGGCACCCAACGGAACATTACAGCGACATCGTAAGTACAAAGTAATCCGACAGCCAACTGAAGATATTAATTCCTAGTTTCTGTGCAGAAAAAAGCAGCGCAGTTAAAAAGTGGAAAGTTTTGTATTGATATTGTGGAGATTTCTGTGCCCGTATGGGTGAATGAGGCCGAATGGCCGCGGGTCTCCAAACCAAAGTGCCTCTGTGTTAATCCGGTGGGAAAAAAAATCTAAGCCACATTCTCCTGCTGTATATAGAATATTTTTACAAACGATTTTTTTTCAGATAATAAATATAGCTGAACAAACGATAATATATGATGGACAAAAAGATTCCCGGCAAAGGTTCCTACAATTTTCTACAGCGATACAAATAGACGGCTTGATCTTCCATAAGGCCCGGGAAGAAAAAAAAATCCTCAAAATTTCAGTTTCTTTTATGCTAAATTTTTGGACCCACAAAATTTGAGTAGATTTTATACTTTTTTATGCCTTTTTTTTTTAGCTTGACTTAGATATTGACGCAACATGATTGGTCTGATCAATGATATAAGGAAGGTGATAGAAAAAACCCAATACAACAGCTGACTAGCACTGTAATTGAAAGCAATCATACACAAAAAATTTCGTGAAGGGCCCCCAAAATCTGTTGTGCCCACAGTCAGTGTTTTCCTAGATCAGGCCCCAGGAAACTTTCAAAGTAGAGATCAAGTTTAAGATTTTGAACTCAACGACTAACACAGGGCGTGGGGTGGTTAAGATCTCGGGACCGGAAGGTCCCGCGGTCGAGCCCCACACCTCTGAAGACCCACCGAGTATATGCGGAGTACGTGCTCGTTAAATCTGTTGGTTCCGAAAGTCCTGTGGTCGGTCATGGCGCAGTTTACCACGGGTACAGGTCCCTGGAGACCATTTCCCTCCCCTTCAGGGACATGTCTAAATTGTGGAGGTGGCGATAGATGGCAGCATCTGTCTTGTGTGTGTATGTCGTGTTCTTGACGAAGGTTTATAAGCGGGTCTTTGTGACCAAGCACACAAGCCTGAAAATATATGTCTACCAACCAACGAATCAACGACTAACACACAATATGGACAACACATATATAGAGTGGATTTGTTAAATCTAACCAAATGCTTTCTAGTTGGCCTCTGTCTCTAAAAATTAGATGGATCCACTTATGTGTGTTGTCTGTTGTGTCTGTCTTTCTTGACGAAGGTTTATAAGCGGGTCTCTGACCAAGCACACAAACCTGAATATGTGTCTACCAACCAACCAAATGCTTGCAAACAAAAATACTGTCGCAAAATAAGAGAAGAAATAAAAAGAAGCTCAACTGCTGCTAAGAACACTTTCATCTTGTAAGCGCCAAGTTCAATGAGAAATAAAACAAAACGAAACGAAGCTTACACTCCTCAGCCAAGGAGGTCGGAGTTATTTGGCGCGAGTTTCACAGAAGCCATCTAATGAAAAGAAAAATCGTCAAACCTGCAAAACAAATTAAATCTAAATGCAATTTCGATTAATAGGCTTGTTTCACGAGGGATCTGGCAACAGCTCCGCGGTCTTAATTGTTTTCATTTTTCTCGAATTACTTTTGCCTTGGTATTCCAAATTTTGAGTTTTCTAAGAATATTTTAGTTGTTATTTTTTTTAATTCCAACTTCTTGTAATGCAAGTTTTCCTTGATAAATGATTAAAACAACCAACTGCACAGCTAGAAGTTGTAATTTAAAAAAAATAACAACTAAAATAACTTATTCTTAGAAAACTCAATTTCGAATATTAACAAAAGTAATTCGAGAAAAATGAAAACTAGACCGCAGAGCTGTTGCCAGATCCCACGTGAAACAAGCCCATTGATCACTGTTCAAAATTACGCTGCCCACAGTCCACCAATGGCTTGTGTGACGTCATTCTACCAAACCTGAATACTTTTCTTAAATTACATCATTATTATTCGAAATTCAAACAAATTTAGCAAACGATAATTACTTAAAAAAATCGACAAAATAAATTAATGAAAATTGTTGACTTTGGCATTTAAAAGATGAAAAAACTAGATAAATTCCGTGTTTGGCAATTTTTTTCTAATGGGTATAAATAATGTGTGGAAGCGGTTATAAGTAACAGTTTCTGTTTGTTGAACTTCGCCAAATCCTTCTAGACGAGCATCTTTGGGCTTACTTTTGGTGCGATAAACGGTCTCACATTGCAACTCTAATGTTCAACTAGACGAAGCTTCATCTACCTCCTCCTCTCTTCAGCCCTGAAAAGACGCTAATGAAGGTTTGTAAGAAGAAAAATATATATCTTTAAAAAATGGCCGAGGATTTATTTTTTTCTTAATTCCTTGACGGGGAGGAAGTCGTTGAAGGTGCTCTGGATTCGTTCCAAAAAACCCTTTTACTTTTTCGAACAATAGAACATCTAGAAGGATTCCTGTTCCTTTTGTTCTCTTGATGTGAGGGGTAGACGGACAAAATGGAATTGCGTAGCAATTACAGGAGGGAGGGAGGCCCAGTGGCTTAGTGCCACGCCACAGGTCCGGGGATCGAGTCCTGGATTGGGTGAGGTTGACTCATCCTTTCATACCTTAAGTGGGTCGATAAAATGAGGACCAAGCATGCTTGGGGACTAAACACTGGGGGTTCCGCGTGAGGTTGACCACCTAACCGGGACATATGCCTAGCACCTCAGACCCCTTGGTCAAGTAAGCTGGAATGGGCACGGCAGGCCTTGGCCCACTAACGGGCTGTTGCGCCGAGGAGTTTAGTTTAGATTTTTCCTGGAGGGGAGAGAGCAGTTTTAGCGAATAGGGAACCACGGTGATGCCCTTGGGTTGGATTATCGTTGCACTAGAGCCACACGAGAGCTATTGGCGAAGAGCGTCGTCATTTAGAACCACACTCAAGTGACGAATGACACCCGAGTAGGCACCCAACGCAACTTTCAAGGGTGACCTCGTACGCGGCGTCGGGACTTTGTAGCACATATTTAACGTGTACTCCCTCTACACGGGGTATTTTTTTGTCTGACTTTCTGGAAGCAGAATTGCCTAATTTTTTTTTTTTTTTGCTTCAATCTGACTTATCCCACTTGTCTGTGAGACTTGCGGTTTGTTTTGTGAAAATGGTTGACGGAATGAATGACTATAATACCTTCTAATTTTTTTATATAATAAACGTAACGTGGCAGCTAAAAAGTAAACAATTCTGAAAATTAGAGCTAAGAAAAAAAAAGTTTGTGTTCAGCATGTAAAATTCATTTAGAAATTAGTATTTTACTTTCGAGGCCCCGAGGTATTTAAAAAAATTTGCTGAAAAATACAGATAGGGGGTTAAATTTAATCTTTTGGCTATTTCTGTCCTAATTAAAATTTCAAATGGCTCTAGTATTTCTTAAATTCAGACCATTAAAAGTCCATCAGATCTATCGATTTTCTAATATGTATACAGGAAGACCTACAGGAGGTCTAATAAAATAAATAAACCAAGGATCATTTAGTCATACCATTTTCGAGACGATATAACAACCGATTTAAGTCAATATCGAAGACATTTCGTCAATATTTCGGACTTGATGACATGTTAATGTAAATTTTGGTATTGAAAAACGCTTAAAGGGTAAATAGGGTGATAAAAGATGATACTATAGTTATAACTCCTAAAATGAGTACAGAACCTAGGAAGGTATCCCCCGTGGCATGAGGCATTAACCCGCCGGAGTCTTTTGGACTTTTTGCCCGGGTATTAACGCTTTTCAACTTCCATTGTAACAAACTTTTTTTTAAAAAAATATTTGAGTATCTTTGTTTGAATAGCTGAGGTTGAGGGTGAATGAGACCGATTGACCGCGGGTCTCCAAACCAAAGTGTCTCTGTGTGTTGTAAAATTATTTAATAAAAATGTCAAATATATATATGTATTCGAACCAATTTTAAAAAGTGGGATAATAGCCCTTTTATTTTTTTAATTCAAAAGAATTTTTAAAAAAATGAAAAAGTAGGTATTGACATGCGGTCGATGTCCGTCTGTCTGTCCGTACCCCCCTTCCAAAATCGGTTCTATCATTCGGTTTTTAAAAATTCTTTTTTTGTTAGAAAGCTATGACCTCAGAGACACAACTTTCATATTTTTTGTCCGCCTGTCTGTACGTCCGGACGGACATAAATCTACTCTCTGTCAGCGAATTTCCCATTGAATTAGCATTGAAATTCAATTTTGAGTCATTTAAATCACTGTTGCCAAATCAACAATGGCATGATAAACTTTATTTAAAAATATTTGGAGCAAAATAATTTTTTCATGAATCATTTTGGAATGACGTCTATAAAATGTAGCACAATGTGATTCTTTGATTGTTCATTCATTGTTTACCAAAAAAGCGGCAAGGCATATTTTTGGCATATAATTCTGCTTAGTTTTAATTTACATTTATTTTTTAATGCAGTTTGGAGTATAGTTTCATTACTTTTGTTATTAATAAATATTTAATTATTCTTCGAACTACAAATAAATCGAGCAGACGATAAATAATATTAAGTTATTTGTGAAAGAATATTAAGGAAAATAGTTGATTTTGGCTTTTAGAAGTTTAAATTATAGCTGGATGCTGTGTTTCGATTTTTTTCTAACGTGTGTCAATCTAGTGTAGAAACTATTGTTGGTGATATTTACTGTTATGAACCTAGTTGTTTCCCGATTAGAATTTCAGTAAGTATTTAAGTAACAGGAAAGTAGGCTATTTTAGTTCTTTAAGAACCTCTTGTTTCTTTCTTAAAACAACTTCACTTGTTTAACCTTGTAGACATGGATGACGTCAAGGGACGCTGTTTGCCTTTCAACTTTTGCTTTTAGGAAAATATTTAATCTGTTCGTCAAAAGTTTTTTAATATTCTTTAGACACACAAAGGGAGAATTTAACTTCTTCAAGCAGCGAGTGTGATATTTCCTTATGAGATGGTCTTTGACTGCTGCTGGAGGAAGAGAAAGTTCGAAATTCGCATACTTTCCTGTTTTAGAAGACCAGAGATTGTCTCTAATCTAGATATCCTTTTAATTCCTTCGTCAGACCAATGTTCACATAATCGGTGAATAAAAGAAAAATGGATCTGTGCATTTGGTCTTCTAAAGAAGGAATTAACAATTACGTACAAAACCACCTATCATATAGTTCAAGTATTAGATTGGCAGATCACGTGACCTCCAATGCTAACGGCGTAACGGGCATGGAGACCCAGAATAAGAGGGCCAATGGGTCAGTGTTGCCACCACATTAAGGAGAAAAATACTACGAAAAAATACCGTTTAATACTAAAATTACAAAAAATACCAGCTGCATTTTGGAATCTTTTTAGTGACTTTAAAAAAAAACGTGAAACGCTTTTTTGGTATTTTTTTGTAATTTTAGAATTGAACGGTATTTTTTCGTAGTATTTTTCTCCTTAATGTGGTGGCAACACTGGCCCATTTGCCCTCTTATTCTGGTCTCCATGCGCGTCCCGTCGTTAGCATTGGAGGTCACGTGATCTGCCAATCTAATACTTTAACTATGATATCTATGTACAAAACGCATTACGCACTTGCCTTAAACAAGAAGCGTTAAACGCAATTATGAACATCTACCTAAATGGAAAAACATTTTCTGATTTCTGTGCAGCAGAAAACTCCACTCAACTTTCTGTGCAGTAAATTATTGTCTTGATTGTGGAACTGGCAAATATCATATTTGACTCATTTAAAAAAATAACCGTAGTAGTTTAGTTTGAATTATCGTCGCCCTAGAGATACACGAGGGCTATTGGCGACGGGGCTATTGGCGAGGGCGAATGCCTAACCGACTGGGCACCCCCCCCCCCCCCAAAAAAAAAAAAGAAACAAAAAAAAACAGTATCCTCGGATAGATTAGCATTCTAGATAACCTGATTTTTGTCATTTAAATTATTTCATAAAAGAAATACCAGGTTACTATTAGTAACCTAGTATTTCTATTATTACTGGTTTTTGTAATCCTAGTAACTAGGTCTGAGTTTTTTCGAGCCCTGTTGTACAAGATTTACGGAAATTAAATAAATGAATTAATTTTTTCAGAAACCCCATAAGTCCACGAAACGTGGGGCCGTGGGGAGCCTAGTGGTTAAGATCTCGGTCTCGGGATCGGAAGGTCCCGCGATCGAGTCTCGACACCTCTGAAGACCCACCGAGTATATGCGGAGTACGTGCTCGTTAAATCTGTTGGGCCCGAAAGTCCTGTGGTCGGTCATTGCGCAGTTTACCACGGGCACAGGTCCCTGGAGACTATTTCCCTCCCCTTCAGGGACATGTCTAAATTGTGGAGGTGGGGATAGATGGCAGCATCTGTCTTGTATGTGTGTGTATGTCGTGTCCGTCCTTCTTGACGTAGGTTTATAAGCGGGTCTTTGTGACCGCTGGACGGACCACTTTTTGTCCGTCTGTCTGTCTGTACGTACGGACGGACATAAATCTACAATCTGTTGGCAAATTTCCCATTGAATTAGCATTGAAATTAAATTTTGAGTCATTTAAATCACTGTTGCCAAATCAACAATGGCATGAGAAACTTTACTTAAAAATATTTGAAGCAAATTAATTTTTTCATGAATCATTTTGGAATGACGTCTATAAAAGGTAGCACAATGTGATTCTTTGATTGTTCATTAGTTGTTTACCAAGAAAGCAGCAAGGCATATTTTTTGCATACAATTCTGCTTAGTTTTAATTTACATTTATTTTTTTAATGCAGTTTGGAGCAGTTTCATTATTTGTTATTAATAAATATTTAATTATTCTTCGAACTACAAATAAATCGAGCAGACGATAAATAATATTAAGTTATTTGTGAAAGAATATCAAGGAAAATACTTGATTTTGGCTTTTGGAAGTTTAAATTACAGTTGGATGCTGTGTTTAGCGATTTTTTTTCTAGTGTGTGTAAATCTAGTGTAGAAACGATTGTTGATGATATTTACTGTTATGAACCTAGTTGTATCACGATTAGAATTTCAGTAAGTATTTAAGTAACAGGAAAGTAGGCTATTTTAATTCTTTAAGAACTTCTTGTTTTTTGTGGCACCATCTAGGCGGACTCTCGCTACCCATTTGGATGCTCATATTACAATGAATCTGAGCTCTCTGTGGATGTTAAAGCGTCCCGAGGTTTAATTTTGCCGAGAGAACCCAAGCCAAATGGGCCCTCCAGGGATTTTTTACATGCCACATAATCATATGACATGCGTGCCCAAGATTTTCCCTCTGAAAAAATTGATTCAAATGGGAGCTTCGAGTTGTGCTTGCTCACGCTCAGGTGTCTCGGCTCTTCACTTGACCGTGGTTCTGAATCATGACACCCGTCTCCATATGGCTCTTGTGTAACTCTAGTGCGACGATAATTTAAATCAACTCTACTCTACGTCTTTACACTTACCCTAACATCCAGGGATCCAGGGCAAGCACACAAGCCTGAAAATATATGTCTACCATCCAGCCAACAAAAATCCAGGGAAGAGGTTTGGTTTGAACTTGGCAGTGATTTCAATCCTCCAGGAGTATTTTCAATTAATTTAATTGTTTAATGTTCTTATCTTAGCGGGGGGCTGGGGAGCCCAGTCGGTTAGGCATTCACCTAGCATGCGGAAGGTCCCAGGTTCGGGTACGGGCATCGCCAAAATAACTGCCGACCTCTAAATGGCCCGCGCAGCCAAAATGTCCGACGAATAATGCCCCGTGTGAAAGGAGTGCACGTTAAATATTCTTCAAAGTCCTAACGCGGCGTACGATGTCGCCCTTAACGGTTGCGTTGTGTGCCTTCTCAGGTGACGGCTCGTCACTTGCCTGTGGTTCTAAAATACGACGCCCGTCGCCAATAGCCCTCGTGTAGCTTTAGTGCGACGATAATTCAAACTAAACTAAACTCACAGTTGTGTGTGCGGCTCTAGTGCGGCGTCTTCTTTCCCCAACCCGCTTTCACTCGTAAGTCTTCCCCACTCGAATCCAGTTTGTTCGATGACGTCAGTCCGACCTTCACAATAATCCACCGACCGATTTGCTCATCATTCTTTTGAGCAAATACCGTTTTTTTTATTAGTTTTGATGAACAGCTTGTTCTTTTTAACCTAGTATTTCTAGGAAATGAAAAGAGGGCACCCGTCGTACTGCATTTCGCAGTACAGTTTTGTTTGTTTTTCAAGTATCTAGCTATACAGATTGTGCAATGGGTGTTTCACACATCGTGAATGGCAACAGCTCCAACTGTTTATTTTCATTTGTTGTCTGGAATAACTTTTGAGTTGAAATTCGAAAAGGAGTTTTCTAGAATATTTTATCAGGTGTCGGCTCGTCACCTGACTGTGGTTCTAAAATACGACGCCCGTCTCCAATAGCCCTCGTGTAGCTCTAGTGCGACGATAACTAACTAAAATATTTAAACTATAAACTAAACTAAAATATTTTACTTATTAATTTTTTAAAATTTTTTTAACTTTTTGCTGTGCTGTTGGTTGTTTAAATGTGTGTTAAAGAAATCTTGCATAGAAAGAAAAGTTTCTTTACATCTATATCGGCCATTTTGAGAGTGAAACCGAAGAAACCAATGAAATTGCAGTACACAGGAAAATGGAAACAAGAGCGTTACGTCACCTGAAACATTCGCATTAGATGTTAATTATTCTTTCTAACAGAAACAACAAACGTTGTTTGGTATACATATATATATTCCGGTTTGTGTGCTTGATCAGAGACCCGCTCATAAACCTTCGTCAAATAACATACACAGACAGAATTTTTACTGACACAGAGAAAGGTACACCCAGGGCAAAGGAGGGAATCGAACCCGCACCCGTTACAGCGCGCAGACTGCTATAGCGTAATGGTCTGCGATCCAAACAACTAGGGCAATTTTATGCCACCACTTTTATGCACTCTCTATATGCATCATGCATCTTTCTTCTTATATAAATAATGAACCATCAAAAGAACTCTAATGTGATGGGACATCAATGCAAATTGAATTATATCACATAAATAAATATTTTTTTCAAAAGTTTTATTTTTATTTTAAATAAGTTTTATTTTTATTTAATTTTTTTTTATTTTCTCGTACTTTTGACGAAATGGCAACAGTGAAAATATTGAATAAAAATGGAATTTGCTTGTTATTTTAATGTAGATTAAATTTTTAGTTATTTAAATTTTAAATAAACTTCTAATTAAAATTTTTTAATGAAATTTGGAATGTAGCCTAGCCTGATTTTTTGCTTCAAAATGATCTATTCCACTTGTTTGTGTGACTTGCGGTTCGTTTTGTGAAAGTGGGAGACGGACGGACGGACTGAACGATTATAATACCTTCCAATTTTTACGTTATAAACATAGTGTGGAAGCTAAAACTAAGCTGTAATCATGCATGCGACACAGTTAGTGCAGCGAGACGTAATTGGCTGCGTTAAAGCTCCCCACCGAGACGCTAGTATTAGACAGAAATGTTCAAACCCGAACAACTGCTCTCTTGATGGAGCCTCAAAAATTTTCACGTCATTTTCGTTACTTTTCCTCGTTGGCGAACTTTATTCCGCCGCCAGCTCGCCAGAAAGTGTGTTACGGGAACAGGTGGGAAAATCGCCGAACACAAATCTATTCAAAATCTTTTGAACGGAGTGGTGCAGTTGGTTGAATTAAGGTGCGATAGATTGTTCGAATATTTAATTTTCTTTGTGTTTCTTTGTTTTTTTTTCTTTGGTACGATGAGATATTGTGTTTAATTTATCTGAAAAAGTTTGGAATAACTCTAATCAGAAGGTATGGTGTGATATTTTGAATATCAATTTTATCATTTTATTTTACCGTTGTTTGTTTGGATTTGTTGTTTCATCTTTGATAATAATAATTAGCTAAAATCATGTAATATAAATATTATTAAGCTAGTATTACTCAATATTAGTAATAAACTATTATTTTTTAAACGATGAAAAATATCAATTTTACGACAAAATTAATACCTAATAATAAACGTACAAAATAATGCTGTCAGTAAAGAAGTTAATAATAGTTATTTAAGCAACTAGTGCCTAAAGTTTAATTTGGCAAGTGCTTGCTCACAATATTTTTTTTATAATAACGTGCAAAAAAGTATTTCTACCTATGAGTGATTTTCATGACATCATTTAGTTTCCATGGCGATATTCGAATATGCAAAGTAGTAAAAGAAAAGTTGTAAAATAATTTTCTATTTTGAATCAAATGTTACTATAAATATGCATGTTAAATAAAAGTATTGTTTGGCGTGAAATTTGTGTTCTTACTTTTGTCTTTTTTAATTTCCTTTAATAATTTTTGTAGTACTTGTGGTTTCCATGGAGATATTAGAAAATGCAAAAGTAATGAACCAATAGAAATAAGTGAGTTTCATGACATCATTTAGTTTCCATTGAGATATTCATGACATCATTTTGTTTTTCTACCAATCAGATACTCTTATTTACTTTACCGCACTAGTGCCGAAAGTACTACTTTCGGCACTGTCTGTGACGTAAGCACGTAAAGTGTCATTTTCGCAACGATTTATGAATGAATATGATATAAAAAAGTGAACTTTTTTGCACGTTGTTATAAAAAAATAATGTCCATGCTGAGGATTCATTTTCAGCAATACATCTCTCAACTCTCCACTATCTCACTATTTAAAAAACCATCACATTGGCAAAACAAGTTTTTCAGTGAATAATAAAAAGAGCAAACGCTAAATCATTCGGGATTGGGGAACCCAGCCGGTTAAGGCCCATGCGGAAGGTCCTAGGTTCGGGTCCGAGCATCTCCAAAATAACTGCCGACCTATAAACGGCCAGTGCAGCTAAAAATGTCCGATGAATAACACCCCGAGGGAGTGCACGCTAAATATGCTTCTAAGTCTCAACGCTGCTTAGTTGGTTGGTTGGTAGACATATATTTTCAGGCTTGTGTGCTTGGTCACAGAGACCCGCTTATAAGCCTTCGTCAAGAAGGAAGGACACGACATACACACACATACAAGACAGATGCTGCCATCTATCGCCACCTCCACAATTTAGACATGTCCCTGAAGGGGAGGGAAATGGTCTCCAGGGAGCTGTACCCGTGGTAAACTGCGCAATGACCGCCCACAGGACTTTCAGACCCAACAGATTTAACGAGCACGTACTCCGCATACACTCGGTGGTCTTCAGTGGTATCGGGACTCGATCGCGGGACCTTCCGATCTCAAAACCGATGCGCTGACCACTAAGCTCTCTACGCCCTAACGCTGCTTAAAGATGTAGCCCTTAATGGTTGCGTTGGATGCCTACTCAGGTGTCACTTCGTCCCTTGACTGTGGTTCTAAATGACAACACCCGTCACCAATACCCTAGCTGTAGCTCTAGTGTAACGATAATTCAAACTAACCTATAATCTAGCTACATCAATCGTCTCACCCCGCCCTTCCCTCGAAAAACGCGAACAGTTACAGTTAAGGGCGAATGTTTAGTTTAGTTTGAATCATCGTCGCACTAGAGCTACACGAGGGCTATTGGCGACGGGCGTCGTATTTTAGAACCACAGTCAAGTGACGAGCCGACACCTGAGTAGGCACCCAACGCAACCGTTAAGGGCGACATCGTACGCAGCGTTGGGACTTTGAAGCATGTTTAACGCGCACTCCCTCTATACGGGGTATTATTCGTCGGACATTTTTGGCTGCGCGGGCCGTTTATAGGTCGGCAGTTATTTTGGCGATGCCCGGATCCGAACCTGGGGCCTTTTTCGCATGCTAGGCGAATGGCGGCCTAACCGACTGAGCTCCACAGCCTCTAAGGGCGAATGAGCTCGAATGACCGTGGGTCTCCGAACCAAAGTGCCTCTGTGTTAATCCAATGGAAAAAAATATTTCCAAGACGCATTTCTCCGGTTGTATTGGATATTTTTACTAACGGTTTTTTCATATGATAAATGTAGCTGACTTACAGGTTTCTATAATCCCGCTATTTGAAATAATTTTTTTTTAAATTTTCAACAAATAATTTTACAAAAAATATTCAAACCCATTTCAAAAGGTGGGATTATCGGGGCCTGTCAGTCAGCTACATGTATCATTTAAAAACCATCTGTAAAAATATTCAATACAGCGGGAGAAATGTGTAGCTCATTCGCTTTCGAAGTGCATTATCGGTCGCATTGGAACATAGATATCATAGTTAAAGTATTAGTTTGGCAGATCACGTGACCTCCAATGCTAACGACGGACGCGCATGGAGGCCAAATAAGGGGGCAAAATGGCCAGTGTTGCTGCCACTTTAAGGAGAAAAATACTACGAAAAAGTACCATTTAATTCTAAAATTACAAAAAAATATCGTAAAAATACTAGCTACATTTTGGAATATTTTTAGTGACTTTAAATCCTTTTCTAGTATTTTTTTTGGAAATTTTAGAATAAAATTGTATTTTTTCGTAGTATTTTTCTCCTTAAAGTGGCAGCAACACTGGCCATTTTGCCCCCTTATTTGGCCTCCATGCGCGTTCCGACGTTATCAGTGGAGGTCACGTGATATACCAATCTAATACTTTAACTATGATATCTATGCATTGGAGGCATTTCAGTTCAATTTCGTCCTCTAAAAATGGACACATTTGCGACTCTCTTACGTTTCTTGATGACATTTTCGCAACGTTTTTTTAAAAAAAACAAAAGCATGCTACTTGGGAAATGCAATAAAAATCGAAACGCGACCATTACCTATAAAGTCCCTTCAACAGGGGTACTTCTTTTTAAACACTTTTATTGCGCCCTAAATCGTTTTTGTACCGACACTCCGAAACAATTTGACGGCGAAAAAGTATCGATATTAAATTAACTCCGATCGAAGATAATGAAAAAAAAAAAAAAAACCGAAAAATAATGAGCGTAGTATTCGATTTCTTAGAGAGAACAGTTTATCGGTGTGCTTGTTATCGACTTTGGTTGGTTGGTATACATATATTTTCAAGCTTGTGTGCTTTGCTTGGTCACAAAGACCCGCTTATAAACCTTCGTCAAGAAGGACGGACACGACATACACACACACACATACAAGACAGATGCTGCCATCTATCGCCACATCCACAATTTAGACATGTCCCTCTGAAGGGGAGGGAAATAGTCTCCGGGGACCTGTAGCCGTGGTAAACTGCGCAATGACTGCCCATTGGACTTTCGGACCCAACAGATTTAACGAGCACGTACTCCGCATATACTCGGTGGGTCTTCAGAGGTGTCGAGACTCGGTCGCGGGACCTTCCGATCCCGATACCGAGATCTTAACCGCTAGGCTCCCCACGGCCCCAGTTATCTAATTTGGTAATGTAATCGCTTTCCGTCTGACTATTCCCATCCTCCTTTTAGGAGCTTAAACACAGCCAATTTCTCCTCGTAATTTAGAACCGTGGACAAGTGACGAGGTCGACACTTGAAGTGTCTACCAACGTACCAACGGAACTTCGAGCGACATCGTACGCTAACGCCGTCGGGGCATTCTACTCCACACATTTAACGAGCATGTCTATCCAAGTATACTCGGGTATTTTAGTTGGATTTTGGCTGCATATTTCCGTCTATTTAGGAAAGCAGTTGACTTTTCTTTTCAAAGGTTGGGTTGTACGTTTACCCGGTGTCTATTTCTAGCCTCCATGAAGCTTCAGCTCTTCGTATTTTAGAACCCTGGTCAAGTGACGAAGTAGGTACCTGAGCGGCAGGGCCAAATTTAGATTTTATGCGCCCCTAGGCCCGTGGTTTTTTGTCGCCCCCTCTTCACACCACCGTAAAGGAGGGAGAAATTTGACCTCAGAAAGGTCTTTGTGAAGATAATTTGTATTTTATTCTAATTCATCGTGAAGTAAAATTAATTAAATAAAATGAGAGAATCAACTGTTTCTAAATTTTGGTATATAATATAAATAAATAGGACAACGAGATATTAAAATTAGTTTAAACCATTTAATACTCCTTATAAACTTAGATATACATATACACTACATTTTACTCAAGTTAAACTGATATTAATATACACTCTTAAAACAAAAGAGTGAAATTCACTCCTATAGGAGAAGTGCATTTTCGGCACCGGAAAGGAGTGGAAATTAACTCAGACTGAGTTAAAACCGCTCGTTTTAAGAGTGTAGGACGCATATTGTTTTCTTTTATTTTTTTTACCCACTCCGAAAAAGAGTGAAATTCACTCCTATAGGAGAAGTACATTTTCGGCACGGAAAGGAGTGGAAATTAACTCAGACTGAGTTAAAAACGCTCGTTTGTTTTAAGAGTGTACAAGACTTAAATTTTCTCCTAATAAATCATTTATTTATATATGAAATTGGATTTAAATCTATAACATTGGATTGTAGTCTATAACATTTTATGGAAATTTTCGGACAAAAAAAAATACGGAATAATTTTGCGCTCCTCATCATGGTGCGCCCCTAGGCCCGAGCCTATTGGTAAATCCAGCCCTGCTGAGCGGGCGCCCAAAGCAAACCAGAGGCACCACCGTGCCCTTGTTCGTGACTTTCGACTCCCCGATTAACGAGCACGTATCACGTCAGTACAAATATGTATAGACAAACACGCAACACAAATATCCTTGCCCATATGTCGGGATGCGAACCTGGGACCTTCTGACTGCCTGGCCAGCTCCCTGACCACTCAGCCGCCCAGTCACCAACAAACTTAATAAATTGTCTGCATCAGATCATCGCCTAAACTGGTGAGATAACACCAGTTTTGTCTTTGTTCTTATCGTGCGGATTTTATATCTCTTAAGATCGAGATTAGCACCAGACAATAGTCTGGAGCTTGAACCGCGGAAGAAGAACCAAGGGAGAAACCGGTTTCCGATCGCCACTTCTCGCCAAGCAGACCTGAATATACGGACAGATTCCCAGTCGATGAAGGTGTTTTTCCGCTGCGCTCTTCATGTCTTATTTTAAAAACTTGGTCGAAAAAAATCTCGTAGAACGTTGTGGTATATCCACTTGTAAAAGGACACGTTGAAAAACACACTTTGTTGGTTCTTAAACATCGAACGAAAAATATATACCTCTACTAAAAAATATTTACTAATCAAAACTATATAATTTTCAACTATTAAAAGTAAATAACAAACTTAATTTAGTTTAGTTTGAATTATCGTCGTACTAGAGCTACACGAGGGTTATTGGCGACGGGCGTCGTATTTTAGAACCACAGTCAAGTGACGAGCCGACAAACGGTGAGTAGGCACCCACGCAACCGTTAAGGCGACATCGTACGCAGCGTTAGACTTTGAAGGATATTTAACGTGCACTCCCTTTTAACGGGTATTATTCGTCGACATTTTTGGTGCACGGGCCGTTATAGGTCGGCAAGTTATTTGGCGATGCCCGGACCGAATCTGGACTTTCGCATGCTAGACGAATGCCTAACGGACTGGGTCCCCAGGCAGCCGGAGAGCTTTAACTTAATGGAAAGGTTTCTTATTTTGCAACTTGGATCGTGTAAAAACTTTGTCCACAATAAATCGAAGACCGTTGGTGTTGCATCCACTTGTAAATTTACATGTTGAAATGTGTGTGACATGTTTACGATCTTTTGTCGTCACTTGACTGTGGTTCTAAAATACGACGCCCGCCGCCAACAGCCCTCGTGTAGCTCTAGTGCGACGATAATTCAAACTAAACTAAACGATCTTTTGGACTAGCGGCTCAGTGGCTGAGAGGTTAAACGTGTCCGCCTCGTAAGCCCAAGATCGCGGGTTCGAGCCCCGGCTGAGTCGTCGGATTTTCTGGATGGGAAAATCTTGGGCGTTCATGTCATATGATTATGCGGCATGTAAAAGATCCCTGGAGGGCCCATTTGGCTTGGGTTCTCTCTGCAAAATTAAATCTCGGCATACTTTAACATCCACAGAGAGCTCAGATTCATTGTAATCTGGGCGTCAAAATTGGTAGCGAGAGTCGCCTATATGGTGCCACAAAGAAATGGCTCTCAGTTCTGGGGAATATGCCGAGTCTGCAAAAGGCTTGACCGCCAGTATTGCAGCCCTATTAGAGAAAAAAAATCTTTTGGACTTGGTTTAGACTTGAAACTAGGTCAGTTTTAATCACGGCCAACTTCAATAACAAGGCCAGAGAAGCTCTCCCAAACATGAGCGTAGACGGACATTTTGACGGCACTCTTCCCAGTGCCGAAGATCGAGAAACCAGTTCGGACGCATTCGGAACCCTAAAAATGTGGTCAGCCGTGAACGAGTGGTTCCGAACAGGTTTCATGACAGGTTGTCTTCATCTTCGGAGCAAAGTCACTCGGAACTATGACGTCAACATTTCCGTCCCCGAGCTTGTTTGGGAAATCTTCTTCGGCCTTTGTAGTTGAGTAGGCCGTGGTTTAATACGAAACACAACAACAACATGTTGCAAATATCTTTTTGTTGGTTCTTGCACATCGATGAGAAAAAGTGCTCTCGTCGAGATGTAATGATGAGTTCGCACGCTCGCTTTTGGCAGCCAAGGATAAAAACCTTTTATCGATAATTTCATTTGGGATAAGTTTCGCGTGCTCCAGAGGAGGAAAACTGTCACTCAAACAAAGGTCAAGACCAGTGTTCGAATTGGATGAAAAAATTTAGGAGCAATTTAAGCCAGTAATTTTAAAAAGTAGGAGTAAATGCATATTGTCTGGGAGCATTTTTGAGAAAAATATTTATTGAAAAAGTCCTATATTTTAAGCGATTGTACGTCTTTACGCCGCAGTTTTTGCGATTTTAGGGTCACAGAAAATATTTGACGAATTCAAGATCGTCGAAGATTTGCGATTCCCTCCTAGGAATCCTATAACCATATTTATTCTTTCTTTATTGGGGAGGGCTGGGGAGCCCAGTCGGTTAGGCGCTCGCCTAGCATGCGAAAGGTCCCAGGTTCGGGTCCGGGCATCGCCAAAATAACTGCCGACCTATAAACGACCCGTGCAGCCAAAATGTCCGACGAATAATACCCCGTGTGGAGGGAGTGCACGTTAAATATCCTTCAATGTCCTAACGCTACGTACGATGTCGCTTTTAAAGGTTGCGTTGGGTGCCTACTCAGGTGTCGGCTCGTCACTCGACTGTGGTTCTAAAATACGACGCCCGTCGCCAATAGCCCTCGTGTAGCTCTAGTGCGACGATAATTCAAACTAAACTAAACTTTCTTTATTGGAGAGTTTTGGTTGAAATAACGGCTCACTAGAGCTAAATGGGAGCACTGAGGGAACGGTTTGTGGGCTTACTAGGGTTGCTTGGCGACTTTCTGACGGCTTCACTTTGTTTCTCGCCAAGCATCTTCTCCTCGACTCTATGAGATATTCATGTGTTTACTGATTTGCAACCATAGATATCATAGTTAAAGTATTAGATTGGCAGATCACGTGACCTCCAATGCTAATGACGGGACGCGCATGGAGGCCAAATAAGAGGGCAAAATGGCCAGTGTTGCTGCCACTTCAAGGAGAAAAATACTACGAAAAAATACCATCTAATTATAAAATTACAAAAAAAAAAATACTAGAAATAGATTTAAAGTGACTAAAAAGATTCGAAAATGCAGCTAGTATTTTTACGATATTTTTTTGTAATTTTAGAATTAAATAGTATTTTTTCGTAGTATTGTGGCAGCATTAAAGTGGCAGCAACACTGGCCATTTTGCCCTGTTAAAAATCCTCCATGCGCGTCCCGTTGTTAGCATTGGAGGTCACGTGATCTGCCAATCTAATACTTTAACTATGATATCTATGTTTGCAACCCATCTGATATCCTGATTCTATATTTATTGCTTACATTATAGAAATAGCCGCTGGTTACGCGTTTAGCATTTCATCACGCCAGATAATGACTAAAGTTATTTTTAATAACGCAATTTGTTTTCCATCTAAATCTCGAGTGCGCTTGTTCTTGATTTTAATCGATAATGATTTGTGTATGAAAAAGTGTTCATTAATAAAGAGCTTGAATAAAGTGGGAATAAAAGATTGGGATACGGGCATTGCCAAAAAAAAACAAATAAAATAATAATAATAATAATAATAATAATGCCGACATAAACGGTCTGTGCAGCCAAAATAAAGTCCGACTAATAATACCCCGTGTAGAGGAAGCGCACGTTGAATATGCTCCATACGACGACGCTACGTACGATGCCTCCCATAACGGTTGCTATTGTCCATAATAATGCTGTCAATAAAGAAGTTGGTTAATAAAAGTAATTTCCGTGCTGAGGATTCGTTTTTAGCAATACTTCTCCAAACATACATCTCCAATAATTATTCTCAATATTTTAAAAACCATCTCATTGGCAAAACAAGTTTTTCATTGATAAGAAACAGAGCAAACGCTAAATCATTCGGGATTGAGGAGCCCAACCCGTTAAGGCCCATGCGGAAGGTCCCAGGTTCGGGTCCGAGCATCACAAAAATAACTGCCGATCTTGTAAACTGTCTGTGCAATAAAAAATGTCCGACGAATAATACCCCGTGTTAAGGGAGTGCACTCTAAATATGCTCCAAAGTCCCAACGCTGCGTACGATTCCATCCTAAAGGCCATATCACACGAGAGATTTTTCCCCAACCCAACCCTCAACCCAACTTCTGTTCGAACCATGATTGGTGGAAATTGCCACGTGCTATGACGTAGGCGTTGGAGAAATTTTCTACAACTCTGTCGTTTCATCGGACGGAGTTGATCAACTTGGTCCCAACAACCAATCAGGTGAATCGGTGACTGTCGCTACACTGACGTCACGGCTCTGTTTTGGTTGAAGCCAAATCTTCAGGTCATATTCAGCCAAATTGCCAAGCTGTTGTTTATTTATTTTACATGCACGATATTTTGATTTTCAATCTGAAGTATAATAAGCTGTTGACACAAAGAGGAAATAAAACTCTTTGATTTGACATATCTTCTTATTTTTTCGATAAAAAATGTTGAAAAGTTGAGGGTTTTTTTTAAACGGAAATTGTTACTTAGGGCCAATTCCACACAAGATTTATTTATATATCTTAGATAAAAATCCTTAGCACAGCTTTAGTTCAACTTTAATTGTAAGAAAAAAGCTACTTTTTAAGGACTTTCTTACGTTAATTCAATATTTTTATATATCATTTGCTATAATATGTAAAGTATAGATGGGTAAAATTGCCCCTTTTGTTTTAAATGTGAAAGCTATACTGTATATCAGCTTTAATTTAAAATTTGTAAAAAAAATATTTGAAATTTTAAGCAAAAATCTAACAATTTTATAGCCTTCAAAATATCTCTCAACGCAATTTAACAATCTATAGTTGGGAAAATAAAACTTTTAACTTATATCTCTCAGTGTTTATTTGTTTTATTACAAAATAAGGTGAAAGAAAAATTAATAATTATAAGAAAAATCCTAAGCATGCGATAAAATAAAACTCAAATCAATCCAAAGGTCCGATTTTTAATAAATTGTCGCCTACTGTAGAGATATCGTTTTAGTTATGACAGTCGGAAAAGAGAAATCTTCTCATACTCTGGCAACCCTTTAACAACTTTGTGGGGGCCGAAATTGGGGGGAGAAAGTTGCGTTGGGAGTTGGGTTGAAGGAAAACGCTCGTGTGATACCCCCTTAAGTTGTTTGGGTGCCTACTCAGGTGTCTGTTCGTCACGTGGGGTGCTGGGGAGGCCAGTCGGTTAGGCATTCGCCTAGCATGCGGAAGGTCCCAGGTTCGGGTCCGGGCATCGCCAAAATAACTGCCGACCTATAAACGGCCCGTGCAGCCAAAAATGTCCGACGAATAATACCCCGTGTGGCGGGAGTGCACGTTAAATATCCTTCAAAGTCCTAACGCGGCGTACGATGTCGCCCTTAACGGTAGCGTTGGCTGCCTACTCAGGTGTCGGCTCGTCACTTGACTGGTTCTACAATGCGACGCCCGGGGCCAATAGCCCTCGTGTAGCTCTAGTGCGACGATAATTCAAACTAACCTAACCTGTTCGTCACGTGACTGTGGTTCTAAATTACGACGTATTATGTATACAAATCTTAGTTTGTTGGGGCGTATTACATCCATTTTGCGAAAACGGGTGCAAAACTAAGCCACGCGGAGGGGAAGTGACCAGATTGTCATACTTGGCAACTTACCACCCGCTGGCGAGGTAAAGTTGCCATTTCAAAAACCCTTCAATTATAGAATTAATTTTCTTGTTGTTCTATTATCTCTCTATATTAAAAAAAGTAAGCTCTTTTAAAGTGTCAGCAGCCATAACATGATGAAATATTGATGTTACAAGTCCAAAAAATTTTTGGAAGGTGTTTCTCCCTTATGCCTCGATTATGCCCCCTAGTTACATAAAATTAAATATCATAAACTTTGAAATAAAAAAGCCATAGTATAAAAGATAATCTTCTAGTTCAAGGCATTTGGCGAATATTCTATTGACAACTGCTTTGGAATCAAGTGACCGCAGCAATCACACAACGTGTTCTTTGGCTCCTGCGGTACAGGGTTACTGCGCCTCTACTTCGACTCCTTCTCTAACCTTCCCACTGGGGAGCAACGCTCCCTAATGGATGAGGGTATAAATCGGGGTACTCTAAAATTAGCCGCTTTTTTCCCCCCTACTTGTGTAAAGGTCATCAGCGGCGCCAAATGAGGGGGATATATTTGGTTCACTAATGATCTGTTATTGGATGCGCCACAGACATATGAATAAGAGTATCAATGTATAACGTCCCGTGCAGCCAAAATGTCCAACGAATAATGCCCCGTGTGGAGGGAGTGCACGTTAAATATCCTTCAAAGTCCCAACGCTGCGTACGATGTCGCCCTTAACGGTTGCGTTGGGTGCCTACTCAGGTGTCGGCTCGTCACTTGATTGTGGTTCTAAAATACGACGCCCGTCGCCAATAGCCCTCGTGTAGCTCTAGTGCGACGATAATTCAAAACTAAACTAAACTATAAAAACTTCCTTAGCTTCATAATGAAACTTGGGTTAGGTTGAATTATCGTCGCACTAGAGCTACAATAGGGCTATTGGAGACGGGCGTCATAATTTAGAGTCACAGTCAAGTGATGAGCTGATACCCGAGTAGGCACCCAACGAAAGTTTTAAGGACGACAACGCACACAGTGATCGGATTTTGGAGCATTTAATGGTTATTTGGACTTCCGTTGAAACGCTTTTCAACGTGTTGGTTGTTTGTCAGTAAGTTGCGAAGTGTCATAAGGATGGACCTATAAACTGTCCGTGCAGCCAAAAAATGTCCTACGAATAATACGCTATGTAGAGGGACTGCACGTGAAATATGCCCCAAAGTCCCGACGCTGCGCACGATATCGCTTTTAACGGTCGCGTTGGGTGCTTACTCGCATGTCGTTTCGTCACTCGATTGTGGTTCTAAAATACGACGCCTGTCGCCAATAGCCCTCGTGTGGCTCTAGTGCGACGATAAGTCAAACTCACCTAACCTGATACTCTATAGCATGACCTTGTTCAGACAACCGTGGCGTAACCCGCGTTCGCCAGGCTTGCTTGTGTGAGCGCATACTTTTGCTCTACAGAAATGCACTAAATTGCCTCGGGCGTTGAAGGGAAGCACTAGCCAACTTGCACGACTTGTCTTATACGTATCAGTGCAAGTTGAGGCCCAGTCGCGTTTTGGTAGTAGTGCTTCGTATTGCAATACCACAGGTCCGGGGACTGTATATCCCCATTTGAGCTAGAAGTAAAACTGGAGTGAGGTGTGTGATTCACTGAACAGAGCAGAAAATGAGCCGGTCCAATAACGAAACGCGGAGGAATACACGGCACTGCAGCAGAAACTAACTGTGCAGAAAACCTAGAAACCTGCCTATTACGCTATTGGGTTTCGTCTTCGCTGGATCTTAGTGAGTGATCCACATGGTTATTTCTTAAAAAAAGTTGGAATTTAAAGTTAAAGAAAGTTAATTTCTTTCGAACTAAAAATGTTGAAATACATTTAGGAGCCCAAGTCAATAGGATAGAGGGGTCTCATACAAGCATTGTATACAAGTGTAGGAAAAAGAGTCCTTTTCTGCCCTGTTCGCCCAAAAGGGTGTGAGTGGGTCGCTCATTATTTTCGGCTCGCTAACACCTCGCTCCAGTTTTACTTCTAGCTCAATGTATATCCCGGATTGAGAGATGTTCACTCAACCTTTCATCCCTTAAATGGGTCGATAAAATGTGGGCCAAGCATGCTTGGGAACTAAACACTGGGGGTTTCGAGTAAGGTTGACGACCTGTAACCCGGACATATGCCTGCACTCCAGGGCCCTTGGTCTCGAAAGTTGAAATGGGCACGGCAGGAATTGGCCCACTAACGGACTGCTGGACCACTAACAGAGTTTAGTTTTAGTTTAGTGCAAGTTGAAACGGAATGACTCTAGAAGAAACTCATCAGAAGTCATCGACACTGAAATATTCACGCCGAGTCGATAAAAAAAAACCCGAATGAAATTTCTCCTCATGAAAAATTCACGAAGTCTTGCTCCGAAGGATCAGTGGACAATTTGAGTCGTGTGCCCTTTCACCATTGATTTTTTTCTTCTCGTGCAACTAAAAACCAATTCCTCTCCTCCTTGCCCCACCCGTTTGGTTAAGAGGGATTGTCAGTCCCGTAGAACTAATTGCATCAGTTTTGGAATCACAAACTTTCGCAGAAGTATTGATTTGCCATGTTAGCCCTTTTCCCCAAGGTATGGGAATCAACATAACATAGAAATGAAACAAATTTGGAACGAAAATGTTATCTAGTTATTTAATTATAGATTTTTTTAAGTTTTAAAATGCTCCAAAATATTCAGCAGATGGCGATACTATTTTAAAACTGTATAAATTAATAATTAAAAATCGGGTGTTATTTTCTTTTCAATTTTATTTTAAATTGATGTTATGATGATTCCCATACCTGGGGTGAAATGGGTGCAAAGCAATTCTTTTGCTAAAGTTGTGATTTCAAAACTAATGCATTAGCTCTATGGGACTATGACAGTCCCTATTAACCTCCTAAGACCCCAGCAAAGTCCTACGCGTATATTCTTCATCTAAACATACTTTTCATACAAATATATACTAAAAAGTACGTTTTGCAAAGTAATTAAAAAAATATGTTTAATATTTACTGAGAGACACGCCTTAAGCTCTAAAAATACAATTTTTTTTTGTGCTATAAATGCAAAAAAAACCCCGTATAACTTATTTGTAGTTAACAGTTCCTTTTAATATTGTTTTTAAATGCAAAATGCCTTTAAAATTAACTACTAAAATAACTTTTTGAAAAATTTAAAGAAAGAGCTAGTTTAAAGTTATTTTTTTAAAAACTCTAATATCTTATTGACCCTTATTCAACTTCATTTTTTTTTATCGAAATACATGACAGATTCCTGTAATCAAAGGCTGAAAACTGATTTTCGGATCATCTTCTATCAGACCAGATCAATTTCGAAACTAATTAACCCTTTCAGTCCCAATGACAATTTGGCATCATCATTTTAGAATTTTTCTTCTTATCGTCTATAGACATTTATGATATCAAAAAGCACATCATTCGATTCTTTAAACTTTTTCTATTAGAAAATATTTTTTATTAATCCCAATAGATGTCAGCCCTATTATATTTTAGCTTCCACACTACGTTTATAACGTAAAAAGTGGAAGGTATTATAATCGTTCAGTCCGTCCGTTTGTCCGTCCGTCACCCACTTTCATAGTCCAATCTACAAATGCTATGGACAAGTGTGATACATAAAAAAATTCAACGCATTGAAATTAGAATACATTGATAATTTCAGAAAAGAATTCGAATTCTAAGTACTTCAATTATTTAAAAAAAACTGCAAAATTTTATGCTCATTTAAAAAGCATACGAAGCCATTTTTATTAGAATTAAATCACCATTGCCATTCGCAACAATCGCTCGAGAAACTTTAATTCTTTTAAACAATAAATTAAATTTATTTTTACGCCGTAAAGCAGTTTAAAATGACGTTAAATATATTTCACAAAGAGATTCTTCGATTGTATGTTGATATGAACTGTTTTTCTTCTATTTAAAAGCGAGGAATATGACATATTTATTCTTTGAAATATAAATTATTTTAGCAAACGATAACAAATAAATATTGAATTTTCGAAAGAAAATAAATGAAACTATCCAAATGTAGCGTGTAAAGTTTTAATATAGAATGAATGCTGTGTTTGACGCGTTTTTTTCCCCTGTTAAACACAAATGTTGTGTGGAAGCGGGTTAAGTGACAGATTCTGCTACAAACCTACTTGTTTTTAATTATGATCAGAAAAAATGATGATGCCAAATGGCATCATTGGGACTGAAAGGGTTAACAATGTTAATTGTTTGTGGGGAGGTTTTGAAAAAATCCCCAGGTCGCAAGAGGTTACATCCACTGCTTGGCGGCATTTTAGACGGCCTCACATATTATCGCTGCGACCGTCTTTCCTCTTACCTCCATTATTATTTCTTATCGGTCAAGGATGGAGAGAAGGGATCAAGGGTGAAACTTCAATGAATAGGGTTGCTACCGTCGCGTGTGTTTGCTTTCTAGAAAGATATCGAATTGAAAAAGAAATATTCTTTTTTTCAATCACACAATCACCCCTACTTATTACAATCAATAATCGCGTACACTCTAATTTGTTAAGTAACAAAGTGTTTTAGTAACAAAAGAGTGAAATCCACTCCTATAGGGGAAGTGCATTTTCGGCACCGGAAGGGAGTGGAAATTAACTCAGACTGAGTTAAAACCGCTCGTTTTAAGAGTGTAGGACGTAGATTGTTTTCTTTTATTTCTTTTACCCACTCTGCAAAAAGAGTGAAATCCACTCCTATAGGGGAAGTGCATCTTCGGCACCGGAAAGGAGTTGAAATTAACTCAGGCTGAGTTAAAACCGCTCGTTTGTTTTAAGAGTGTATACAGTCACACTTTTTACAACGGGGATGCTTATTTGGTGGAATAAGCCTTTTGCAGACTCGGCATATTCCCGGGAACTGAGAGACATTTTTTGTGTGGCACCATTTAGGCGTCTCTCACTGCCAATTAATAAATTGCCGGGCTGGGGAGTCCAGTTGGTTAGGCATTCGCCTAGCATGCGGAAGGTCCCAGGTTCGGGTCCCGGTATCGCCAAAATAACTGCCGACCTATAAACGACCCGTGCAGCCAAAATGTCCGACGAATAATACCCCGTGTGGTGGGAGTGCACGTTAAATATCCTTCAAAGTCCTAACGCTGCGTACGATGTCGCCCTTAAAGGTGGCGTTGGGTGCCTATTCAGGTGTCACTTCGTCACTTGACTGTGGTTCTAAAATACGACGCCCGTCGCCAATAGCCCTCGTGTAGCTCTAGTGCGACGATAATTCAAACTAAACTAAAATAATAAATTACGACGCTTATGATCTCGTGTAGCTCTAGTGCGACGATAATTCAAACTAAACTAAACTAATAAAGTACGACGCTTATCGCCAATAGACCTCGTGTAGCTCTAGTGGGACGGTAATTCAAACTAACCTAACCTCGCTGCCAATTTTGACGTTAGATTTTAAATATAATCTGAGCTCTCTGTGCATGCTAAAATTTGCCGAGAGAACCCCAAGCCAAATGGGTACTCAAGGGATCTTTTACATGCCACATCATCACAAGCGTACCGACCAGTTTCCCATCCTAAAAAATTACAGACTCGACCGAGGCTCAAACCCGCGATCTTGGGATTATGAGGCGAGCTCGTAATATCTATCAGCTACTGAGCTTAAAACTAACTTATAAGCACTAGGTGCGTTAGATAGCATTATTTGTATACTGTTTTTTATTACTTTTTTCATCTGATAATAAAAAATATTCTATCAAACAAGCGGTAAATTAGTTTTAAATTTTGGGAAACTATTAAGCAACCTTAAAATCTTGTATGCCCAGTTAAAAATATCTTTTGCTCCCGATTCTAAAAAGCTATGAAATTCTGTATCCAAACATCGTGCGTAAATTAAACTTTTTTAAAAGTCGGGGAAATTATTACACTAGTCAAATCGACATATAATACCAATATGGACATACAATTTCCTTCATACAATTTAGGACTCTAAACCCCTTTTTATTTCGGGGGGGGGGGGGGGGGCAGGGGAGCCCAGTCGGTTAGGCGCTCGCCTAGCATGCGAAAGGTCCCAGGTTCGGGTCCGGGCATCGCCAAAATAACTGCCGACCTATAAACGGCCCGTGCAGCCAAACATGTCCGACGAATAATACCCCGTCTAGAGGGAGTGCACGTTTAAATACGCTCCAAAGTCCCAACTCTGCGAAACGATGTCGCCCTTAACGGTTGTGTTGGGTGCCAACTCAGGTGTCGGCTCGTCACTTGACTGTGGTTCTAAAATACGACGCCCGTCGCCAATACCCCTCGTGTAGCTCTAGTGCGACGATAATTCAAACTAAAGTAAACTAAACTTTATTTCAGGGGAGTAGATTCAATGTTAGATATATTTAGGAGAGATTCAATGTCAAATACCAGGGATTTTTTTTCGTGTTCTAAGTAGGGAACAATATAGCGATTGGGTAGGGGAGGTGTGTGTGTGTGTGTGGGGGGGATAATGTCTTTGGAATTATTCCAAATTAGCCTTCTAGAAACTCTTGGAATTCCATCGAATAATTAGAGCCGAAGAATTAGTCTTTGCCAGAGCACAATCCGAGGCCGGGGAAGCCCAGTCGCTAAGACCCTTTCCGTGTATGCAGAAAGTCTCAGGTTCGGGTCCGGGCATTACCAAAATAACTGCCGACCTATAAACGGCATGTGCAGCCAAAAAGTCCGACGAATAAGTGTAGAGGAAGTGCACGTTAAATATGCTCCCAAAGTCCCAACTCTGCGTACAATGTCGTCCTTAACGGTTGCGTTGGGTGCCTACTCGGGTGTCGGCTCGTCACTTGACTGTGGTTCTAAAATACGACGCCCGTCGCCAATAACCCTCGTTAGCTCTAGTGCGACGATAATTCAAACTAAACCATCTTCATTTTAACTCCCCAGGTGTCCAACCTGTCATGGTCAGTCCCTGATTTGCCGGGTTACATAAGGAGAGTTGGCAGATCTGCGTAGATGAGATGTTGTTCAGCCTAAATGTAGCCGTTGAGGAGGGGGGATTGTACGTCCCTGACAATGAGACGGCAAGATAAGAAAAGAACATAAAAATAAATTAAATGAAAATACTCCTGGAGGATTGGAATCACTGCCAAGCCCGAACTCATAGTTAGATGCTAGGAGATGCTTTAGATGCTTGAAAGGGGGCTAGAAAGGGGGAGCCTTGGCTAGAAATAAAGTAGTGAGGACGTCAGAAATTCGCCAAGAAACTTTAGTAAGCCAAAACCAACCGCTCACTCAGTGTTAGTTCATGCTGAAGCGCATCTTTCTGTTGCTTAAAAAGCATTAATTAAAAATAAAAAAAAATACTATTTGCACCGTTATAGGATGTAGCCACGGCCAACTTCAATAACAATTGGCCAGAGAAGTTCTCCCAAACATGAGCGTAGACGGAAATGAAATTTTGACGTCACAGTTCCCAGTGCCGAAGATCGAGAAACTAGTTCGGACGCATTCGGAACCCTAAAAATGTGGCCAGCCGTGAACGAGTGGTTCCGAATAGGTTTCGAGACAGGTTGTCTTTATCTTCGGAACAAAGTCACTCGAAACTATGACGTCAAAATTTCCGTCCCCGAGCTTGTTTGGGAAAGCTTCTTCGGCCTTAATAGTTGAGTCCGAAACGAGATCCGAATTTATAGAAGTGCCAAATAGTTCGTTGAGAGCGTTTATTTGGGCTTACTACACAGCGATCGATGGCTTCACTTGGCGAACCTGTTTTTGTATTGGTATTTGCCCGACAGCATCTCCATTTTAACTCCGCCCAAATTAGATCTCTTCCCTGAAGGTTAAGGTTGGGTTGAAATATCGTCGCACTAGAGCTACACCGGGCTTTTGGCGACGGGCGTCATAATAGGGTACTTGAGAGTATCGCTAAATTACCTTCCAATGTTAATTAAATTATAGTTTGAACCCCCAAATATAACAAACGTATCTATTTTTTTGCAAAATAAATCTTTAAATAATTCATAAAAATCATTTTCAAATGGCTTTTTTTTCATCGGTACGTCACGTGATCACAAACACGTCGATTAGGCTTACGTCACTAGTACGTATAAACAAACCGGTGTCATGTTTTTTTGCTTGCAATTAAACTGGTTTTAATCTAACTTACTATTAAAATAAGAATTATATAGATAATGGGTGGAGGTTCTACAGAAGCGGATCGTTCAAATTTGCTTAAAGTAGATTCCAAAATGGTGTTTCAAAGTTTGTTTATAGTTACTAGTGACATCATAGATACCAGTGACAGCCACAAAGCGTTTTCGGGAGTGATTTTTCGTCCTAATTTTAAAATTCATTTTCCCCCTTTTTATAGGGTATTTGAAAAAAGAAAAAATACGGGTTTAATATTTTTGGCATAAGAATATTTTAAGCCAATAATTTTTTTTAGTCAAGTACCCTATTCAGAACCACAGTCAAGTGACGAACAGTCATTGCGAGTGTTGATAAATTTTGGCGTGTCATGAACTACTTAAGATTCGATAAATAGCAATAAAAGATATCAAATAATGCATGTAACGTTTCCCATTAATACTAATAACATAGAGCATTAATAAACAGATTAAAACGCTGTCTAAATGAGATATTATCTTGACGCTTAATTTTTTGTGGTTTGTTTTATCGCTGTTGCTCAAGTATCAGTGTTTGATAATCATTGAAAATAACAATGAAAAGTTCCAGTCATTCTTCGGTGTTGCTTCAAGATGCAGATGTAGTGTAACGTTCTTTGACACCTTAAACATAATAGTTTTTATTTTCAACTTCCTTTGACAAACCTTTATTTTTTTTTACCCATCGTAGGTTGATTGGTTGTTTGACATATATTTTCAGGCTTGTGTGCTTGGTCACAAAGACCCGCTTATAAACCTTCGTCAAGAAGGACGGACACGACATACACACACACATACAAGACAGATGCTGCCATCTATCGCCACCTCCACAATTTAGACATGTCCCTGAAGGGGAGGGAAATAGTCTCCAGGGACCTATACCCGGGGTAAACTGCGCAATGACCGACCACAGGACTTTCGGACCCAACAGATTTAACGAGCACGTACTCCGCATATACTCGGTAGGTCTTCAGTGGTACCGGGACTCGATCGCGGGACCTTCCGATCTCGAGACTGAGACGCTGACCACTAGGCTCCCTACAGCCCCTTTACCCAGCGTAGTAATTATAACTGGTGTAGTTGTTGTCGGTATACCTCCAGAGCGTAGCCTGGTGGCATGAGGGGTGCAGTAGCTTCCGTTGGTACAACGCTTGAAGGACCTGTGAGAGGGTGGAAGTCGGACTGCTGCTCCGAGACATCGCCACCTACTTAATTTCGGCACGTCGATGATAATTTTTCCAGACAACCTGCACCCGTGGTAACTGCGCTATGTCAACCCGCAGGACTCTTTTCGACCCACCGAATTAGCGAGCACGCTCACCACATGTACTAGGGACAGCATGAATTCCATGGATACCCTAGTGGTTAAGGCCTCGTTCTCGGAATCGGAAGGTCCCGCGATCGAGTCCCGATACCACTGAAGACCCACCGGGTATATGCGGAGTACGTGCTCGTTAAATCTGTGGTCGGTCATGGCGCAGTTTCCCACGAGTACAGGTCCCTGGAGACTATTTCCCTCCCCTTCAGGGACATGTCTAAATTGCGGAAGTGGCGTTAGATGGCAGCATCTGTCAGCACGATGCCAAGACGAATTCCTGTCGTGTAGTCTCTACACGGGCATCTCTCCTCAGGAACCGCACCCATTTGCCTTAATCCTTTCCCGCTCCGCGGGAAGAGCTTGGATTTCCCAAGTGGCATTAGTAACAACAACAACTAGCGACAGCACAAGTATCCATGACTTATCTAGCATTCGAAATCGGGCCCACTTTCGCTTATCAAAAGCGTTTTTTTTTCTATTTTGTGAATAGTTAAATCGGACTACTTAAACAGCGTCATTGTTTGCGTCCAGGGGCCTTCGTCAAAGAAGCTGACGGCCAAAACCCCCATTTCTTCTATATCAAGCACGCAATACCGACTATGTAAAATGATAGCTGCATGTACAGTCCCTGGAAAAATTATTAGACTCACTGTATTTTTTAAAAGTAATTTTATGTTTCTTAAGAGTTTTTATGCAATAATGGTATATTTAAACTACAATCTTATTGATTTTTATTTAAAAGAATTGTTGTAGACTGCATATTTGTATTTATTTTAAGATGATTAAGATGAATTTATATTAATTATTTATTATAAGATGTATGTGTTGAATCATCATCCTCAAATGCAGGAGACAGTACAGTCTTGCATGGATAGCATGCTGCGCAGAATGATAGCTTTGATAGCGGCTAAAGGTGGCTCCACTCAATATTGACTTTTACTAACATTTATTTCACTTTTCTTTAAAACTTAATAAACTTATGCTTTTCTAAATGAATGCTGTTTTATTTCTGTCAAATAAATCGGTAATTGATTGGATAATACAAAAAAACAAATCCATTTAAAATAATAAAACGGTACAATATCACCCGGTAATTAATATTTTACATGAAATCTTGCAGTGCGTCTAATAATTTGTCCTAGATTGCAGGATATTATTGCATGAACGACATTATTGCAAAATACTGTCTTGGACCTCCACTAATATCAAATCAGGGTCTAGTTTATTTCCGATAAGATCGTCACTTTCAATTTCTATTATTTCAATCCATGATAACAAAATCTGTCTCGTTATACTGTTGCTAATTTATAATGGAGAAGAGTAATATCCAAGACAATCCCTGTACTTGACCTCCTTATTTCCACTTGTCCTTTCTAACGCGACCATTTTCTTACCATTAAATGCATAGATATCATAGTTAAAGTATTAGATTGGCAGATCACGTGACCTCCAATGCTAACGACGGGACGCGCATGGAGGCCAAAATAAGGGGGCAAAATGGCCAGTGTTGCTGCCACTTTAAGGAGAAAAATACTACGAAAAAATACCATTTATTTCTAAAATTACAAAAAAAAATATCGTAAAAATACTAGCTGCATTTTGGAATCTTTTTAGTGACTTTAAATCCTTCTCTAGTATTTTTTTTGTAATTTTAGAAATAAATGGTATTATTTCGTAGCATTTTTCTCCTTACAGTGGCAGCACCACTGGCCATTATGCCCTCTTAAAACGCCTCCATGCGCGTCCCGTCGTTAGCATTGGAGGTCACGTGATCAGCCAATCTAATACTTTAATTATGATATCTATGGTAATATCTAAGACAATCCTTGTACTTGACCTCCTTATTTCCACTTGTCCTTTCTAACGCGACCATTTTCTTACCATTAAATGGGAACATCATTGTCTTGTCTAATCTCTTTCTAATTAATTCTAATTGTTTTCCCTTTTGTTATACATGTGATATATCGTACAAATCTTTATAAAGTTAGAATATTAACCACACAAATCTCTATAATATTCAGTTCTTTCTTAATAACTTTCAGTTAAATGTCTTGCCGGTCCATCGAACAGTTCCCACGTTTCAATAGGCGTCAATGCATTCTTTCCCACAGAAATTGCAGGCGCAACAGACTTTGTTTTGACTTCTGATCCACTCTTCTCATGACCATTAAAAATAGTCACTTTTTTAATTAGACTTCGAGATGTAAGGCTGTGTGCTTTTGGCGTGCCGAGCTTTGGCTCCGGCCCCGTTCTTTACAAACTCTAAAATATGCTTTCTTTACAATAAACCACTCTTTGGACGTCCAATATTCCTTCATTTCTAGATTAACTAAATAAGAATTTACCCTCATGTGTAGTAGATGTTATTCTATTACATATATATATTTTAAAACAACCTTCCTAGAGATTAGACAAGACAATGATGTTCCTATTTAATGGTAACGAAGGAAGGAACCATTATTCCATTTTAAACCTTATTTCTTAACTTTAAATCCCTTTCTAGTATTTTTTTGTAGTTTTAGAATTAAATGGTATTTTTTTCTTAGTATTTTTCTCCTTAAAGTGGCAGCAACACGGGCCATTTTGCCCTCTTATTTGGCCTCCATGCGCGTCCCGTCGTTAGCATTGGAGGTCACGTGATCTGCCAATCAAAAATACTTTAACTATGATATCTATGATTAAAAGGGAACATCATTGTCTTGTCTAATATCTTTCTAATTAATTCTAATTGTTTGTTTTCCCTTTTGTTACATATATATTTTTTTGGAACAACCTTCCTTTCACCATCCGAGGTATTTTAATATGTTTTAGGCATTGCAGTGTTCCTTTCAGCTTTAGATGTATCGTTACCTCATCAACACCGACTGCAAAATAGCGGTAGTTTCGAGACCCATCCGCGAAACCTCCCCTGCGTAAGAATTCTATTGTCGCCATTGAAGTCATTGACCCGTCAATAGGGGGATTCTAGTACCTGCATCAATGTGTAGCACATAAATCCGTGCGAGTCTGCAACTCAACGTAAAAAATATATATATACCTTTACGATGATGATTCACTATTACCCAACACATTTTCTTCGCCTATTCTATTGCCTCGATCCATTTATTAATCTGCGCTTTTATGGTGAGAGATTTAAAACGAGTTAAGATCTATTTATCACCCATCATAATTAAAAGTAACCCAATAAGGTAGAGGTTCCCAACCTTTTGGCACATGCGTACCACTTGACTTTTTGAGAAATTTTGCCGTACCGTACCAGACCTAAATATTTTAATAAACGTATAATATTTACTCTTCTAAAAGCATTCTAAAGGCTTTTTGAATTAAATTTCTGAGAAAACTTCATAAAGGTTAGATATTTGTTTATTTATAACATGCTTATAATAAAGGAGAAATAAAAAGATTAAAATGGTATTAATTTACAGTTTATTTATTATACCCAAGTCTAAAAACATACAAATAAAAAAAAATAGTACAAACTCAGCAAAAAAATTTATTGTCATACAAAATATACTTTTATAGCCTTTAGTGCGAAACTTGTTGTTGTTTGTCTGTGATTATAATATCAACATTAGGAGTAATGAAACTCATTTTCACTCTTAAGTCCTCTTCAACACTTATTCTGCTTCTATATTTATTTTCTATGCACAAGAGTTCAGAAAATCCACTCTCACACAAGTAACTCTTAAAAAATGGCATCAAAAATAGCAGAGATTGCCGGAAGCTCAAAAGGTACTAGGTTTTACATTAGCTCCAAAAGTTAAAGATTTCTCTTTAAAATAATGTTAATGTCTAAAATAATGGGTAATATGTTTGCGAGCTCACTACTCATGGGTACAGAAGCTATTAATAGCATCATGTTGCTCCCATCACTCACGCATACCACCTGAAATTTTCCCGCGTACCACCAGTGGTACGCGTACCACCGGTTGGGAACCTCTGCTTAAGGTATCGGCAATTTGGTTAAAGTGTAAAATTGTTTTCACTGCATGAGATTATAATTATTTTTTTTAACTGAAAATTTAAATTCTTCAATATTTTTTAATTATATCTCTGCAGTAGATGATTATAAATGACTCCTTCTATACAAATACAAAAATTGTCGACCAACAACAGGCCAGAGGCCCAGCAAGGTTGGTCCAAAATAAATCTAATACATTACCAGTTTCCAATGACCGTCAAGTTTCTTCTTAAAATCTTCTACTCTCTTCGAATGCACAACATAATCTGGTAAAGCATTCCACTCATTGACAACTCTATTGTAAAAATAATGTTTTCTTACCTCCCTTCTAAAGCTCGATTTATTCAATTACTGATCATGTCCTCTAATCCGGCTATTTAAGGTAAAACCTAAGCCCTCCATGTCTCCCTGTTTTATGAACTTGAATAACTGAATTAAATCACCCCTAGCTCTCCTATTTTCCAGGGAATACATGTTTAAAGATCTTAATCTGTTATCATAATCAATACCATGCTATATATTTTTAAAATTATAAAATTAATAAATTAAAAAAATGTTTGTTGCTGAAAATATGACAGTCAGGTGACTAGAAGTTTGTTTGGGACTCAAAAAATATATTTGTCTAGACATTAAGGTAGCTTTTATCCTCGTACTAGAGCTGCATACCTAACAAGATAAAACCGAGTTTTTATCTTGATATTACGCAACGTTAATAGATGCCCTTCGCATTAAATCACGTATCTTTTGAAGGGAAAAAAATCGCACGTGAATCTTTTACTGAGTTTGAAACAAAAGAAATGTTGTCTGTATAAAGCTAAAAAACTTGGGGTATGTAACACTGCGCGATTTTTAATTACCGCTCAATAATACACATTTGAAAGTATACCATAGATATCATAGTTAAAGTATTAGATTGGCAGATCACGTGACCTCTAATGCTAACGACGGGACGCGCATGGAGGCCAAATAAGATGGCAAAATGGCCAGTGTTGCTGCCACTTTAAGGAGAAAAATACTACGAAAAAATACCATTTGATTTTAAAATTACAAAAAACTATCGTAAAAATACTAGCTGCATTTTAAAAACCTTTTTAGTGACTTTAAATCCTTTTCTAGTAATTTTTTTTGTAGTCACTATAACAACGAACTATTATTTAGAATTAAATGGTATTTTTTCGTAGTATTTTTCTCCTTAAAGTGGCAGCAACACTGGCCATTATGCCCCCCTAAAAAGCCTCCATGCGCGTCCCGTCGTTAGCATTGGAGGTCACGTGATATGCCAATCTAATACTTTAACTATGATATCTATGGTGCAATCCTTTCTTTCAGTTGGTCAAAAAATTCTCCCTGTTCGTGAATCACGTTCAATTGCTGTCCCTCAATTTCGCTCAACATTGCCATTTTGGTAATGCTTTGCACATTTGACATTTAATCAAATTAAAACCGATAAAGCAGGAATACAAATAAATTGCACGTAATGAACTGTAAAATAGAACACAGTAGATGAAAAAAAAACGCGCATTCAGAGTGAAACCGTTACAAACCAATGAAATCGCGGTAGAACAAAAAATGAAACAGGAGAATACATCATCTGAAACACCAACATTTAAAAAATTTGTTGCATAAATAAACGTTTTAAGTAAACTATTTAAAATTTAATTTTCTAGCAATCGATTTAAAAGAAAAATTTATAAATTAGAAAATTTTGAAAATAATTGCGAATATAGAGTTTAAATAAAAGCTTCTTATTCTTGTTTGACCTTCACAAGTTCAAACTAAATAAAGATATATATTTTTATCTCGCTATAAGTCAAATTTCACGCTTTTCTCTGTAAAATAATTTAAAAAAAATAGAACTATTGTTCCTACTTTTTCCCTCTTGTTTTATCAGAACAGTAAAACGTCAAATCACGTCTTCAAAAGACAAGATTCAATACTTTTTTTATAGCAAAGTGATAAAATTGATAAGAAAAAAAATTGATAACTCAAATGAATGATAACCGTTGAAGTTCGATCTGAAACAAATATCGTCTGCGATGACGAAAATTCGTCGTATCTCTCAACTCGAGCTGATCGTCATTTTTTATGGATATTGAAGCTACCGTTTTTGACGTTTTAGTTAGAAGTTTGGAATTTTTTCCTTTTTAAAATTTAGAATTTTAAAGTTTTTTATTTTAACGAGTGGATTTTGTTTAAACGGAAGATAAGGGTGTTTTATTTTCGAATGGTGAGATTTATTATTTTCTCTTATATTTTCGAATTTTTCAATGAACTTTGCCTTCATCATTGCGAATATTTTTGTAGCAAGCTAATGTCCAGTGAACAGGCATTCCATATAAAAATATTCTATACGTTACGGTTTAAAAGTGTTGATGTTTACATTCATGTGCACAGTGCACATTATCTAGCTATTCTGCAGATGAACTGATTCTTTAGAGAATCAATCAATAATTTATCTGAACATTTCATTTCTCAAATCAATAGAATGTTAATAATTAACGGTTTTAATATCTGGTAACAAGTTATAAGCACATTGAACAAAAGTTATGTTCTTTGTTTTATAGTATAATAATTTTACAGATGTATAACTCCTCTTTTTCATAGATGGATAAAGAAATAAAATATGTTCTTTTGATTTTTTTTTAAAAATTAATTCGTATGACGGTTATAAAGCTTAATAATTCAAATAAATGAATGCTTACCCTACAAAATATTCTGATTACAATTTTACTAAAAACTAGAGGGTGTAACACTGCACGACTCTCAATTTTCGCAATTCAATAACCACAATAACTTTAAATTCAATAACTTTAAAACCTAAATACACTGCTCAAAACAATTAGGGGAGCAGTTTACGTACTTTTGTCACCTTTCAGTCTCAACTTTTTAGTTATTTTTCTAAATATCTAAATTTTTTTTAAATAGATTCATCATGCATCTAGCATGAAATGGTAAAAAACAGGGGGAGGGGGGAATCTTAATTTTTTAAACTGAAATTTAAGGGGAAAAATTGAAATCGTTCTGAATAAATTATAACAATACTTTTTTCAAAACTTTATTTGTTAAAATGTTTTAAACATCTAAAAAATGCACGCAGAATAATTTAGGGTCAATTTATTTGCTAAAATTTTTTTTAGAGTGAATTTTATTTTACCATGTTTTTCATATTTTCATTTAATTAAAACAAACATTTTAATTCTTCAAAAGGGATGATTCTTCTATCTAACGATACACAAGTGCGAGCTTCACTTAGTGAGAAAAAACTTGCAAGTTGATAATTCCAAATGGAATCATTGGAGGTGAAAGGGTTTAAGAGGGATTGTCAGTCCCATAGAGCTAATGCATTAGTTTGGTAATCATAACTTGCGCAGAAGTATTGCTTTGCCATGTTTTCCCATTCTCACCAGGTATAAGAATCATCATAACATCCGTTTAAAACAAAATTAAAAAGAAAATAACATCCGGTTATTTAATTATTAATTAATAAAGCTTTAAAATAGTGTCGCCATCTGCTGTAATTTTTGGCATTTTAAAACTTCAAAAATATATAATTAAATAACTAGATAACATTTTCGTTTCAAATTTGTTTCATTTTGATGTTATGTTGATTCCTATACCTGGGGAAAAAGGGCTAACATGGAAAAGCAATACTTCTGCGGAAGTTATGATTACAAAACTAATGCATTAGCTCTATGGGACTGACAGTCCCTCTTAAACCATATGCGCTCCCCTAATTGTTGTGAGCAGTGTAGTTCTATGGCAGCTACCTCTTTCGTAAGTGCGATTTTCTGAAAACCTTATTGTGCCATCCGACAGGTATAACTGGGGGGGAAAAAACGATCCACCCCTCATTACTCGGCTGCTATTGATCAGGGATTTTTGCGGAAGGTGTCAATTTTCAGGAAATAGCGTTAGGAAATTGAGAACTGGGCAAAAAACAAAATTGTATAAGGGGTCGTCTACATATTAAAATGAGTACCGACTTTGAAAATTCTAAATTCGAACTGTAGAGTGGTTTCAGACAGACAGACGGACCAATGCTCGAAAACCACTTTTTTAGAATGGGCACCCCCCAAAACGGGAAGGAAACACAAAATCTCCATTTCGTATATTCGACCCCATAGTAATACTTTCATTACCTTATATATTTCATGGGGCTGGGGAGCCCAGTCGGTTAGGCGCTCGCCTAGCATGCGAAAGGTCCCAGGTTCGGGTCCGGGCATCGCCAAAATAACTGCCGACCTATAAACGGCCCGTGCAGCCAAAAATGTCCGACGAATAATACCCCGTGTAGAGAGATTGCACGTTAAAATACGCTCCAAAGTCCCTACGCTGCATACGAGGTCGCCCTTAACGGTTGCGTTGCGTGCCAACTCAGGTGTCGGCTCGTCACTTGACTGTGGTTCTAAAATACGACGCCCGTCGCTAATATCCCTCGTGTAGCTCTAGTGCGACGATAATTCAAACTAAACTAAACTTATACATTTCATAACCGGTAATTGAAAGTAATTTTTTAAAAAAATATCTCTTCATCGTTTCGTAATTATTATAAATAAAACCATTTAACAGACAATAAGACTTTATCTATAGACATTGCGTCACGATATAGCTGATAACGAAAACTATTACTAACCGGAAGGACAAAGTTAACGTTTAATTATCTCTAAAAATAATTTTACTAATCACAAAATTTCATTCTTTATATGGTTTCACTTCAACAAATTGTTACTTTTGCAGTTTTGATTTGAATTAAAAAAGTATGATTAACTACAACTTTGAAATGACACGAATTTCTTTTTTTGTCAATTTTGTTATAGATAGCAAATGAGCAATATTTTATGATAATTTTTAAAAAAAAAATATTGTAGTTTTTTTTTTTTTATTTTAAACTAAATATCCCGAAACCAAAAGAAGTTGAAGGTTTTTAAGAAAAAGAGTGTATGTTATATTTATTGTATTATATTGCATTTTATTATTTTGTTATATTTTTTTATGTTATTGTGTTATTGTCATGTCATATTGTTTAATTATGGTATTATGTTGATATGTAATGTTATATTGTTTAGTTATGGAATTATGTTTCAGTTGCTATTATATTAAATTATTAAATTATATTTAATTCTTTTAGACAATAAATTAAAATAAATTTATTTTTGCGACATCGATCAGTTTGAAGTTCAGTCACTACGACGAGATTCTTTGTATGTTGATATGAAATGTTTTCATTCTATTTAAAAGCGAGGGAAGATTACACATTTATTCTTTGAAATAAAAATTAATTTTTGCAAACGAAAAGTAACAATTATTGAATTTTCGAAATAAAATAAATGAAACTAGCCATTTTTTTACAGCATCATTTTACTAATTATTTATTTTTCGAACTGTAAACTAATTTAACAAACGATAAATAATAACTGAAATTTCGGAAGAAAGTTAATGTAAATGGGAAATCGTGGAGACTCAAAGATATTTATTAAAAAAATCACATCATTATTCTTCGAACTTCAAACAAATTTAGCAAACGATAAAGACTAATTGTTAAATCTGAGAAAGAAGATTAATGAAAATCGTTATTTTTGGCGTTTAAAAATGCGAATTAAACTAGCTAAATGCCCTGTTTGGCGAATTTCTTTCTGAGGTGTAACAATAGTTTGTTTCCTGCTGTTTTTAATATAAAATTGTATCGGTATAAGACCGGACCGACATTTTAATCTAACTCTGTGTCCAGAAATAATAACCCTAATAACATATTGTTTTCTACATAAGACTATCCTAGTTCATTAAAAAAAAAGCATACATGTATCGTAACATACATATATATGAAACGAATGTTTGCCAAAATGATTTTATCAAAATATTTTTTAAAAAAATAACTTTTATACAAGCTTTTTTGATGAAATAATTTTTAACGAAAATTTTGACCAGCGTTAAAGGAAAAAATAAAACTTGCTAAAATTATTATCGATTGAAATAATTTTTTTTGACGAAATAATTTTGACTAGTAAAAAATAAATATTTGTCAAAAGGAATTTTTAACGAAAATATTATTTTCGAAATAATATTTTTTTACGAAATGGTAATAATTTTGTTTTGTCGAAATGTTATTTTTTTTGTGTGATGAAATTACAATTTTTTCAAATCAACGCATCGATTACACATTATTTTGAGTTCCTCAGTGTAATTTGGCGGGGTAATTTATGCATAATTCTACTGTCGACGCAGAATTTAAAGTTGTTTTTGAAATTTGAATACTATGGCATTTTGAAACTACACTCTTAAACAAAAGAGTGAAATTCACTCCTATAGGAAGTGCATTTTCGGCACCGGAAAGGAGTGGAAATTAACTCAGACTGAGTTAAAACCGCTCGTTTTAAGAGTGTAGGACGCAGATTGTTTCTTTTATTTCTTTAACCCACTCCGAAAAAGAGTGAATTCACTCTTATTGGAGAAGTGCATTTTCGGCACGGAAAGGAGTGGAAATTACTCAGACTGAGTTAAACCGCTCGTTTGTTTTAAGAGTGTAGGAGAGAAGTTTTCTACCAGGAAAGCCTAGGGACATTTATCGTGCTTTTAGTACAATTAACTGTAGTTTGGGATAATATTTCAGCTGCGAATGCAAGATTTCTAAAGTTAATTAAAAAGTTTGTCACAAGACAATTGAAGAGCTTAGTGGAAGAACGTGCTAAGTGACAAAAAGGTAAAAACGAGAAAATGAGCTCCAAAGTTTTGAATTTGCACTTAAATCCGTTTAAAACGGTACTTACAAACGATTGAAAATATACTTAACTTAAAGTTTTTGAAATAGGGGAAACTTGCTATCTAAAGGATGGAATAACATGCTCATTGACACAAAAATCTCCATTTTTTCAAAAATGTCACTTAGCACGTTCTTCCACTAAGCTCTTCAATTATGATTGTTGTTATTCTTTGTTGTTATTGTTGTTGATTTAGCTGTTGTTGTAATTTTATTATTACTTTTTATTATTGTTATAATTAACTTAATATTTCGTTACTATTAGTTTAATATTTTCATTATTGTAATTTTAATTGTTGCGATAATAATTACTTTTAGCTTTCCTTTTTTTATTGTTCTCATTTGTTATTATAATAGTTATTTTATTATTATATTATAGTTGTTGCTGTAATTATTATTACTTTTATTATTGTTATAATTAACTTAATATTTTCATTACTAATTAATATTACTATTAATAATTACATTACTAATTATAATTAATATTTTCATTACTACTAGTATTTTTATTATTGTAATTTTAATTGTTGAGATGATGATAATAATTGCTTTTCTTGTTACCATTGTTCTTATGTTATTATAATAGGTATTTTTATTGAATAACTACTAATTTTAATAGGGCTGGGCAGCCCAGTCGTTAGGCACTCGCCTAGCATGCGAAAGTCCCAGGTTCGGGTCCGGCATCGCCAAAATACCTGCCGACCTATAAACGGCCCGTGCAGCCAAAATGTCCGACGAATAATACCCCGTGTAAGGGAGTGCACGTTAAATATCCTTCAATGTCCTAACGCTGCGTACGATGTCGCCCTTAACGGTTGCGTTGGGTGCCTATTCAGGTGTCGGCTCGTCACTTGACTATGGTTCTAAAATATACGACGCCCTCGCCAATAGCCTCGTGTAGCTCTAGTGCGACGATAATTCAAACCTAACCTACTAATTTTAATTATTGTATTATTAATATGATTAGTTTTACTATTAATTTAATCTTTTCATTATTGTTATTAAAATTATTGCTAGAATAATAATCGCTATTATTGTTACTATTATTCTTATTGTATCATAATCGATATTTTTATTATTGTTGTTGATGTTGTAACTATTATTATTGCTTTTTATCATTGTTATAGATATTTTTAATATTGTTGTTGTAATTATTATTTTTATTGCTATTTATTATTAATAATAATATGAATAATTGTACTAATTAATTTAATATTTTTTATTGTAGTTTAAATTATTGCGATAATAATAATTGCTAACATTGTTAGAACAGTGTTTAATGTTATTGTTATATTATATAACAATTATTTTGCTTTTGTCAAAATGTTTACTTTCTTTGACGGAATTACAATTTTTTCAAATCAACAGATCGATTACACATTTCGGTTTCTCAGTGTAATTTCCCGGAGTGATTTGCATAATTCTTCTGCCGACGCCGCATTTAACGGTGTTTTACGATGACATTTTAAAATTCGATTCTCGAAAATTCGAGAAGTTTTCTACTAGGACAGCCTAGGGACATTTCGCCTGCTTTTAGACAATTAACTGTAGTTGGGGGTAATATTTCATCTGCGAACGCGAGATTGCTTAAGTTAATTAAAAGATTGTCACAAAGCAATTATGATTGTTGATATTCTTTATTACGGTTGTTGATGCCGTTGTTGTTGCAATTTTTATTACTTTTTATTATTGATATAATTAACTTAATATTTTCGTTACTATTAGTTTACTATTTTCATTATTGTAGTTTTAATTGTTATAATAATAATGTGTTTTTCTCGCTACTATTGTTCTTATTTGTTATTAAAAGAGTTATTTTTATTATTTTAGTTGTTGCTGCAATTATTATTACTTTTTATTATTGTTAGAATTAACTTAATATTTTCGTTACTATGACATCAACAACTATAATAATAAAAATTTACTATTACTAAAAATACTATACTAAAAATACTTTACTATACTAACTTTACTATACTAAAAATACTTTACTATACTAACTTTACTATACTAAAAATTTACTATTTTCATTATTGTAGTTTATAATAATAATAATGGGTTTTTCTTGTTACTATTGTTCTTATTTGTTATTAAAAGTTATTATTATTATTTTACTTGTTGCTGCAATTATTATTACTTTTTATTATTGTTAGAATTAACATATTTTCATTACTATTTAAGATTTTCATTATTGCAATTTTAATTGTTGCGAGAATAATAATTGCTTTTTTTGGTTGCTATTGTTCTCATTTCTAAGTTAATAGTTATTATTTTTTATAGTTGTTGCTGTAATTATTTTACTACTTTTTATTATTGTTGTAATTAACTTAATATTTTCATTTTGTAATTTTAATGGTTGGAAATAATAATACGGGATCTTCTTGTTATTATTGTTCTTATTTGTTATTATGATAGTAATTTTTATTATTATAGTTGTTGATGTCATTGTTGTTGCAATTATTATTAATTTTATTATCGTTTTTATTAATAATAATGATTAATTTTACTATTTAATATTTTCATTATTATGATTTAAATTATTTCTATAATAATAATCGCTTTTCTTGTCACTATTGTTGTTGATATCGTTGTTGTTGTAAAAATTATATAACTTTAAATGTGATTTTTTGTTTTTTTCACTACATATTTTTAAAAAAATCACTGTAAAAGTATTTTTTAATATTTTGAAATATCCTCAGTTGTAATCAAAGAGCTATGTGTAAGGAACAAAATATAAAAAAGTTTATAATGATATCTCATATAGTTCCTGAGAAAAAAGTTCCTAAAGTTAGGTAAATTAACATGGGCGAGATAGAACCATCCGACTCCCCTTCATGTATCAAAACATAGATAAAAAAAATTTCTGTATTAATTTTTATTGACTGACCATTTTGATTAAATTGTTGTTAATTTTCAAATATTTTTGTTACTTTTAAATAAAAAAGAGGAAAAATATGTATGCACCATTATTTTTAGTTTCAAGATTTGCTTTTAGAAAATCTTTAAAAAAAAAGCAATAGCATTTATTTACAACAATCATCAAAAGCAATAACATTTTATTACATACAAGCAACACCGAGTAGTTTAACTACTACAAAATAATGGTATTTAATATTTATGAATAATAAAAAAGTATAATAAATAAAATAAAAAATAAAGTAAGAATGAATGAAAAAAGTTAATTAAAATAGCCCCCCCCCCTTCTGAAACATTTGAAAAGTTGTTTAAATATGGTTCCCATCTATCATGTTGGTAACAAAATTAATTTTCTCTGTCAGAAATTCAATTTGTTCAAATATGCGATACATTTTCTTGATTCTATTAAAAGAGAAATGTCGATTTTTCACAAATATTTTTTTAAGTTTTATTATTGGTGGCAAAGAATTGGGAAATCCCCTTTTGTTAAAAGTGAAAATAAATTACCCTTTAACAGATTAAGCGCAACTAAATCAAAATAAAAACGAAACTTTTTTTACGGACAACTGCACCGCGACAACTTTCTCCGACAGATGGCAGTGAGAGCGTTTGAGGTCACGGCGACAGTGAAAGGATTTCACTTCAGCGAGGTCTCTAGATCTTTCTTAAAATTGCTTATTTGGCATACTAAAAAATTAGCAAACAAACAAAAAAATAATTTTGCGATTACATTCGGAAATATTCATAGTTTGAAAAAAATTCCCAAAAATTTAAGTGAAAGTAAAAAAATTATCGAATTTAAAATTCGTTGTTGTTGTTGTTGAAAATTCGTAATAATACTAAACAAAAAAATTAAGCTCAAATTTAAAATTTTGTTAGATTTTTATAAAGAATGTTTAAAAACAAACGAAATTCTTCAAACCCCTTTTAAAACTTTAAGGGGGTTCTGGGCACACACACAAAAAATATCATTGTAGTAAAAATAATAAACATATTTCTGAATAATTTGACTTATTGACATAAAATTACATTTCTAACCGTGGCACTATTAATTTTTTCAGATATTTAATATTTTCCCTAACATTTTATATTAAGTAATTGAAAGTAATAAAGTGTTTTGTTTAAAAGATAAAATTTCAAGGTATATAAATCAAATTTTACAAATATTTTAATATTTGTTACGTTAATTATGTTTTAATATTATTTGTTTTAATATTTTGTTTTAATTTTTTATATACGTTTAATTATGTTTTAATATTTGTTGTTATTTTACTTGCGTTCAGATTTAAATTAAAAAAAAAAACATAAAACATATTTTTCTTTTTTCAAATTATGTAACATGCGGTGATAAAAAAAAATCAGGAAAATTCTTTTAAAATATTAAAAAAAAAAAAGTTTTTATGGTTAGTTTGGCGTAAGTTGCTCGGCCTTGGCGACAACGAAACCCTAGAGCTCGGCAACCTTGCCGAGGTGAACTATTCGTTTTTCTGTGTGTTTTGATGACAGTGGATATTTAGATATTTTGTTGTTTCATTTGTTGCAAGTTCCTACTGTTATTATGGATTTTCTTCAAACTCAAGTTATCTTTCATACGAAATTAAATCACGGATTTTTCAGTGCCTTTATTGTAGATGCTTGTTGACAATTATTCATTCAATTCTGCGAGAAAAATAATCATAAATGCTCATAAGGAAATATTACGGAATACCTTTAGGTATGTTTACAATTTGATTTCTTGTCTGTATCCTTATGTAATTGCTCCGATTTTTTTTGTTAGTCGTAAATTTTTTATCTAGAATGAAATTGAATGTGGTTACTGACGGATTTAACGACAGTTTTGTTGTAGAAAATGGGCCACTGCCAAAGGCATTTGGGCTAAATATTGTATTTCCTTGTTTATTATAAAAAAATATATTTACTTTTTAATGAACAATATTTGTATTTTCATGCCACCGATGATATTTTGTGATTTATTTTTGGAGCAACGGTAAATTAGAACTAGTTTTTGTTTCAAATTAAAATTTTATTTTTAATATAGGTACATTGTAGAATCAATTTGTGTAATATTAATGTAACAATGGGTTAATTATGTGAAATTAAAAGGGAAAGGGATGAAAAAAAAAAATGGAATTTTGTTAGACTACTTGATTTAACAATACAGCTTATTTTCATTGTAAAAAGTCAGTGGTTATAACCTAATTTAATAGTGAGAAGGTACTTAAAATGAAAGCACTTTAATTAACAGTTATTTTATCTTGCATCTTAATTTTTAATGTTGTCCATTTAAAAAAAAACTTATTTATTACCTTTCCATATTAAAATATAATTTCCATTGATTTGTGCTAGTTTTCCTCTTGACATTTTGCTATTTCCTTCTCTTATGCAGAAAATGTCAAAACTTGTCTCAAAACAGTATTGTCAGATTGATTTTGATTCCCTGTTTTTATTATACCTGTCTCATTATCTTTAAATTATCTCTCATCGGTGTGATTTTCCAATACTTTCTGGAAAGCAACCCCCCCCCCCCCAAAAAAAAAACACTTTTAACAGATAGAATTCCACATTAATAATAATAAAGACATATAAAAACTAACCAGCTTTTTCTGCGTGAAAGCAGCACCTTAGGAAATAACTTTTACGTGCAGCTTTCTTAATAAGCAAATAATGAATCATAAAAAGAATCACATTGCGATTTATACAACAAAAATAAATTTTCCTTCGAATATATTCATTCTAAGAAAAGTATTCGATTGTTGATGTGGCAATAGTGATTTAAATTATTATAAAAATGAGATTTTAATGCTATTTTGTTGAAGGACTGACATGTGACAGTGACAGTCTAGACATGTTTGTATCGATTATGCTTTTTATGCTTTTTTTTTTTGTCTATAGTACAGAATGATGGATAAGAAGTATAAAAGGTCTCTCATGTCAGTATATAGGTCTATAGGTCTCTCATCAGTACCGACTCACCATTATTTTATAATTTTTTTTTTCGAATTAAAAAAAAAGAAAAGTCAGACTAAAAAAAAAATAACCTGTGTTGTTTAGTTTTTTTCCATAACTAATTCCTTTGTGTGTCAAGTCCATAACTTTGTTTTCCTTTTCTTGACCTGTGTTTCAAATACATAAATTATTAACTAATCAGTTATTAACTAATCAATTATTAACTGTAATCTTAGTTACTTTAAACGGTAACAAAAGTTTTGTTACTCTTCGAAGGCATTCGGATGGCATTTTTGGAATAAAACTCCTTTAAAATTAAATAAAAAATTTGTGAATTCTAAGCAGTGTTTTGTTTATGCATGTGTTTCTGTAATATTAGTTTTCTTTTAAAAACTTCTAAGATTTAGTTTTCATATTTAGTAACTGTAACAGAGTTTCTTCTTCAAAGTAACTTTTCAATCCGGACCTGTTAATTAATATTCAGGTTTCAAAATTCACGGTCGCAAAAAGCGACCAAATACTACAATTTTGTGACTCCACATTAAATTTAGTCCCTGTTATTGTGACTCGTTTTTTTAAATGTCATTATCAACTTTTAGGGTGGTTTCTAAAGATCTTGAATATTCGACAAATTTAAATTCGTCCAAAATTCTCTTCTGTTACCCTTAAATATCATAACTCTTGAGTAGAATATACACAATTACATAATTTTATATTCAATAAATATATTTGTCAACAATGCTCCCATATAAGGTTCATTTGCTCCTAGGTTTTAAAGTTAATAGCCCACATTGCTTCAAAATATTTTCCATCCAATTTCTAACATAGGTTCAAAATGAAATGAGCTATTGACACTTGTTGCCAATAGTTCTCGTGTTGCTCCAGTGTGAGTCGCATTAAAGCTACACGAGAGGATTAGACTCCTCTTCTATAGTCTGTCTATTTACTATGCGAGCCTCAAAAAGACTTTCTTCCCCCATCCCTTCGCTTGGTTTTCTAGGAAACGGGGGGAGCAGCTTTTCTAAACCTAACGCGTTTGAGGTTCTGTTGAAAGGTTAACAATCCAAACAGTTCAAAACCAAGTAGGGTGGGGAAAAAACACGCTCACGCCGGTTCGAAGAAAACCACATGCGGGGATGGGGGAGGAAAATGCTTTCGAGGCTCGCATTCTAGATAGACAAGGTATAATGGGAGATTGCACTGAATGGCCGAGATTTGAAGATATCTTAGTGTATTCAAATCTTAATTCATCTTTATATTTTAATAGTTTTTTTTATCTTCATTATTAGAATCTGTTATTTGAACTTAAGGTTTATTGAAATTTAAGTTTAGTTTCACGGAATTACAGTGCGAAGAAAAAGTAAACAATCATTAAAAAAATGCATAGCAGTTCTAGCGAATCGATTGAATATTTTTTTTGCTGTTTCAGTGAATTTGCTTTGCAAATTGGGATCAAACCCTGAGTGCAAAGATAATTAAAACTAAATTTTTAAAAAAAACCTGTTTGTTTTCCAGACCCCGCCATGCCCCTCTTCCTTGCCACATAATCCCCCTGCGATGGGCCAGTGCGTCAGCGCCACTGATGACCCCAGCTGCCGCGACCCAGCCAACAAACGCCGCCCGTTCTACCGTGGCAAGGGCAACCTCAGCGCGACCTTCCACGTCCTGGACGCGGACCTGCGCTGGGACCTGCTCAACGTGAACGCCGCCACCGAGGAGCAGCTGATGACGCTGCCCGGCGTGACGCGCCCCACCGCAGAGAACATCTTAGAATACCGGGCCAGGATTGGAGGATTTAAGAAGGTAGAGGACCTGGCCCTGGTGTCTGGTGTTGGGGCCACCAAGCTGGAGCTGTTCAGGACGGAGGTGAGTGGTGTATTATATTGAGATGTGTGATACTGGTGCATGTTAGTTCTTATGTGGTTCCAATTGTGCTGTGTTTGTAGGTCGGTTCCACAGTTGTGTATTTTAAAAAGTGACAAAACACTCCCCACATTGCAGAAAAATCTCATGGGTCAACTGTCTCATGTTCCAAAAATCCCGTTTTCACTGTTACACATTCCAAAAAATTCCATGGGCATGATCACATATATTCTGTAAAGTGTTCTGGGTATTGTCAATTTTCACATATTCTGTAAAGTATCTTGGACGCTGTCACACATTCCAAGATTCGCATGGGTACTATCACATATTCTGTAAAGTGTCCTGGACACTGTCACATTCCAAAAAATATCATGGGCACATATTTTACACATATTTTGTTAAGTGGTGTGGGGCCCTGTTTCGTCCTTCACATATTCCATACCAAGTATTGGTGATCGTTTTTTGTGTGTTTCACTTAGACGCTTCACTTCACGATTAGTCTAAGATAGTCCATGGTCTGTACTATTATTAATGCCCCTCCTTCCTTCAACAGGTGTGTGTGGGCAGACGCAAGGCCAACAACGGCAGCTACAATTCCTCTCTGACGCAGTCGATGGAATCGTTGACCGACCTCAAGGAGCCCAAGAAAGTCAACGTCAACACGGCCAATGTCTTCCAACTCATGTCCGTCTGTCGCATGACCCAGGAAATGGCCGCCAACATTGCTCACCACAGAGAGCGGAAGGGTAGGTGCATTGTTCCATGGTTCTACGCCAACTCTTAAAAATTCCCAACAATAAAGTTGAGCGCGAGTTCTGTATTTCGAAAAGGGCGTAATTGCTTGGTAGTATTACCACAAATAATAACGCACTAGAAGTTCAGTCGCCAATGGTACACTTGTGGTCTACATTTGCTAATCTGAACTGTGCTTATCCAAGGTCTCCTTGGGTATACACTGAAAGCAGGGATTGTAGAGTTATTTTTCACAGTAACCCGTTACAGTTACTTAATAAGAAAGAGAAAAGTAACTAAATTACTTTTATAAATTTCAAGTTACAAGAAAAGTTGTTTGAATTGAAAACGTAACCATCTTGCCGTTTTTTAAGGCGAATCAAGATAAAAAAAATAGTGACAATATGGAAAGAGCTAAGAACGAAAATTCAACGTTGTTAAAAGATAAAAATAGTAAAGTTTGAGCTGAACTGCCAAAAATGTCTGTGAAGAGTGGTGCAAGAAGTAACGGAAAAGTAACTCAATTTTTTGTTACTTCCTTACCTCAAAAATTAACTTCGTTACTTTTACTTTCTCAAAAATTTAACGGCATTACTTAAATTATCTACTGGCTTTTGTTATGTAATGTAGTGTACACTGACTAATCTATCCAAGGGCTCCTTCAGTACACAGCAGGTCTGGGTTTATGTATTATCCAATAACAAGACTTCCGTGCTAGCGCAGGAGTGTCTTGATTTTTTTGTTTTGAAAATCTGTTACCTTAAAGTCTTCTTTTTCTTTGCAACAGGTCCATTCAAGACCTTGTCTGACCTCTCCAAAGTGAAAGGCCTTCCTCCAGACAGATTGGCGATTGTGAAAATGTACCTCACCACCGATTCATCTGTGATCAACGGTGTCAGCAATGGCAGCACCAGGACTCTGGGGTAAGCCTAGATCCCTTCATAATTAAGGACTCATGCCACTGCAGATACCTTTCAGGGTTCTGTCGTTGCCTTAGCCATCCTATGAAAAGGGGCCTAAGTAGCCCAATCTGTAATGCACTTGCTTTCGACTGCGAAAGGTCCCAGGTTGTTTTGCATGCTAAAATTCCGACGAATAATACAGCGTGTAGAAGTAGTGCATGTTAAATATGCTTCTAAGTCCCGATGCTGTGTATGATGCTCATCACTTGACTGTGGTTCTAAATTATGAAGCCCTTGGGTAGCTACTGCGATGATATTTCACCCTAACCCTCGTATTGCCTTGGGTTTAGAAGTCAGGGTTCTGTCTTTGCTGTAGCCATCTTATGAACAGATGATTGTGTTCAGTAAAAAAAGAAATCCTGGCAGTAAATAGTGGGGTGAATATGGGACTGGGGTACGTTAAATATGCCACGGTCCCAAGTTCTGTCACTGTTTACATTGTTACTAAACAGTTGCATTGGGTGCCTGCTGAGGTGTTGGCCTCATCATTTTTTGACTGTGATTCTAAATTACGAGCCTGTCGCCAATAGCCCTGTTAAAAATATACTTTAAGACTAAGTATATTCTTTACTGTTTGTAAGTATAACAGATCACAGTGCAAACTAAAACTCTAAAGCTCATTTACTCATTATAACCCTTTCGTCCCATAGCATGTTCTTCAACTAAGTTCTTCAATGGGCATGTTTCATGTCGTGAGTGGCAACATTTCCAGCTGTTTTGTTTTCATTTTTGGTCCTTCTGGAACTACATTTGTAGAACAATGCAATATTTTGTTACCTTACTGAAACAAATGTTGTGTACTAACTTTTTCTTTCAGTAGAACTTAAGTTTTCTCTGTTGGCAATTCACATTAAATTGCTGTCAAACTATATCTCTTTATTTCTCCGAATAGAACTAAACACTTAAACGAAGGAACGCAAAGTTTTCGAACCACATTCACGTTGGCCATGCTTCTCATACTTAAAATTTAACCGATGTAAAACTAATAAAGTTGAATAAATAGTAAGAATAAAAACGAGGTGCACATAAAAAAACTGTAAAATAGAAAAATAAAGCAGAGGGGAAAAAAACGCTTAATTTCAGAGTGAAATTGTCAATAAAATTGCAAGACAATTGGGCAAAATGAAAAAAGAGATTGTTACATCATCTGGAACAACCTCATTCTCTAATGCGTTGTCTAAATTATGGTGATATAAACAAGTTGTTGTATTAGAAGACACCAATTTTTTCAACGTCGCCCCAAACAAGTTGCCATTTTTTTCTTTGTAATACTGTAATCTTATAATCGGAATTTATTATTTTATAACTACTATAAAATAATTAAAGATAAAGTATAGTATTATTAAAAATAATAGTACGCCTATAACAGTTATTATTTTGTGTACGTATAGAGCCGAAAAGGTTAATTGTCTATTGCTCTTGCAGTTCCGGCTATGGGCAGAGGCCCGTGGGCCATAGGCGGATGTTCCGACCGGTACTAGGATGAACCGTCCATGTACCTCTGGAGCGAAGAGGATAACCAGGAGTTAATTAAAAATTGTTGTTATATGCAACATATTATAACATTAAGGTCTATTTGCAATTGAAAGGTTTGATCGTTTATGGGGATTTATGACTTTCTTAGTGGGGGGGCAAGTTTGCCAAGCACTGCGACCTCTAGTCTATTGTACTCAACCTCAGAAATGACTCAGGCACAAGAGACACACAAAGAAAGAGACGACACAAACACATAGACAAATAACAACATTTATTGACGGACGCAAACACCCATGCCTTTACCGAAATCGAACCCGAACCCTTAAGCTCCAAAGGCTAGCTCCCTAACCGTTGTGCTACTGGGTCGGCTTATGGGGATGTAAACGTGGTCGTCAATTTTTTCGAGGTTGCCCGAAAACAAGTTGCCAATTTTTTTTATAAAACTGTAATCCAATAATTGGAATTTATTATTTTAGAACTAGTATAATATTATTAAAGAGTAAAAATAATAGTACGCCTATACAACAGTTATTATTTTGTGTACGTATAGAGCCGAAAAGGTTAATTGTCTATTGCTCTTGCAGTTCCGGCTTTGGGCAGAGGCCCGTGGGCCATAGGCGGACCAATTCTGCTCCCAGTGGACTCTCCAAGTTAAAGTCTTGCGATGCCAGCACAAGGGACTTCTACGAGCTGGTCTCTTCTCTGGTGACGAGGCCGCCTGCCGCTGGCCCTTTCAGGTATGGGGTAGTCATTAAATTGTTGTGGCGTGCCCCTTTGACTGGAACTGTAACTAGTTATCTAAATCTGTAACTTTAACCTTCTCGTCTCTTGTGTTGTATATAAATACAGAAGTGCCACTGTGTTGGCGCGCACACCCCTTTTGGATTATTATTACCTTATGTTGTGCCGCGGTTAGTTATGTTATGAGTTCATCTTGTTTGTTAAGTTAAGTTTATTATTGTTGTTATGTTTGTTGAATAAATTATGTTATGTTACAATCAAAGCTTATTTTTACTCAACTTCCGACTTGGTGAACCACATTGTTAATTTTTTGATATTTTAAGGTTTACAAAGGTTTTACTTCCATTATTTGTAGTAGCTTTAGCTCATATTCATTGTAATCTGAGCGTCAAAATGGGTAGCAAGAGTCGCCTAGATGGTGCCACAAAAAAAAATGGCTCTCGGTTCTGGGGATTGTGCTGAGTCTGCAAAGGCTAAGCTGCCAATAATGCAGCCCCATTGGAGAAATAAAAGTAGCTTAATTTATGTTACAGCAACAAAAAATCTTCGGGAACCAAAGCTTCAACTGCATTCCTAATTAGGAGGGAATTAATTTAGTTATTTAATTGCGAATGTTTTACTTTCATAATTTATTAATGACTTTATGTTACGACGATAGAAATCTTTGGTAACCAAAGTTTTAACTATCATATATGTAATTGTTTTTGCCGCAAACAGAGTAAAATATTGATTATTTTTTCCATTCAAAGCGGTAAATAGTCACAATGTATCAATCCTACTTAGTCGAGAAACATAATATTTTATGCTTTTTATCTCTCTGCGGAACACAGATTTAAAAACTTATCACTTGACTGCCAAGTTTTCTATCAACACACATACATTTTAAAAATGTATAAATATAATTTTGCTTAGTTTCCCAATTAAAAATATGGATGAGTCAATCATAATTTCTCTGCTGCATACATATAATTAAAAAAATGAAGGAAATTGATTTTTCAGTTAATTTTAATCGCATGTAAAAAAGTGTACACTTCTGCCAATTTGCTTATCCCACAGAGGTTAAATACCAATGACTTGATCAAAGCCTACTATTGCCAAGTTTTCTATCAACACACATACATTTTAAAAATGTATAAATATAATTTTGCTTAGTTTCCAAATTAAAAATATGGATGAGTCAATCATAATTTCTCTGCTGCATGCATATAATTAAAAAAATGAAGGAAATTAATTTTTCAGTTAATTTTAATCGCATGTAAAAAGTGTACACTTCTGCCAATTGCTTATCCACAGAGGTTAAATACAATGACTGATCAAGCCTACTATTGCCAAGTTTCTATCACAGCATACATTTTAAAAATGTATAAAATAATTTTAGTTCCAATTAAATAGGATGAGTCATCATAATCTGCTGCAAATATATTAAAAATAAGGAAATTAATTTTCAGTTAATTTAATCGATGTAAAAAGTGTACACTTCAGCCAATTGCTTATCTACAGAGGTTAAATACCAATGACTTGATCAAAGCCTACTATTGGTAACTTGAAAAAGACTCAATCCATCTCAAACTAACAGTTTCTGTTTTTCTTTTGCTCAGGTTTGAGCACCTGGGGAGGCGGGTGGTCCGGCTGGCTTCCTGGAACCTGCAGGAGTTCGTCGTGCAGAAAGCCAGGAATCCTGGGGTGCAGGAGGTCATATGCAGGACAATCCTGGAGAACGGGTGAGCTACCAAATGAAATGCTTCTCATAAGCAGCGTGTAAAATACTTTTTTTTGTGTGTATAGCAGTTCTGCTACACCAAAGCATTTGTGTGTAGCAATTTTTGATTAATGCATAGCACTTTTGAATATTGTCCATCTTTATCGACGCACCGCTAATTCTGTTAATTAGCGATGCATTGAATTTTTTTTACATTTTAAGTTATCTACGTGCTTTGCACATAAAGCGCACGTTATTTTAGTAACAACGCTACCGTTAGATTCGTACTTCAGCCACACTCATTATTCGGATCCGACGACGTGATCCAGTTTTTAACAGTTCGTAACTGAACCGCCATATTTTATTTTCGTTGCGTTTTCGTCGCAACACAAATAATAACGAATTGGAAATCTTGCTAAATCTTTCTGTTCTGGCGCGATTATCGGCGGTTTGTTTACACTTTTCGCTACTCACTTCCAGTCTGGTATGGAGTTGAGATGTTTCCCTGCCCGAACGAAAAGCGGCCAACGGAACTGAAGCTATACGACTTTGAATCGTTTGCAAAAACTCCATGGTTATGATAAACGGAGATGCTTTGTGAGTTTCGCAACTAAATGCGATACAAAGCTAAATCGCTATCGCAAGTTTTCATTTTGGTGTCGCGTTTCGCGATGCGATATCGCTTATTTTACACGCTGCTCATAAGACTGAATCAACAAGAATACTTTCAAATTGAACCATCTGCTTTAGTGGCTATTGAGCAATTAAGTTTTAATTTGAAAAAATCGTTGATATAAATTAAGAATAAAAGATTACTTAAAGTGGACCCTTATTTAACTTTTTTGTCAGTTGTTGCACGAGAACAAAAATCTTTAAAAAATCAATAAATCATAAAATCCGTATTATAAATGGTCTTTTCAATGCTTTTAGAAAATATTGGCAAAATTGAAATAGACCTATAGTTAGAAAGAAATTTTTTTTAATCGCTACATTAAAAAAAAATTGAATAACAATGACTTGTTTGACTTAGCAAATAAAGCATTACGAGAAATGTTATTGATGAAATCTTTGATAATTCAAATGATTTTTAGCCTACTTTTCTTTTTTTAATTCGAAAGAATTTAAAAAAAATGAAAAAGTAGGTAGTGACATGCGGTCGATGTCCTGTCCGTCCGTACCCCCTTCCAAAATCGGTTCTATCATTCGGATCTTAAAATTACATTTCTTATTTACATTTCTTATTTTTTTAATGCAGTTTGGAGTAGTTTCATTATTTTTGTTATTAATAAATATTTAATTATTCTTCGAACTACAAATAAATCGACCAGAGGATAAGTAATATTAAGTTATTTGTGAAAGAATATTAAGGAAAATAGTGGATTTTGGCTTTTCGAAGTTTAAATTGAAGCTGGATGCTGTGTTTAGCCATTTTTTTCTAATATGTGTAAATTTAGTGTAGAAACGATTGTTGTTGATATTTACTGTTATGAACCTAGTTGTTTCCCGATTAGAATTTCAGTAAGTATTGAAGGAAAGTAGGCTATTTTAGTTCTTTAAGAACTTCTTGTTTTTTTGTACAAGTTGAATTGTTTAAGTTGCTTTAGTAATAATATATATAATTACAATAATTTTTCTTTCTTCTACAGTTTGAGTATAGTAGCTGTACAGGAAATTGCATCGAGGGAAGCTTTATCTTTGGTGAATAACTAGATTTTACAATTTTTAAAACCATTTTTAATTTTCCCTTTAGTTTTTGTGTATATACAAAATACTATTTTGTATCCAATGTTGTCTTGTGTATGGAAAAAAAAGGCACAATGAACATTAAATTTTACCTAAGTACATTGAAATTCAATTAAATGTGCCATGTAGGAATTCATATTTAATCTAGAAATAATATCGTATATGGATTTGTATTGTAATTTTTGTTGATTGATAAATTTTTTTATAATATCGTGCAAAAAAACTAACTTTTTCAAATCAATAATCGTGGCAAAAGTGATGCTTTTAACGAAATCGTGTTTCAAAGTTACCTTTACGCACTAGTGCGACAAAGTAAATAAGAGCATCTGATTGGTGTAAAATTCTTTATTTGAGCGTGATATTTTATTCGGCGTCTTATATCCAATGCCAATCTAAGAAATACTTTTTGCACGTGATTGTAAAATAATCATTAATATAAATAATTACCTTTAAATAATTTGAACGTGATAATAAAATAACTAATAAGCCAATCAATCAATGCCAATTTAATAAATACTTTTTTGCACGTTATTATAAAAAATAGTGTATGATAACGCGTTGAAAATTTCCTTTTTTAAACTCGTGAAATAATTTATTCAACTCGTTTAAAAAAGCCTTACTTTTCACACTAGTTGCATAAATAACTATTGTAGTTAATACTTCAAAATAAATCTAGCCAACAAGAAATTTAATTTAGTTTTTAAATCTTAATAAAGTTTAACTTTAAAAATGTTCATGAATGTCTGATTGTACTTCTTGTATTTCTTAAACAGTTGCCAAGTTTCACAAAACAATTTTAAATAGTTTTTCTTAACAATTAATATGTATTTTAAAGTTTTTTCCTTTAAAAATTTAAATCAATGTTACTAGTGCTTTTCTGCAACACAAACTCTTAGCTTGACTTACATCAAAATTTATTGTGAGACAATCTAGATTTTGAAAAAAACTTCAAGGGAACTAAATTTAACTGACATGGACATGGTTTTACTGTTGTTGTAAGCATAAGCTAATTTAAAATATAGATAAAACTTTTAAAATCCTTCTCCTTCATCACATAGTTTAACAGTCAAGTTAAAAAGATCTTAAAGGATGTATAAACTTCTAATTACTGCTGTTTTTTTTTCCAAAATAAATCTAGATTGCCTCTGAACTCAACGAACCAAAACTCTACAATGTACAGAGTTGGAGTGGCGACAGGGGAAAGTGGCACAGTTTGGTTCCTTCACCCCAAACTAATGGTGACAACAGTCATAAAAGAGTGAGTTGCGTATATTTTTTAATTTCTAGTCTTTATTATTTATACACTTGAAAGTTTTCCACCTTTTTGAAATTTATTTAAACCAAAGAGTTCTATAGTAGGGTAGAGGAACAACTCGTACTGAGCTGCCACCGGCAGCCATGGCTCACTACGGAGCCCAAATAGAGTGGCAAAAGTGCTAGTTAATTTATAATTTTGATACTGAGAAAGAAAGTACACCCAGGGCAAAGGCGGGAATCAAACCCGCACCTGTTTACAGAGCGCGGACTGCTAGCTTTATGGCCTGCGATCCAAACCACTCGGCCATCGGGCCCCACATGCCACCCTATATTGTCTCCGTGTTGGTCCATGGTGCTGTTGCCAGGTTCAGTCTCTACCCTACTATAGAACTCTTTGATTTAAACAAATGGGGTTGTACTTGTTTCATGTTGCATGCAACAGCTCCAACTTTTTGTTTTCATTTATTGTCTGGAATTACTTTTGTTTCGGTATTTGAAAATAAGTTTTCTTAGAATATTTTACTTATTAAATGCCAACTTCTTGCTGTGCTGTTGGTTGTTGAAAACATTTGTTGAAGAGAGCTTGCATAGAAAGAAGTTCATTTTAATCTATTTTGGTCTTTATGAGAGTGAAACTGAAGCAACCAATGAAAACACAGTACAGAGAAAAATGGAAACAGGAGCGTTACATCATTTGAAACATTCCCATCGCGAGATTGGAACTGGGGAGCCCAGTCGGTTAGGCGTACGCCTTGCATGCAAAAGGTCCCAGGTTCGGGTCCGGGCATCGCCAAAAATAACTGCCGACCTATAAACGGCCCGTGCAGCCCAAAAAGTGTCCGGCGAATAATACCCTGTGTAGAGGCAGTGCACGTTAAATATGCTCCAAAGTCCCAACGCTGCGTACAATGTCGCCCTTAACGATTGCATAGGGTGCCTATTCAGGCGTCGGCTCGTCACTTGACTGTGGTTCTAAAATACGACGCCCGTCTCCAATAGCCCTCGTGTAGCTCTAGTGCGACGATAATTCAAACCTAACCTAACCCATTGTGAGATTGATGCAGAACTGTTTGGAAATCGAAACTGATAATTGCCTATTTTAGCGATGGAGGATGTCAGAATATAAGGACCACCAAAGTTATGCAGAGTTTTAGGACTACCAGAGTTTTATACGAAATGGCTGATATTTTGGCCAAAGCGGGACCTAAGACCGCTTTCATAGGGCCTGAGCCCGTGCTAGGTCTTCCACATAATTCTGTTAGAAAGACCATAAGACGACTGTTCCAGGCCTATAACTTTACAAATCGGCAAATGGCAGCTGATCAAAGGCAGGCTAGGGAGCTTAATCAGAGTGCTTCATGGCGGAGAGCCAAGGAATTACTTAGCCTTAGCAAGAAAGAGATTCGTGCAGCTGTTGGATTACTAGCAGGTCACTGTGCTCTCAATATACATCTGAGTATAATGGGCGTGAAAGATGACTTTCTGTAGGGCTTGTCAACAGGTTGAGGAAAGTTCGTTTCACGTTCTCTGCGAATGTGACAACTACTCTGCACAAAGATTTGAGTATCTTGGGTACCATTGTATCGATGCCTGGGAGGTTGATAACTTACCAATCAGGGAAATTCTGAGGTTCATTTCAGCAATCGGCCTGCTTCAAGGTTAAACGATGGGGTTAGTAAAATGGACCAGTGGTCACAGTGCATGGCCCTAACGGGCCGCCCCACACAAGTCACAAGTCACCAGAGTTTGAGTTTTGCGATTTCTATGATGGCCAGAGTTTAAGAATTGGGAAACTTACATTCCCAATTAATCAATTAATTTCGATATTAATGTAACGTCATGGTCCAGGGTTTTGGTAGAGAAATAATGATGATAATGATCAGAAGGTTTTTAATACATTTAATTTTAATAACCACAGCACAAACTACACAACAATCAGAATATTTAGGTTCAGGATCTTTTAGCTTGAGAGTAAGAGCAAAAGTGATGTCTTGTTTGGTTCGAATCTCACTGGGAATGAATTTGTTCGCCTTGATGATTATTTTGAGGCCCAGTGGCTTAGTGGTAGTGCTTCGCATTGCCACGCCACAGGTCCGGAGATCGAATACTGGAATGGGGCGAGATCCTTTCATCCCTTGGGCGGGTTGATAAAATGGGTACCAAGCATGCTTGGGAACTAAACACTGGGGGTTCCGCGTGAGGCTGACCACCTTACCGGGACATATGCCTAGCACCCCAGAGCCCTAGGTCACGAAAGCTGAAATGGGCACGGCAGGCCTTGGCCCAGTAATGGGCTGTTGCGCCGAGGAGTTTAGTTTTTAATGATTATTTTAGAATTTATACTATTGGGTGAGAAATTTGAGTGACAGATCTTTAGTTTTTGATTTTGCAGGATTTGGGTTCTAAGATAAGTTCCGTGTGAAAAAGTTTTGGTTCACCGCAGTTCTATGACCTTATCATTCTCTAACCTGAATTATTTCTTGTTGCAGGCCCTCGTGAACGGGTTCCTGTATGACACGAGCCGGGGCCTCCAGTTGCAAAGCTCCGAGGTTCTGTACATACCCCCTGAGAAACTGATGGGCCTCACGGTCACGTGCCAGCCTTTCCTGGGTTGCTTCAAAGTAAACATCCGTTACTGCATTTACTATAGTTAACTGCATTTGTTATAGTTCAACTCATAGTTTCCTTGCACAGAAGCCACGACCACAGGAGGAGCTATAAAAAGTGTGGAGCTATCAGATGAAGAGACAAAATAAAACGGCTGAAATTTCCTCTTTATCTGATTGCTCCGCGCGTTTTATAGCTCCGACCATGGTCGTGGCTTCTGTACTAGGAAACTGAGTTTAACTATAACAATAATTACATACACACTTACATTACAGCATTTACTAACTATTATTTAGTCATACAATAATTACAGCATTATTAGCTAGTTTTTTTTAATTCACACAACAATTATACAGGATTATAAAAAACACATAGAAACATCAAAAACTAATATAACCATTCATCCTGATTTTGGTGGGACAGTCGTGTTTTTTTTTTATCCCACAGACCGAATGTCTGTTACAGTCCTGTCACTAAAGTGCCCAAAAACAAATATAACAAAATATAGATCTTAGACCTTTACCTCATTTTCTAGCAAATGTTTCAATTCATACAAAATTACAGCATTTTTTAAAATTATTTTTTTTCAATTTACTTAACAATTTTACAGCATTATAAAGAAAACTGAGAAACATCGTATGACCATTCGTCCCTATTTCAGTGGGACCGTCTTACTTTTTATCTCACTGTCCCATGGACCGAATGTCCTGCCAAAATTGTCAAGCTTTTCTGTTACCGTCCGCAAAGTGCTGTAATACGAGGGAAATACTATACAGGGTGTCCGTAAAAGAATGTCGGAGTTGTAATGGTATATTACATGACTTCATTTTATACTAAATCTAACAAATCATACATGACATTGAAGGAAAACTAACCTAGTTTTTCCTATAAGTGCTCAATGTGTGCGCCTTTAGTGATACGGCACACATCCAGACGAAAATGCAATTCTTCCTATACTGTCTGCAGCAAGTCCGGAGTAAGGGAAGCAACAGCCTGTACAGGCAACGATGTAGCGGTACAAGCGCATGCGCTTATTTCAAACTGTTGGAGTTATTCTTTATTCGTCACCTTCAACCACATTACAATTACACTTCAACCACAATACTATTACATAATTGAAACTCGGACATTGTTTTACGGACACCCTGTATATATCTGATGCAAACTTTTTGTTTAATACTCGTGTTAATATCATTGAAATGACGTTAAAAGATTGCTTATTAAAATTTGTTATTTTTATTCGGGTCACTTCAATGTTTAATATTTACTTTATTTATTAATTATGCCATTGTTTGAAATTTAGGGGGGGATAGGGTGTATAATATAAAATATTGTCTTTGAGGCAGACGGTAACAACAATAAAATGTCTTGATTTTTGGTTTTGAAAATCTGGTCGCAAACTGGAGTAGTTTGGATTTTTAAGTCATATTTATTTTAGAATTATTGAAAGGGAACGATGCATCACACTTATTATAGGGAGAGTTCGACCACACTTTTTGCTATTATGCTTGGCAGAATGTTTCTTCAATAAAAAATTTTGTAGTAGAACACAGTACAGTAGTACACAGTGCAGTAGTACACAGTACAGTAGTTTAGTAGAACACAGTACTTAGGTTACTGCTCATGAGAGCAGATTTTTTTTATTATTTGCCCTGGTGCAGAAAAGTTATGGTCTGGTTGGTATATCATGTGTACGCGATTTTGTGAAAAACAAAGCATATCTTGGGGCTCCAATTTGCCTGTGAAAGCAAATTTTACCCTAAACATTGAATTTATTATTAATTTTTTTTTAATATTTCCAAATTTTAGGCATGTTAGAAAATCCTATAAATTAGTTTTTGTGTGGGAAAATATGTTGGTATATATATATATATTTTTATTTTCTAGATTAAAAATCTGGAATTCGCCGTTGTCACTTTCAGTCTAGTCTCTGAAACTTGCGTGGCCAAGCTTCTCCCTTCAATTCTGGAGCAACTCAAGGAAAAAGTTCAAGGTGAGTGTTATGCTGCAGAAGATGCTTTCACAGGTTCTGTCCTCATCTTATAAATATATTGTAGCCATCTAATATCTAAATATATTGTACTGGGTAAGAAAATATCCTTGTATATGTTGAAATTCAAATCTGTTGTAGTTCAGTGTCCCGATATAGAGTACGGTGCTGCTATATGAATATGTTGTGTGCCAGCTCAGGTGTTGGCCTAATAACAGGGTTGTTATGATTTTACCTGACCCGAAAAAACCCAGGTTTTTTTTTTTTAAACCCACTTGAAAAAAACCATTAAAAAAAACCAAGTGGACAATTGAACTTAAAATTACCTTCACTAAAAATTAATAAAAGTAAAAATATATATTTCATATCATTTTTAATTAATATTTTAGTATTCTTAATATATATTTACATTTTTGTACCTTCAATATTTAAAATGCATTTACACATTTAAATTTATACTTAATTATTTAACAATTAAATATAACTATTACATTTTTTAAAATTCTAATTTAAATTTCTATCGTTTCAATATTCTGGATTATATAATTTTACACATACACAAACAAACAATACTTGGTTCTAGACAATACATTTATTAAATTTAAATCTACATTTATCTAACAACCGTATGTAATTATTTTTTAATTGTTCTAATTTAAATTGCATCATTCCTGATTATCTCTCAAGATGTTCAGTTAGTTTTAAAAATTGTAATGTATAGATAAATAATTATAACTTCCCTAAATAAATACCGAAATCCTGAAAAATACATCCAAAATACTGAAAAAACCCAAAGAACCCCTAAAACCCTGAAAAAACCCAAGTGGGTTGGGTTTTTCATGAAAAAACCCGGGTTTTTAACAACCCTGCCTAATAAGTTTGACTTTTGTTGAATAATGTAGAACATAGCCTACAGTTCTGGTGCTAAGTTAATTCAGCCAAAACAAGGATAGTTTTTCTTTTGTTTACACAAGTGTAGCTGTTCTGTGATACTAATCTAACTAAAATAAACTCTTCAAGTTTGGTTGTTACTTTTAAAAGCCAAAGTTTCTTCAAATGTTAGCGACATAGTGCATCAAGTTTGACATGTCAACAAACATTAAAAAAAAATCATGTATAACACTGTTTTTATTTTAGGTGTAACTAACAATTTTTGCCTAGAGTAAAACTTTTGGTAGAAACCTATTACAGTAAACTCCCGTTTATCCGGAATGCTAGGGAAATCGACTCTTCCGGATAATCGAATTTTCCGGTTAATCGGAAGTCGCCAAATAGGGTTACCAAAAATGCCGATTTTTTCGGAAAATACGAGATAATGGCTGCATCTTATATGCAAATAGGCGATGTTGCATTTATATTAATATATAATAAACTACAATATTTTGATTAAAAAAATATTAATATATTTATTAATTAAGAAAAAAATCAATCGTTACTTTCAAATGCTAAAAATCTAAATACATAAATCGTCCAACCCATGGTCTAAAACCAGTAGGATATTTTAAAATGTAAACCAAAAACACTTTTTGCGCCAAATGTTGTCACCAAACGAAATGTTTTCTTGGAAAAGAAAATCTGAAAAGTTTTTGGCGAGAAATCGCAATTTTGGCGAAAAATATTCAATTTTATCGCTAAATTCCGTCGCCAAATCGGAATTTGAAATTTTCCGGATATTTGAGCTTTCCGGTTAATCGAGAGCCGGATAAACGGGCTTTTACTGTAATTGAAATAAAGCTACATAGGATTTCATTTAATTTTTTAATAGTGAAACGGTAAACCTCTAAGAGCAACCATCCTCCCGTTCCCTAATAAATCGGTCTTAAATAGGTTGGTCGGAGTAAAAAATAGTGAATTAGCTAGAAAATTGAAATATTATTTTACAACCTATTATTAACCATTAAAAAACTATAAAAATTCATTTATCATTACATTTATTTATTAATTCGCAAATACATGTACACAGAATTATACTAACTTACTTTTGAACAAACCGTAGTATGTGAAAAAAATACTACACTAACCTTATTTTAACAAACTAGTATGTACCATTTAAACCTTTTTAAAGTACTAAGAAGTTTCTCTGAATGTTATTTTTTTTGATTTTTTGAAAAACACCTCTTTTTCTAATTTATTTTTTAAATCGGTAAAAAGTCCTTTTGTATTGTCATCGGTGCTATTGAAATTTGACCTAATAAAGTTTAATTGTTTTAATAGGGGGAAAAATTGACACGTGTTGGAAAAAGATAATTTTTTTCATGAAACAGGATTTCAAAACCGGTCGTTTGGGGAATGAGATCTGGTCTCTCCCAGAGAGTGGCTTTTAACATTGAACACGGGGGAAAATCGGTGCCTTGAAAAATGGGTCGTAAGTCGAGGTGGTCGTTTAATAGAGGTGGTCGTTTAATAGAGGTGGTCGGTCGTAGAGTTTTCACGGTATTATTAAAAGATTTTGTCCTGTATACCTGTTGTGGGGCTGGGGAGCCCAGTCGGTTAGGCGCTCGCCTAGCATGCGAAAGGTCCCAGGTTCGGGTCCGGGCATCGCCAAAATAACTGCCGACCTATAAACGGCCCGTGCAGCCAAAAATGTCCGACGAATAATACCCCGTGTAGAGGGAGTGCACGTTAAAATACGCTCCAAAGTCCCAACGCTGCGTACGATGTCTCCCTTAACGGTTGCGTTGGGTGCCAACTCAGGTGTCGGCTCGTCACTTGACTGTGGTTCTAAAATAGGACGCCTGTCGCCAATAGCCCTCAAGTAGCTCTAGTGCGACGATAATTCAAACTAAACTAAACCTGTATACCTGTTGGTTTTCAAAGTTTTGTTTCCCAAAAGAACCATTTCAGCCTAGAACAAAACTTACACTGCAAAATAATTATTAACAATTAAAATGAATTAAATAAACAAATAAAATAGTTAAATATTTTTTCTGTAATTCAATTTAATTGCTTCTTGATGGGATTAATAAAAAGTTATGTTTATAACCTTATATTAGTTCTCATCTAAAATCCCATTTGTAAATATAGTGGGACCAGTATCGCAGTTATGGCAGTTATTTTCCCTTGTGCTATATAATTTTTTATACAAATCAACTGATACTGGCAATCAATGGCTAAAAAATTATTTTCTGATTTTTCTACATGACAGGTCTTGGGAGGTTAAAAATTTGATATATATATTTTTAGTTGTATATTAGCCTTTTAAAATTTTATTTAAATTTATAATTTTTTTATTCTAGGAAAGAAAAATATTTTTCTTGTAGGAGATTTTATACTTCCCCCTGGTCATACAGGTAAAATTATTTTCCTTTATAAGTGTTTCAAACTCTCCTTTTTATCTTATCTAAGCTATTACCGTTATTTACTTTTAATTCATAGCGAATTAAAAGTAAATATAATAGGAATATAATAGTGACACCATTTTGCAAATTTCTTTTTTTCACCATGCCAATAAGTAATATTTCGAATTAAATAGTTTATTTTTATTTCTGAATTTTATTTTCTTGCATCTTTGAAAATCTTTTGCATCTTTTTTGCATTTTCTGAAATTTTTTGAAGTATTCAAATCAAACCGGTAATCTTGATTTTTTTTTTATAGTTGCAACATAAATTGGTTAATTGTTGTAGTTCTAGTGCAATAATAGTTCATTCAACCAAATTTTTTTGTACAATTTATTGTTGTGCAACATTAACCCCTTCCTTTTCGCTCCTGTGAAAATAACGGGGTGAGGTTCTGAGCTAGGAAAACTAAAGGAATGATTTCTTATATTTTTTTTAAATGTCAAGCTAAAAACAAATAAAAAAATAGAAATGAATATATATATATATATATATATATATATATATATATATATATAATTTGTTCCTCCACATATATTTTTTTATAAAACTTTTAAGGATAAAAAAAAATAGGGACTGGGGAGCCCAGTCAGTTAGGCATTCGCCTAGCAGCGAAAGGTCCCAGGTTCGGGTCCGGGCATCGCCAAAATAACTGCCGACCTATAAACGACCCGTGCAGCCAAAAATGTCCGACCAATAATACCCTGTGTAGAGGGAGTGCACGTTAAATATCCTTCAAAGTCCTAATGCTGCGTACGATGTCGCCCTTAACGGTTGCGTTGGGTGCCTACTCAGGTGTCGGCTCGTCACTTGACTGTGGTTCTAAAATACGACGCCCGTGGGCCAATAGAACTCGTGTAGCTCTAGTGCGACAATAATTAAAACTAAACTAAACTAAGGATAAAAAAATAGTTCCTTTGCTGACCGTTTTCTTAAATTATCTGATAGTTAAATAGTTAGTTGCTTAATTATAGCTCTATTGCAATGTTAATTTATACAACCAAAACGGTTGTGCCTAATGTTATTTTCCTGTTACATCTACTTATATCTATATATTTTCCTACAGTTTTTGAAGTCCTCTGTAGTCAAGGTTACACCAACCTTATTCCTGTCGAAAATTCCTCCAACGACCCATGCTGGCATGAAGAAAGCCACATCTGGTCGAGCTTAAACGTTAGGAAAATATTTACGGGTAAGAAACCATTTATCCATTTCCTTATTTATGGGTAAGATACCATTTGGCCATTTCTTTATTTACGGGTAAGAAACCAATTGTCCATTTCCTGTGATATTTCAAAGTGACATTGTATACTTGCCCACATGTACAGTGTGGCCGTACAATATACAGATTTTCAATTTATTGTAAGATTGTACAAGACTTACAAAGAAATTGTACAAAGAAATATTTATTTTTAAATTTTTTAAAATTAATTTTAAACTATTTGTTCATTTTCTATATTTTTTAGAGTGAGGTTGTAACTGAGTCATTAAAGTAGTTTTATCTCTTATTATAGGGCTGGGGGGCCCAGTCGGTAAGGCTTGTGTCTTGCATGCGAAAGGACCCAGGTTCAGGTCCGGGCACTGACACAAATAACTTGACCTATAAACATTCTGTGCAGCTAAAAAGTCTGAGAAATAATACTGTGTGTAGAGAGAGTACATTTTAAATATGCTCCCAAAGTCCTGATGCTGTGTAGGATGTGACCCTTAAAAATTGAATTGGGTGCCTACCAATGGGTCGGCTCGTCACTTGACTAGTTCTAAATGACAACGACCATTGCCAGTGGAAGGAATACTCTAATTTATAGTTTAGATAACTCAAATTCAACTTGTTATAAGTTTGGGAACGAGCACTATCGAGTGTTTTTGAAAAGAGTAGCAGCCTCTGTGCTTTCGGTTTTCCTTTCCTTTATAGTTTAAGAACACTGCAACCCAAATAAGATTTTGTTTAAAGGCCTTTAAATTTAAGGATCAGATTTACCGTGCGGTCCCCCTTGGTGCAATTTTTTGGATTTTGGCGAAAAATAATTTTTTTTTGGCAACCTGTCTGACTTCGACGAAAGATTCGAATTCTATGACTTCGCACTGATGACGTTTTCCGGCAACCCTATCTGACCGTTGGTGAGTTTCATAAGAAATATTCCCATATGATCCTTTCTTTGAATCATGGTTTTTAAAAAAAAGTCACCAAAATACGGACTTTTGGCGTGATTTTTTAAAGTTCGCCAAGGGGGACCCTATAGTAAATCTCTACCAAATATAATATTTAACGAAGATGGGAAGTAAGACTGTACTCCTGCACCAAAAAATTGAAGATAACTTTTAATTTTTTGCATCGTATAGAAGTAAATATTTAACACTCATTTCCCTTAAAAGAACAAATTTCACACGTATCCATACAATCCATACAAATAATGTGTTTTAAACATTTAAAAAAAACCCTATACTTCATATAATTTCATTACTCTGATGAAATAATACTTGTTTATTTACACAATAATTTTGTGAGAAATTGATCCTAAAGCTTTCTCAATCCTAGGCCAAAGTGGCGTCGTCTCCGAAGGCCTGAGGCACCTCGCCATTCCCGACGCATGGAAATGGGGCGGGACCGTCAGCAAGCACCGGCCCGTTTGGGCGGAGCTATTCGCTGATGACCCGCCTACCAACAGCACTGCCCCGCCCCTCATGAACGGGAACTGCAAGGTCGTCGGGAAGGACAATGACGACACCAAAAAGGGGCGGTCTTCGAGCTTTTGGGACAGGAGTTGGCCGTGGAGGCATAGTAATAACAACAATAGGACTGCTCAGCATAAAGGGAACGGGAGCCTCTGACAGGTGTTTTAGGGTTGTGATCCAGGAAAAGCTGCCTGTACATTTCATCAAGAAGTAGCAGTTGGTGGTTGGTCAAACCATCGGTGTCGATGCAGATGGCGCCACAGACCGTCAAAGGCGTTATCCTATCACTGTTGACATGGTTAGAAAGAGAGCCTGTGATAGGTCTTTTAATGTGAACCAGGAAAAGCTTTGGTGTAGTAGTTATAGGCTTACTACTTAAAGTTTCCTGTCCATTTCATCAAGAACTAGTGGACGGGGGTTAACCCATCAGTGTCGACATAGATGGCGCCACGTACTGTCAAAGAGGCGGAGTCAAAGGCGTTATCCTATCACTGCTGACAGGGTTGGAATGTAGGTGGAGTCAAAACTTATCTAATCATCATTGACATGGATGGCAGGCGGAGTTTTCCAACTGCCTACAAACTCGTGTTGTTTTTCAAATTGAACAGGCGTCTTATCGCAAGAGGCTGCGGTAATAGTTGTTTTTAAAAAAAAATAGGTATTGCCTGACTGTCATTACAATACTCGGGCACGATGTGTTGGCGGCTGTTTCTATAGAAATCAGAATGTTAAAGTATATTTTTTAGGTGATATTCATTCATCTATTCATTTTCATCATGTTACAGCAGTATATATGACTTTGGTGCATAAATATTCTACTCTAAAAATTTTAACAAAAATCAATTTCAATTTTGCATAAAAAGTAAACCTACTGCTTCATAGGTCTCTGCCCTATGTGGAACACAGTGCAGCAAAGGGTTTTGCTTTTTTTTTCTGTCAGGTATGAGAATTTTCATAACATCAAAATACAAAAAATTGAAAGAAAATGTCATATGTTTATTTAGTTATTAATTTATAAAAATAATTATTTCAGAAACCTAGAGCATATGTTTATTTAATTTAGTTATTAGTTTAAATATTGAGCAGCTATCTAAAAAATATTTTGAAGTGTATTTAAAAAATAATTATTTTAGAAACCCAGAGGGTATGTTTACTTTAATTTTTTTTTCTCTTAATGAAGACTCTCATAGCTGGTGAAAAAAGGTTTTATCACAGCAAAGCAATACATTCATTGAAGTTAAGATGTCAAAATTAATGCATTGACTCTATGGAACTGACATTTGGGAGCAGGTCCCCAAACCGAAGTTATCTCTCTCTCTAAAAATAAATTATAAGCAACTTCGCTGTATTGAATCTTTTTACAAATGTTTTTTTTATACTACAATAAATGTATCTGCCTTACAAGGCCCTATGATTCCACTTATTGAATATTTTGTTGTAAAATTATTTATTAAAAATTTAAAAAAAATATTTAAACCAATTTCAAACAGTGGAACAGTAGAGAGCCCTGTAAGCCAGCTACATTTATCGTATAATAAAAATATATTTTTACAAATATTCAATACTGTCGGACTTATTTTGCTAAGAATTAAAAAAAAAAGAAGATACACAAAGTCAATTCTGTTTGCAGACTCCCCTCTCATTCCCCCTTTAATATTGTGTCTGCAGACAGGGCCGGATTTAAAGATTTGCCGCTTGTAGGCTGTAGATTTGCCGCCCCTGTCACAATATTGTCCCCCTTCCGGAAAAAGATAGCTGGTTAGCTGCAAAATAGGGTGGTATGTGCTATTTAAAATTATCGCAACGAATATAAAAGAGGGAAAATAGGTTTATTTGAAATACAATATACAGTCCCTGGACAAATTATTAGACACACTGCAAGATTTCATGTATCAATCAATGATGAACAAAATACCTTTAGGACATTTGTGTTCCTAAACTTAACCTATTGAATAGAAAATACTATCTGCTATACTTAATACATATATCAAAATCTTTTTTAATGATATGGCATTCTTTGGTATGTTTTCATCATTACTAAAAAAAATACAGTGCGTCTAATAATTTGTCCAGGAACTGCAATTAGATCATTTATAATATCCTCGCTTACACTGGTCTCATAAGGTGTAACTGATGTGGTAGAACAACCACACAGCAACGACAAGCTCAGCTAGCGGGTGCTATATATACGGTTTACACAGTAATGTAAATTATTTGTTTCCATTCTTAAAAATATTAGTATCTTAATAATAATTTTTTTTGCCGAATGCCGCTTTAATTGGTCGTAAAATATGCCGCCCCAAAAAATTTGCCGCTCTAGGCTACAGCCTACTTAGCCTATTTAGAAATTCGTCCCTATCTGCAGATATTTTAGTGATTAGCATGACATTAACGACTACTTATTATTGTGTATTAGTAGAGATTAGGCTAATTCCATGTAAATGTAGTGTAAGTCACGATTTAAGAGGAGATTAAAAACTTTTTTAATTTAAAAAATAAATCAAACAAAGTATATTACGTTATAATAAGTATAGATCAACTATTCCACAATTTTTTTTTCATTTAATGTTAAAAGTTGTAGTGATAATCACTTTTAACAAACGTGACTTACACTACAGACAGGATAATTTTGCATGGGATTACCCTGTTGTTTTTACGGCCACTTGGACAATGTTGCAGAAGCGTGACTTCTGTTATTGATTGCTACTTTTTTTTTTTAACTCATGGATTCGAAAAATTGCAACTCAATCTTTTATGCTACCATGAGACAAAGTTTAGAATATAATAAGTTCAATTGAATTAATATTTTGTAAGACAAAAAAAAGGGAGTAATTTTAAATCTGCATTTTAATAGTTGAATTTTGTTACCAAACAAAACTTCCATTACATATATTTCAAGAATATACCAACTTTTATTGCAAATTTTTAAACACACAATTAAATTAGTTTGTTATTTTATGTTCCCATAATTTTGTTCGGCAAAATTTATTAATTTAAATTTGAAATTGTGATACAATTTTGTTTTAAAAACACATTTTTTAAAATGAATAGTTTCACTGTGCCCCGATTTGAAAACCTCCTCTGTGTTTAAATGTGGTATTGACATGTATTACCATTACATGTCCTAATTCATGTGATATTCTTTATTGCTCAGATTATGATTTATGGTTGCATGATGTGATGTTTGTGATAACTTCTATGACTTTATGGCATTGATAAATGAAGAGCTTAGTGGAAGAACGTGCTAAGTGACATTTTTGAAAAAATTTAGATTTCTGTGTCAATGAACATATTACTAACTTTTTTATCAATAACAAGTTTACCCTTTTTTATAAACATTAAATATAGTATATTATTTACGCTTTACAAGTACCGTTTTCAACAGATCTGAGTGCAAACGAAAAACTTAAAAGCTAATTTTCTCGTTTTCACCTTTTTGTCACTTAGCACGTTCTTCCACTAAGCTCTTCAAATAATACTAGTATACATGTTTCATGTAATTATGACCTTTCACGCTTAGAAGAAGATAGTTATTTTTTATTTCATTTTTAAATATTTTTATTGAATTATGGTTTATATTTTTAATTCTCTTTTAATTTTGAGTTGTAATTTTTCCAACTGATTACAATACACATTTCCCCCCCCCCCCTTTGCTATGATAATAATTTGACTAAAATCAGCTATCAGTTTTTTGGGGGTATTTCTTCAAATATTTTGATGAAAATCAAAATATTAATTTTAATTACTGTACATTGTTTTTGTTGCTGGATTTTTGGTTGAGCTATTTCATTTTCTTGTTTTAAAGTATAGTACTTAGTAATTAATTTTGTTAACTAAATATTGTGCATGAACTTTCTGATATTAATTTATCAGATTTTTTTACTATATATTCTGAAAATAAGTACTTGAATCCTGTCTTTTCCATTTAAGTCATTGAGCAATAATAAATGTTACTTTAAAAAATATTTCTACTCATATAAAATACTAATTATGAATAGCAAATGACCTCTAAGATTTTGGAACGAAAAAAGTAATGCCCTAGTTGAAAGTCAATAATTAAAGTATTTTATCACTTTTGAAAACTAGGCAGGTGATATGATAGTTGTGAAGTAACATTTGAAAATGTGATTTGAAGTGCTATTTAAATGTGTATGCTAAAAGTGCTAGAACATTAATTTCAGCTGTAAGTGTTGGTGCCTTTCATATGAAGAGTACAGGGGAAAAACCGCTTAATTTCGTAGAAAACTTTCCTCATTGGGCATCTTTGGCGATGATAGCGAGTAATCGCCTAAACTGGTGTAAGGAAACCAGTTTCCCTGGAATTCAGTTCCGCGTTTTATTCAAAAGACCGTGTTCATCATCATGTTAAGCTTTAAAAATAAAGTACGAAATTTTTCTAAAACAATTAAGAGAAATTTTAAGATTCGCAAATTAATTGAAAAGTCCTAAACCACGACTTTTCTACGAGATTCACGCGATGCACGTTTGCGACGCTTGGACCAAGCGAAGAAGAAACCGGTTTCCTGCCGCCAATGTCCGCCAAGCAGACACAATTACGGGACGACTGCTAATAAATCAAGCGGTTCTTCCCCTGTACTCTTCATATGTGTTATTATTTGTGGTTGTTTGAAACGGATGCAGTATGAAATTGCCCTTGAAGTTCTTCTTTACCGACTCAATTTCCAAAAAGATACCGCTCTCATTTAGCAAAAGAGTGTGAATGTCCAAAGTAGATTTTCAAAGTACTGAAGATGCTATAAGGAATACAATGTAACTATTGTCCAAATACAGATTAATCTAATACAGTGGTTCCCAACCTTTTCTGGGCCATCGCCTCGTATTTTAGGTTGATTAACATCCATCGCCCCCTTTTAATTTTCATGTTATGTCTAATCATAATTTCAGTTAAAGTGTAACTATAAAACAGTTTTTAACACTTACTACCGTTTATAAAAACAACCAAAGAAGCTTTATCCGTCACTTTTAAATAAAATAGAAAAACAAACACATTTTTAACATATTTTTAAAGAACAAAAGTGAAATAATTAACTAAGATATTTTTACTGATTTCTAGAAAATGTAAGAGAGGTTAAAGTAAAAATTGGCTGGTTTGGTTATGGTTGGAGAATGGTTTTACCGTACAAAGGTACAACATTTTAATTTTCCCTCTTTGAATACTCATCGCCCCCTGATCGCCCCTCAAGTATTTTTTGTCCCCTTGATAACACAAATCGCCCACTTGGGGGCGATCGCCCCCCAGGTTGGGATCCGCTGATCTAATAGGTATTAGCGAAAATTGAATGGCAAACATTCGAAAAGAAAACTCTGTCCAAAGGGTGTCTTAATAACTGCCGACCTATAAACGGCCCGTGCAGCCCAAAATGTCCGACGAATAATACCCCGTGTAGAGGGAGTGCACGTTAAAAATCCTTCAAAGTCCTAACGCTGCGTACGATGTCGCCCTTAACGGTTGCGTTGGGTGCCAATTCAGGTGTCGGCTCGTCACTTGACTGAGGTTCTAAAATACGACGCCCGTCGCCAATAGCCCTCGTGTAGCTCTAGTGCGACGATAATTCAAAACCTAACCTAACCAAAGGGTGTCTTATACTGCATTTGTGCCCCTCAAACTGTTGTCAAAATGAATAAGCAAAGTTTAAGGTACTTTGCATATTATCCGGTATTACAGTCCCTGGACAAATTATTAGACGCGCTGTGACCCGTAGGGATTCATGACCCAATTCCCCTTTCTCAGCATTGGAAAAGTTTTATAAGTTGAAGTTGGCATCACTTCTTTCCTTTCAGTCAGCCGACCCCATGGTGAAGAAATACTACTGAACTATTGCGTATATGTTTAGCTATACGAAGAATAGAAACACCCGAAATCTTGCAGTGCGTCCAATAATTTGTCCAGGGGCTGTAGGTGTTCGGTTCCAAAAGTGATGGGTCCTTAAAAGGGTAGCGATGGCGAAATTTTAGCAGAAATTTAAAGTTAACTTTTTTTTATTTAATTCATTAAAATTTACTTATGGGTCTGTTCTTGTGATGTTCCCGAACGATCTATAATATATATTAGATGGACTGCTCAATATTAAGGGAATACGATCAATGCAGGGTTCGTACGCTTCCTGAAAAACTCCCGAATTTCATTATTTTTTAAGGGCCCTTATAACGCCTGAAATTTGTATAATCTCCTGATATTTTCCCCCCTCCTGAAAAAATTCACGACATGGATAATTTTTCTCCTTTCTCAGTCGGTTTTCTCTCGTACTTTATCAGGATGTCTTACCGGTCGAAAAAGTCATGAAATTAAAACAAAGGTCACGAAAATTTAAAAAATCGCCAAAACAAAGGCGATTTTTTCCCCCAAAAAAGGTGTTGGCTTCTACACCGAAGCCTCAAATTTTCCACAGCAATTGTTTCCTTCATTCTTGGGTCACTAGACCAATACAATAATAAACACACATATTCAAATTTATTTCGTTCGCTATACCTCCTGAATTTTTATCGCTGCACTCCTGAAAAACTCCTTAGAAACTCCTGAATTTCACCCTCATAGAGTACGAACCCTGCAATGCCAGATACTTGGAGGCAACTATTCGGTTTCTTCTTCAACTTAGACTCTGGGTTTTCTTTGGTTCTTTTTAACGATTCATCAACACTCATTTATCCTTTACATTTCTAAAAGTGTAGCAAAATGACATTTTTTGGGCGTTTGTTTCGTCATTTTCGTGGACTAGACTGGTTTGAAATCCGTTACATTGGGTGATCAGACATACTACATTTCGCAGTAAAGTATAATCTGTAATTCAACTATTTATCCATAAATATTGCGCAAATAGGCTTCCTTTTTCATTATTTATTTTTAACAAAAATAAGTTAATAAAATATGAATTATGAAAATTTACTAATGATTTCATAGTCGAAAAGTTAATCACTAAAAACAAATCTGGTTAAGCTACCGTTACAACCAGGAGCAAACTATCCAGTATATATTATAGATCATTGGTTTATAGCTTTATTTCCTCGTCATTTGACTGTGGCTCTAAGTCGTACTTGGCTATGTTTAAGCTCTGCATGGAAGCTAGAAATAGACAGCCGGAAACGTTCAAATCAAAAGCTTTATCAGTTTGACGATAATGCGTAATTAACTTAAATTTTGCGTCGCTGCAAGATACAGGTGTCTTATATTTAAACTATTTTGCTCAACATCACATGCGATACATGCCTTTTTAAGATGTATATTTTATATTTATTACAAATTATGTTAAATTTGTCTGTAGAAAGTTTTAGAGAACAGGAAAAAAAAAATTGTATATGTAGAGCATAGCTATCATAGTTAAAGTATTAGATTGGCTGATCACGTGACCTCTAATGCTAACGTCGGGACGCGCATGGAGGCCAAATAAGAGGGCAAAATTGCCAGTAGTGTTGCTGCCACTTTAAGGAGAAAATACTACGAAAAAATACCATCTAATTCTGAAAGTACCAAAAAAAAAAAAATACTAGAAAAGGATTTAAAGTCACTAAAAAGATCCCAAAATGCAGCTAGTATTTTTACGATATTTTAAAGGAGGATATTAGTATTTTAGAATAATTCTAAAATTACAAAAAAATATCGTAAAAATACTAGCTGCATTTTGGAATCTTTTTAGTGACTTTAAATCCTTTTCTAGTATTTTTTTTGTAATAAATGGTATTTTTTCGTAGTATTTTTCTCCTTAAAGTGGCAGCAACACTGGCCATTTTGCAATCTTAAAAAGCCTCCATGCGCGTCCCGTCGTTATCATTGGAGGTCACGTGATCAGCCAATCTAATACTTTAACTATGATATCTATGATGTAGAGAATGTTGTGTCAAAAACCTTATTAGAGCACATAATAAGAAATGTGTCGCCAGATATTAAAAGCGTAGAAATTAGTGTTAAAAGTAAACGAAATTTATGATATATAGCAAAAGATGTCCCTACTGCTTTTGGATTTAATGTAACCTGTTACAAGAAATTACCTGAGTTTATTTGAAATTCAAACAAATTATTTTTAATATTATAGTAGGCGTCGTGTAGCTTTATATATAACCTTGCACTTCGAAAATTAATGCCTAATTTCACTGCAAAATTTTAATTTAACAGTCAGAAAGACTGAAGCGAATAAATTTTAAACTATTTAACTTTAATTGAAAAAAAGTTTTCATTAAAACGGAAAAATGGACGAATTTTGCATAATTAAATGCTTCAAAAGCAACTGAATATATAAACTTAATTTTGCACACATATTTAACATTAACATAAGGCAACTTTTCCCCAGTATTGTAAAATTTGAACAAACCTAAATTGTTCAACTATCACGTCATCTTATGAAGTTTTAAAAAAAATTCTAGTACGTTGTATAACCCCTTAAATCAGATTGGAGATTTAAGGCGCGTTTACATGAGCCATCGAACCCATGGAATGAAGAGCAAGCTCCGCAATTTTTCCCTCTTGGGGATTTTTTTTCCCCCGGCAGAACCGGTAATTGCAGGGTTCATTGGGGGTTTCGCAAACCCTCCAATCAAGGAGGGTTTGCGTTTCATTCCATGGTTTCCGCCACTTCGACTTCTTGTCTGTGGATTCGGAAAAAAAAATTTGACATAAACACCTTAGCATGTAACCATCCTAAATATATTTTTAAATTTTTATATAACTCAAGCTCTTAATTTATATAACTTTTGTTCAATTTGTTTTTATATAACTAAATTTTTATATAGCTCATCAAAATATTGCTAATCATTATGAAACGAAGGTTATATAGAAAAGTATTGCTAGCTAAATATACGAGTCCCAATTAATACATTACTCAAGTGTAGTTGTCAGTCAAGAAATGTCAGATGTCCCGCGCTTCTTCGTCATCAACTCCCGGTTCCCATGTAAACGCCTTATTTTACGAAGGGGGGTTGATTGCGGAGTTTGGGTTAGAAATCCTGCTCGACCACTTTTTCCCCTAATGGAGGATTTGGCATTCCATGGATTCGATGGCTCATGTAAACGCGCCTTTTAAGCCTTAAACTGCAGTTTTTTCTATGAATGTTTAGCTAAAATAAAAATTTTTACCTTTATAAAAGTGTTAAATTTTAAAAGTTTCATCCAGTAAGTCATTGACAGTTAGGAATTTATAAATGGTAATCATATAATACTTATATACGAGTAGTTAAGCAACTATGTGAAAAAATATTGGATTTAAAACAATTACAGTGAAACCCCGATTTTACGTTTCTCAAGGGACTGGGTAAAAAAAAACGTAAAATACGGGAAAAACTTAAAATACGGGAAATAGTACATAGAATGCAAAAATCTCTTTTTTTTCTTAGTATCGCGCCATTTATAAGTACATTCGCGGCACGAGCTTCTTTAAACCACTTTACTAAGATATCTTCCAGCTCATCGTACGGCCAACTAAGCCAAACCAGGATCCATGAGAAAAAACCGGTTTCAGAAAACAGGAGCCTGTGGAATGGGAAAAATATTTCTTATTTTAGAACAATTTTTCTTTTTTTTTACTTTCCAGGGAAAACGTAAAATGCGGGAAATTCCATAAATAACAAACTTACAATCCGGGTTAAATTAACATTACAGTATACGGAAAAAGCTGGGACCTGATGAAAAAAACGTAAAATGCGGGAAAAACGTAGATTCGGGGGACGTAAAATCGGGGTTTCACTGTATAACCAAAAAAATTATATGCATCCGTTTTAAATAAGAATTGATGTGTTATGAAATTTTTAGCAATATAATAGTACTTGTAAATAGTAGAAACATATTGTTCAAAAATTACAAGGAGGGAAAAAAAGTAAAATTGTATGGGAAACGTTCTAAGTCGCGTAAAAATTAAACATTTTTTTAAAATTTAAATTTATCATCTAATCAAATAAATCCAGTCAAAGTGAAATTGTTTTAAAAATTATATTTAATTGAATTACTTTACTTTATAAATATTAAAAATCTACGCTTACACCTGAATCTCTATATCTTTTTAATCCATTAACGGTTGCGTTGGGTGCCTACTCAGGTGTTGGCTCGTGACTTGATTGTGGTTCCAAAATACGACGCCCGTCGCCAATAGCCATCGTGTAGCTCTAGTGCGACGATAATTCAAATTAAACTACAATATAGAAATAAGTGATTCTAATCATAGTATTTGCTCTTACATTAATTTTTTCTAATTAGTACAAATTCTAAAAAAAAATGTTTTGCAATAATGTGTTCAAAGTACAGCATACAGAAAAAAAAATGGCAAAATTTTGCATATCATAAAATAGTATTTTTGACCAAATCAACATATCCGAAATTGTCAAAGTTTATTTAAAATTACGACACCTATATGGACTGTTATAAATTTATTCATAGGTATATACTTTCTTAATTTGTGTGGGGGAAATCTGCTTTAAACTTGTAAAAGTTGATTTTATAATTGAACTCATAGTTCCCTTGCACAGAAGCCACGACTATGGGCGGAGCTAAAAAACGCGCGGAGCAATCAGATGAAGAGAAAATTTCATCCGTTTTATTTTGTCTTTATCTGATTGCTCCGCGCGTTTTATAGCTCCGCCCATGGTCGTGGCTTCTGTGCAAGGAAACTATGAGTTTAACTATAAATAATGATTTATATAAATATTAGAGTGTTATTGTAGGGAGGAGTTTTATTATAGGTAATAGTAAATTAATTGTTCGAAAATGTTAGTTGAAACAATATTTTTATACATTAGTTACAGCAGAACTGTCTATTGCACCTATCATTTATTTTATATAAAAAAACCCTAAGTCTTTATATAAATTAAATTTTAAGGAGAAATTTGGGATATTTTCATCGCTGTGTAAAATTTCACAAACTGTATAGTGATTATTTTATAGAAAATCTTATTGTGTGTGTCCTGTAATGTAATAGTGATTTAATACTTCATAATGTTATAAATTATATATAGGTCATTTTTATTGCTCACTTGTATATGAACTCATTATATAAATAAAAAAAAATGTCTTTCGTGATAGAAGATATATACTTAACTCAGACTATGCCTGATTATGTAATAATTAAAATAAAGTATTATAAATAATTCGGTTTTTTTTATTCAGTTCAGTTAAGGGTTCGTACGCCTCCTGAAATTCCTGAAAAACTCCTGAAGTTCAATTTTTTTGTTTTAAGGACCCTTATAACTCCTGAAATTTGTGTCATCTCCTGATATTTTTTCCCCTTTCCTGAAAAAATGGACGACTTCACTTTATTCAGAATACTTTACTTTATTTTTTCCAATACCAAATCAATACCTCTGGGGGTGACAAGCCAATTCTGGGGGTCCTCTAGTTGGCCTCTGTCTCTAAAAATTAGATGGATCCACTTATGTGTGTGTTGTCTGTTGTGTCTGTCTTACTTGACAAAGGTTTATAAGCGGGTCGCTGACCAAGCACACAAACCTGAATATATATGTCTACCAACCAACCAACCAACTTTATTCGGAAGTAGTCTACTGCGCATGCACAGTAGAAAAATAGAGTTCAGACATTGTGATAATAGTTAATGTTCCGGAATGCACCCCACAACTCTTCAGAAGATTTTTTTCTTCTGGTTCGTCATTTGAAGTGCGGTGAAGTCACTAGACTAATATGATAATAAACAAACATATTCAATTTTATTCCTTGTTACCCATGAATTTACATTGCTGCACTCCTGAAAAACTCCTTAGAAACTCCTGAATTTCACTATCATAGAGTATGAACTCTGGCCGCCCTTACTGTCTTTTGTTGGTTGATTGGTTGGTAGACATATATATTCAGGTTTGTGTGCTTGGTCAGCGACCCGCTTATAAACCCTCTTCAAGTAAGACAGACACAACAGACAACACACACATAAGTGGATCCATCTAATTTCTAGAGACAGAGGCCAACTAGAGGATCCCCAGAATTGGCTTGTCACCCCCAGAGGTATTGATTTGGTATGGGAACTTAGAGGACTTTCGGACCCAACATATTTAACGAGCACGTACTCCGCATATACTCGGTAGGTCTTCAGTGGTACCGGGACTCGATCGCAGGACCTTCCGAGACCGAGACGCTGACCACTAGGCTCACTACGGCCCTGTCTTTTGTTACGGGAACACCACATTTAAACTTGGCGTAAAATTGGGTATAAAAGCAAACCACGTGATGGACAAAGAGTGTCATACGTGGCAACTTAGCACCTGCCTGCTCAACAAGGTTTCTACTAAAAACAAAAAGGGCTGGGGAGCCCAGTCGGTTAGGCGCTCGCCTAGCATGCGGATGGTCCCAGGTTCGGGTCCGGGCATCGCCAAAATATCTGCCGACGGCCCCGTGTAGCCATAGAGGGAGTGCACGTTAAATATCCTTCAAAGTCCTAACGCTTGCGTACGATGTCGCCCTTAACGGTTGCGTTGGGTGCCTACTCAGGTGTCGGCTTGACTGTGGCTCTAAAATATGACGCCCGTCGCCAATAGCCCTCGTGTAGCTGTAGTGCGACGAAAACTAAACAAAAAGCAAATTTTTGCATTAGGACTGTTCTATTATTATATTAAATTAAGTTTGAAATCAAGTTTTAGTGTATAAAACAAAAGAAACTTTCTAAATTTGAGGCCGAATGCTTTGAAATCACGTAACGAATAAACAGAACTGGGCGGCTGAATGGCCAGGGAGCTGGACGGTAGTCAGAAGGTCCCGGGTTCGAATCCCGACTAACAAGTATAGACATTTGTGGTGTGTGTTTGCCTGTATTTTTCCTGTGTGCAGTGTGACATACGTGCTCGTTAAATCTTTGAAGTTGAAAGTCCAGAGCAAGCCCACGTCACTTGACTGTGGTTCTAAATTACGTCGCCAATAGCCCTCGTGTAGCTCTAGTGCGACGATAAGTCGAACCTACCTACTCGAGCAAGCCCACCGCTGCTGGTTTGCTTTGGGTGTCCGGCTAAGGTGTTGAACTCGTCACTTGACCAGGGTTCAAAATTACGAGACGTAATTGGCTGTGTTAAGGCTCCATGGGTGCTAGAAATAGACAGCCGGAAACGTACAACCTAACCTCAAAAATCCTAAACAAACTTGGCGTATTCATTGATTAACTTCACGTGGAATAAATGAAGGAACTCAATTTCAACCAGCTAGCTACTCGACGCGTTGGAATATCGGTAAGTGTTTTTCTTTACAACAAAAAAAACCCTTTAAAATGAACTTTTCAACTAATGTTGCATAAGTGTTTAGCAAAATACCTTTTATTGCTTTGTTTATCCGTAGAGACTAGAGTTCTAAGTTACTATACTCATGGCACCCGGTTACCTATAAAAATAGTATTTTTTTATTAGGTTTGTTCTATTATTAAATTAAATTATCATGATTTATTTTGTAATAAAAATACGTAACAGAAAAACAACAGAAAATATCCGAGTTAAAAAGGCATTTGGCGGCATTAGCTAACAAGAAAACTTTTTTTTTACATTCTTAAAGATTTGAATAGGTTTACTTCGATTCTACTTCAATTTCTTCTCTGTTTTCAGAAACATTTCTTAGCGAACATAAAAACAAAAGACAAAATTTTGTCGACAAACTATCTTCACGATCGGAATAAACAAATAAGAACGAAACAAATATACAAATATGGACGAACAAATTCGAAGATAAAACAATGGCGAAGTACATGGATCGAAGTGTACACATCCAAGCGGAAACAGGAAAAAAATAAAAAGTTAAAGTGATTTTGGTCTTAGTCCAAAATATTACTTCAACCTTTATTTCAGTTCTCTTCCCCATCTTTTGACAAATAATAAATTCCAACTCGAACGTTCTTTCTTTTGTGCAGACGATTTTATTGTATTTTTTCCTTCCCTTCCTTCTAAGGATTTTTGCATCGTTGCCACGCTTCATATGCAAATTCTTGAAGTGGGTGAGACGGCAGAAAATGTACACGAAAAAGGATTTTTTTTTTGGTCCAGTCCTACTTTTCTAGTCGAAAATAAATTTTTTGTGAAGATTTCTAAAACACGAGAACCTTCTATAAAAGTTGGGTGGAATTTTTCAAACTCTATTTATCAATAACCCTTTTATGCATACCCACTGCTGTCGTTTCGGAGATTCTGAAATGTTGAAGTACTTCTTCTTCTAAACGATGAACAGCAAAGTTGATTTATAGGAACAGCCATTGTTGTGTCGCTCGTAAATATTTTGTTCTATAAAATCGGTTGTTGTTGTGACTTATCCTCGGTCTGGCTGACAAAGTCGATAAAATCTAAAATATGCTGTTCACTTGTAACTTAAAAATTGCTGGTTGAAAACGCCTGGCGTAAATTCTTTTTCACAAGACATATTTAACTAAAATTTACCGTATTAAATAAGAAAGTTCCGTATTTTTACTTTTTTTTTCTGTCAACTAATCTGTCGTAAATTTGAAGGGATTTTTTTGCGGTGTGAAATGTAAGACACTTGAGTTAATTTTTTTTAATTATATTTTTTTATGAGTATCAGGGCCGGATTTCTAAATAGGCTAAGTAGACTGTAGCCTAGAGCGGCAAAGTTTTGGGGCGGCAAATTTTACGAAAATTAAAGACGCATTCGGCATACAAAATTATTATATAGATACTAATATTTTTAAGAAAGAAAACCAATAATTTAAATTAACGCGTAAATCGTAAACGTACGTATAATACTAATATTTAGTTATAAACATGGTAGCTGCGAGGGCAATTGCACCCTCTCCCCCGAATTTAAAAGTTGTAAGAAAAATAGAACTATAGAACGGTTTAAAAATTTATTTCGCTTTCGATTTAGAGCAAAGGTACATAGATGATTCTAATATGCAAAAAGAAAAAAAAGTCAAGAAAACTATATTTGGCGAAAAATCGATCGTAGCCTATAGGCGGCAAATCTTTAAACCCGGCCCTGATGAGTATCTTCTTTGACGAACAGCAATCAAGTCAATCCTAAATGGCCCTTATTTTCAGTATTTTTTTTAATACAACAAGGTATTCAAAATTAAACTCTTTAACGAAGCATTAGGCTGAAATTACAATAACAAAATTATTAAGCAAAAAATGACCTAAAATAACATTTGTAAGCGTTTTAAAGACAAAATGAGCTCTTAATACGAAATACGACCATTACAAATCCATTACACTGTTGAAATCAATCACTGCTTTCCAGCATAAGTTCAACACTCTCAACTTACAATTCTTAATAGTTTTCGAGACATAGCAAGTTGAAGATGAAAACATATCTTAGATGACAACTATTCCAAAAATAAGTTCCAAAATTGATATCTAAATAAAAATGTACGGGGTGGTGTTTGATACACAGGTTTCTTAAGGTAGATTTATTAACTATAGCAAAAAATGTATTAAAAAATTATTTAAAAAAGAGCTTGAACTATTTTATTACAGTCCTATGGACAAAAATGGCGCCCAGCAAATAAGGTTCAGCAGCATTTAATTTTGAATTTCCAATCGCGTTGATAGCCACAAACTGCATGAGTTCACATCATCCCTGTTAAAAAAATTTAGCCCCCCCCCCCCCCCTCTTAAACAACATTTATTGAAGATTTCTCCCCGCTATTTCAGAAACTCAGCCCCATTAATTTCAGGAGAGATTCCTCTTTGAAAGAAAAATCATGGACTTCACATTAGAATAGACTGCGAATTGGTAAACCTAATAGAAAGGGACCAACATATACCAATATACCAACATATACCATATACAATAGACAATATATACCAAAGTCATATTAGTCATTACGCGAAGATTTGGCGGTTTGTCACAGACCACCGAGTCCGACAAATAATAAACACTCCGTGCAGTGGGAGTGCACGTGAAATATGTTCCAAAGTCCGACGCTTACGATTTCGTTCTTTAAAAAGTTGCATCGGGTGCTTAATCAGGCGTCGTCGCGCCGGCCCTTGACTGTGGTTTTAAAATACGATGTCCGTCACCAATAACCCTCATGTAGCTCTAGTGCGACGATGACTCAATCCAATTCAATAAAAAATTAACAAATTGCCATAATAAAACTAACTTAGTTAACGCTTTTGAATTTTGTCGCATGTGATCTTTTCATGTTTGGTTGGGTCGTCGCACTGAACTACCCAAAGAATAAAAACATATACCAAAGAATGCCATATCATTAAAAAAGATATGCCGATATATGTATTAAGTATAACAGATAGTATTTTCTATTCACTAGCTTAAGTTTAGGAACACAAATGTCCTTCTAAAGGTATTTTGTTCATCATTGATTGATACATGAAACCTTGCCGTGCGTCCAATAATTTGTCCAGGGACTGTAGTGTGCACAGAACCTGAATTCCTTACAAAATGTTCTCCTGAGTTGTTTTATTACTACAAAAGGTCTATATTTTGTTCTTTTGTGCTATTAAATTCAACCCAATCCCCTCCCAAATGCTTCAGTGGGGGGTAATCCCCTCTGTGGATGTATCACCCTCTTACAATCCGGGGATGAGGAAAGATGCGGACGGAAAATGGAACTTTTGTCCGCCGCTGATGAAGAAGAAACAACACGTTGGTAATTTTGAACCGTTTTCCGAAACTAAAAAGAACAAGTTGATCTTGATTTTCTAATTTTTTTTAAGGCTATACGAAAATGATTATTATCTATAATAGAAGGTTATGCGAAAACAATTAGTACCTGTCAGACGTCATAATAAGGTTTTTCGGGAAAATCGTGTATGCGGAAAGGGTGACTGCCAAAGAACCTTTTAGGTTTCAAAGTTATTGAAATTACCAATGCACAGTAGAAATCCAACTATCCGAAGCGTTGCTGATTATCCGAATTTCAGAAGAAACCTGCCCCCCGGCCATCTATTTCGTTTGTCTTTGTTTGGACATCCAACAGAGACGAATAATATCAAATAGGCTAGTATAATAGTTTAGATGTCGCATATAAAATTTTGTGAAAGCAAGATTTTTACATAAGTTGAATAAAAAAAACTATTACAAAAAGCTATAACTCAAACTACGCAGCACCTTACATTTTGGTTTTTGTCAGGTGCACAGCTATATATATAGCTTTACAATGCATTGAGTAATTTATTGACTATACCTGTTTTTTTACCCCGATTAACTCCAATTATCTGAATATCTGATTATTCGAATGTGGTTAGGTCCAAATGACTTCAGATAAATTGGATTTCTACTGTATTAGCTTTTCAAAGACTATTTTCACAGAAAAACCGTACAGTTTAGAGCCCCCTCTCCGCGGATCCCTTGTTAAGCAAATGAAGATCTTTCCCTAAGTCCTGTTCCGACCCCATTAGCCCAAGGGACAACACCCGCTCTAGGGGCCAGACACAAATTGCTATCAAGGATCTATAAATATGGATGATTTTCTCAAAACGTTAGCTATGGTGTCCCTGAGCAGTACAGTCCCTGGACAAATTATTAGACGCACTGCAAGATTTCATGTAAAATATTAATTACCGGGTGATATTGTACCGTTTTATTATTTTAAATGGATTTGTTTTTTTATTTTTATATTATCCAATCAATTACCGATTTATTTGACATAAATAAAACAGCATTCATTTAGAAAAGCATAAGTTTATTAAGTTTTAAAGAAAAGTGAAATGAATGTTAGTAAAAGTCAATATTGAGTGGAGCCACCTTTAGCCGCTATCAAAGCTTTCATTCTGCGCGGCATGCTATCAATGCAAGACTGTACTGTCTCCTGCATTTGAGGATGATGATTCCACACATAAATAATCTTATAATAAATAATTAATATAAATTAATCTTAATCATAATTATCTTAAAATAAGTACAAATATGTAGTCTACAACAACTCTTTTAAATAAAAATCAATAATATTGTAGATTAAATATACCATTATTGCATAAAAACTCTTAAGAAACATAAAATTACTAAAAAAAAAAAAAAAATACAGTGCGTCTAATAATTTGTCCAGGGACTGTATTTTACATGAAAATATTTGTTGTTATAACTCCAGGATTTTAATTTAAATTACCTGAAGCTGTAATGAAAGGTTAGCGATGGGGTCCTAAATCAAAATAGGAGATTTTGTGTTTTCAACACGTTTTGGAGGGTGACTGATTCCAAATGTTTCTTGAACATTGGTTCGTCTGCCTGAAACCACTCTATAGTTCGAACTAAGGGCTTTATCACACGAGAGCTCGTTCGTTCAGCGACGTCCGTGCGCCATATCAAAAACTGTTTTTTGGAGCAGTTTTTGCTCCGACGAATAATACCCCTTATAGAGGAGTGCGCTTTAAATATCCTTCAAAGTCCTAACGCTGCGTACGATGTCGCCCTTAACGGTTGCGTTGGGTGCCTACTCAGGTGTCGGCCCGAAACTTGACTGTGGTTCTGAATTATGACGCCCGTCGCCAATAGCCCTCGTGTAGCTCTAGTGCGACCAAAATTCAAACTAAACTAAAAACTAATACACTAGGTCTATGATACTGACAATGCCTCAAACAATCCCTTACCTCGTGGCTTAGCGTCGAATATATTATACTATAACATTGGCGCGAGATCTCCCTTAATCCGCTTAGGTTGCGGTCGCCCTGGTAAAGAGTCTTAGTGTGTGTTGCGGTACTGAATCAAAGGCCCCAAGCTAAGTACGGATTTTAAGACGAGGTAGCTGGTTACTTTACAGTGTGATTTTAGGGCTTAGAGGGAGCATAAAGTCGGATAGAAATGGTGTAGAGGTGCAGTAACCCTATTCCGCATGAGCCAAAAACAATCCCGGTTCTGTAGGTCCGTTTACTGATTTAAAATACGCTGCTCAGAACAATTTGGGGAGCACTTTGCGTACTTTTGTTAACCCTTTCAGTTCCAACATTTTATTTTTTATTCTAAAAAATCTAAAATTTGTGAAATAGATTCATTATGCATCCAGAATGAAATGGTAAAAAACAGGAAAAAAATCTTAGTTTTTTAATTACAATTTAAGGGGAAAAAATTGGAATCATAACTTTTGAATAAATTCTAACTAATTTTTTCAAAACTTTATTTATTAAAAAAATTTCATAAAATTTTTTGAGAGTGAATTTTATTTTACCAATGTTTTTCATATTTTCATTTAATTAAAACAAACTTTTTTTAATTCTTCAAAAGACATGATTCTTCCATCTAACGATAAATAAGTGCGAGCTCAACTTAATGAGAAAAAAAATCGCAAGCTGATAATTCCAAATGGAATCATGGGGGGGGGGGGGGGGGGGTAAAAGGGTTTAAACCATGCACTCCTCTAATTGTTTTGAGCAGTGTATTATAATTTTTTTCTTATTTCACAAAGTTCAATTATAATATTTTAAATTTATATAATATAGTAATTGAACAAACCTAGAAATAAAATTTATTCTAAAATGATTTTTTTTTTGAAATGGCATATTCATTTCGCAAGGAAGTGCTTTATGTTACCAGCAAGAGTTAGGTAAGAATGTAAGATAAAGTATAACTACGAAAATCCCTAAAATCCTTACTATAAATGTTTTAAGTTTTACATACGAAAGCCATAGTAAAATATCACTTAAAAAATGTGTATAAGTTGATATTGCAAAGAAATTTCAATAAAATTGAGCTGTGCTCTAAACGGTACCAGGCACTCCCGGTTTTTATTTTATCCTACTTTAAAAATTTAGATTTATTAATTATCAATGAAGTGATCAATTATTTATCAATGAATTATTATTTAGTATTTATCAATGAATTATTAATTAGTATTTATCAATTATTTATCAATGAATTATTAATTAGTATTTATCAATTATTTATCAATGAATTATTAATTAGTATTTATCAATTATTTATCAATGAATTATTAATTAGTATTTATCAATTATTTATCAATGAATTATTAATTAGTATTTATCAATGAATTATTAATTAGTATTTATAAATTATTTATCAATTCTTATTATTTCTCAATTAATCATCAATTATTAATTATTTATGAATTAATTATTATTTAACAATTAGTTTTAATATGCTATCAAAATCCACGTTTTGAGAGTATAAGAAGGCGACTCTTATTTTAGCACCCTGTAAAAGTTGTTTTCCTACGTTAAGCTTCTTATGGTAGTGCAGCCAAGGAACTGGAAAAGATTTTACCCATCCGGAAAGATGTACAAACACGTCATTTCACAATTATGTCTTCCTGCAATCAATATTTTTTTAAAGTTATAAATTATATATATTTGTTAAATTTGAAAGTGCCTGAGTAACCGTCTACTGTAAACCACCTGTAAAAACAGCTACTGCAGATATGTAATTTTTAAAATAAAAAGTTAAATAAAGTGTCGCGGTAAAAAAAAATGTTCTAGTTTAAGGCATTTGTTAAAAATTCTATCGTTTGATGTTTTAAAATCGTGTGACAAACAAATCGAAACCATGTTTATTTTCCCCACTGTGGAATAAGGTTACTGCACATCTACTTCAATTCCTTCTCTACATCTTCAACAACATGCACCCCTTGGTCACGTAAAAGCCAATTTAAAACACAACAATTCTACTCCCCCCCCCCCCCCATATAGATAACAAATCCCCCCACCTGCGCTCCCCGACCGTATGCCAGGCATCTCCCTCTTTACACGCTCACTGCGCACACGGGGGAGGGGTGCCAGAACTGGTGAGCCATCGCCCCTTTTGGCGAGTTTTTTATATTTAATTCTGCTTAGGCTCCCTAGTAGAGCGCCTGCGTTAGTGTACATAGTGTGTTATGTATGCTAGTGTATGTTTAGTTTCAGTATGTTTAGTGTGTATTTGCAGTAGTATGTTAGAGAGTAGACTGGGTATCACGGATGGGTTGAGGCCAATATGGGACTGGCGCACATTAAATCTGTTGTTGTCCAAAATCCTGATGCCGTGTATACTATGAGACTGCGTTTAGTTCCAGCTGAGGTGTTCGTCACTAACCCGTGGCAAGTTAATTCAACCCAAGCTTAAAAATATCCACCTGGTTGCCTGTATAGTTTGGAGGGCTGGGGAGCCCAGTCGGTTAGGCATTCGCCTAGCATGCGGAAGGTCCCAGGTTCGGGTCCGGGCATCGCCAAAATAACTGCCGACCTATAAACGGCCCCTGCAGCCAAAATGTCCGACGAATAATACTCGAGTGCACGTTAAATATCCTTCAAAGTCCTAACGCTGCGTACGATGTCGCCCTTCGGTTGCGTTGGGTGCCCACTCAGGTGTCGGCTCGTCACTTGACTGTGGTTCTAAAATACGACGCCCGTCGCCAATAGCCCTCGTGTAGGTCTAGTGCGACGATAATTCAACTAAACAAACCTGTAGTTGAGTAAACTTGCGATACCTATTGCGTTGACAAAGTGTATCGCACACTTAACCTCTTAATTTTGAATTCGTCAGTGATAGCGACCCATCGCGAGCAGTCAGGCCGAATTTAAGATTTGCCGCTTGTACAGACATGATATTGGTTTGTCTGCAACCTGAATGTGAACGTTCCCTTCTTAATTGTTGAACATTTCGTCTGTTTGTTCAAGTCAGATGAGTTCAGACCCATCGACGGCATTCAGTGGCTACAACCAATATTAAAGATTTACTGTAGGCTAATTTGAATTTATTTGCGCTTTTTTTTTGGTCGACGTCTGAATGGTGTTTTTCCTTCCCCTTCTTCCGTTGTAAGATATCCCAGATATATATTTGTCTCATATTGAATTTTACGTAATTTCACTCAATCAAGCATAATGGAATTTTGCTTTACTATATTAAGAATCAGTCTACGATAATCTTTGACAGACTTTTTAAAATTGTAAGCGACTATATAATTTAGGGAAATTTGTTAAATTGGTCAAATTTCATACACAAATTATTCTTTCAAATGTCCTAGCACCTCTGCCCCGGGGGGAGAGAGTGCAACTGCCCTCGCAACAACCATGTTTGCAACTAAATATTAGTACTATATATACTTTTACAGTTTAAGTATTAAAGTAAATATTTTGTTTTCTATCTTACAAATGTTAGAATCTTTATAAGAATTTTTTTAATGCCTAATGTCGCTATAATTGGTCATAAAATTTGCCGCCCCAAAAAATTCGCCGCTCTAGGCTACAGCCTACTTTCCTACTTAGCCTATTTAGAAATCCGGTCCTGCGAGCAGCACCATACTTTAGATATAAATTTCATAAGCAAGTATGTGCGACAGTCAACCACACAAGTGGTATCTAGCGGTTTCGTTAATTGGGTTGTTTTAGATGACGTAAAGTTTTCATTCTTGGCGCTATTTCATTGGTTGTTTCGGTTTTACCCTCAAAGCGCTGTAAAAACAGAGGGTATTTAGGATATTTTACATTTAGTACTTTTTTTAGTATTTAGATAAAACTATTCTACAGATAACAGTACAATAAATTTCACAACGTAAAAAGAACGAAGACGAAAAATCGAACAATAAGAGGAAAAAAAAGATCGCTATGAAAACATACACTGTCCAAAATGTTTAGCAATTCCAATATTTTTATGTAAAATTTATATAATTATAGATCAAATTATCACCATTACTCTAATTCCGTTAAAACCAAAAATGAAAACAATGCAGCTGTTGTCAGTCATGACGTAAACATGAGATGATTGAGATCAGAGTGCCATGGTTTTATTGCTGCTCGCATATTCGAGAAGACGGTTGGTTGGTTGGTTGGTAGACCTATATATTCAGGTTTGTGTGCTTGGTCAGAGACCCGCTTATAAACCTTCGTCAAGTAAGACAGACACAACACACACACATAAGTGGATCCATCTAATTTTTAGAGACAGGCCAACTAGAGGATCCCCAGAATTGGCTTGTCACCCCCAGAGGTATTGATTTGGTATGGGAACTTGGCCTTTGTGACCACGACGGATTTAACGTGCACGAGTCACCATTAGCGTACATGGGGGGGGGGGGGGGGTCTTCGGAAGGCAGCGGGACTCGAACTCGCATCCTTAGGGATGCCAGTCCAAGACCTTACCGACCAGGCTATCCCTGCCGTGAAAACGGTATGGCGCAAGTGCCACTGGTTGCCGATAGGATACTGCCGCACGAATGTAAGCAATTCGTATTTTTTGGTACATTTCTGCACAATTTGTTTAAGCTTTATAGCTAGTTAGTTCATTAAAATGGTTATAAATGTTTTTCACACTTAAAATAAAAAGCTTTATGTTTAGAGAAATATACATTAAACTTCTCAATTTCACTCCACGTCTTGAGTAGCAACACTTCCACAGGAATGAAAATATTGCCCCAATTTATTTATCAAAATAGTGGGCGAAGCCTACCGTGTCAAAAAACCAATAAAATCCAGGAATGATTTACTTTACGCGAAACAAGCTGATTAAAAATTGTTTTCCAAACATTAAGATAAACCATTTAGTTTTTTTTTTAAAGCATAACATTATTATGAACTACAAAAACATGAAAACAAAATAAATATTTTCATTAATATACTTCTGTAGTCAATAAAATGTTTTTAATGCTTAAAAATATGGTTTTATGTTTACAGAAACAGTACATAAAGAAAACTACAAATCCCTCCCCCCCAGAGGGGCTGGGGAGCCCAGTCGGTTAGGCTCTCGCCTAGCATGCGAAAGGTCCCAGGTTCGGGTCCGGGCATCGCCAAAAATAGCTGCCGACCTATAAACAGTCCGTGCAGCCAAAAATGTCCGACGAATAATACCCCGTATAGAGGAAGTGCACGTTAAATATGTTCCAAAGTCCCAACGCTGCGTACGATGTCGCCCTTAACGGTTGCGTTGGGTGCCTACTCAGGTGTCGGCTCGTCACTTGACTGTGGTTCTAAAATACGACGCCCGTCGCCAATAGCCCTCGTGTAGCTCTAGTGCGACGATAATTCAAACTAAACTAATAGAACAAAGTATGTATAAAGAAAACCTTCACAAATTTTTTTTCTCTTTTGGCGCAGATTCCAAACCCCCCTCGCCAAACACTCATCCCGGCAACCCCAAACCGCCGCCAAAACCCAACACCCAAACCACCAGGACAGCCGAATCCGAGCCACCAGTACCCGCCGAGAGCTGCTCTGTGAGAGAGCAGACCTCTCGCCCTGTTCCATTCGCACGAGGAATACACCCAACTCTACGCACAGGAAAGAAAAAAAAATCAATATCTTGTGCACCGCTTTTGTGTGTGTTTGGTGGGGATGTCGCTCAACGACTATTTCGCGGCCAACGGATCGGTCTACCTGCGGCCCATGGGTATCAATGACTGCTTCAACATGCCAGGTAGGAATTTTCTGGATATTCTGGTGGGTTTTTCAGGATATTTGTAGGGTGTTTCAGGATCTAGAACTAGTGTAAAGCGGTCTCTTTAAAGGGTTTGGAGGTGTGACGAGAAGGAATACAGTTCTGTTTACTAATTTCTGTCTGTTCTGACTAATTCTAATCTGTTCTATTTCTATATGATATTTTCTTTGTAATTTTCAGTATCTTATTTCGTGTCGTTTAGTATATTGTTTTGTGTGTTTCAGGATATTTGTAGGGTGTTTCAGGATCTAGAATTAGTGTAAAGCGGTCTCTTTGAAGGGTTAGTCGGTGTATAAGTACGACGGAAAGAATACACTTGATGTTTACTACATTTAAATCTGTTCTGTATGATATTTTCGTTGTAATTTTTCAGTATCTTATTTCGCGTCGTTTAGGATATTCTGGGTGATTCAGCATATTTGAATGGGTTTTCAAGATCTGAAACTACTGTAAAACTGTTTCTTTTAAAATGGTTTTGCGGTGTATAAGTACGACGGAACGAATACACTTGAGTTTACTTATGATAAATCTGTTTTTGTGAATCTTTTTTTAAAATTGATTTTCAAGGATCTTATTTCGTGGTTTTCAGGATCTTAATTTCTATTGTTCAAGATCTGAAACTACTGTAAAACGGTCTCTTTAAAGGGTTTGGAGGTGAAAAAGTGTGACGAGAATGTGAATACACTTATGTTTACTAATTTTAAATCTGTTCTGTACGATATTTTCTTTGTAATGTTCAGTATCTTATTTCGCGTCGTTTAGGATATTATTTTGTGTGTTTCAGCATATTTGAATGGGTTTTCAGGATCTGAAACTACTGTAAAACGGTCTCTTGTTGGTGGTTTTACGGTGTATAAGTACTAGGGTGGAGTGATTTCATATGCTAAAAAATAAATATTCTATTTTCCATATCTAATAGCATGAAAAAGTTGTATTATGATATACTGAATAAAAAGTGTAAAAACTTCAGAACTCTAGTTTAATGTCTTGAGGGTCCACAATCGGGTTTAATGTTTGAAACACACGAAAAAATCCCCACGTTAATCTCCCATAGGAAAAGTGAGACTTATATTGGGAACCTAATATGGCTTCATTTATACAAAAAAAATATATGGTTACAAATAACAAAAAGCAATGGACTTATAAACCTTGAGAATAAAATATTTTTTTGTGTTTTTTATAAAAATATAGTATTTTACATAAAATTTCAAAAAGGGCGGATGCATCTCCGACAGGAAAAGTACGAATGATATTGTTATTGATGACAGATGCTGTAATCGGAGGTTCTGTCACAGTTGAAGAGCTTAGTGGAAGAACATGCTAAGTGACAAAAATGTGAAAACGAGAACATGAGCTTTAAAGTTTATCGTTTTCACTCAGATCTGTTGAAAACGTTACTTGTAAAGCGTAAAAAATATACTAAACTTAAAGTTTATGAAAAGGGGGGGGGGGGAGAACGAAAAGGGGTATCGTTAAAAAAGTTAGTAATATGTTCATTTACACAAAAATCTCAATTTTTTAAAAAATGTCACTTAGCACGTTCTTCCACTAAACTCTTCAGTTGTGTTGGACCAGTCGATGATGTCGATGTATTCCTTGGCATTGAAGTTAAACTTGGGAAGCTCAACTCTTCTTACAATTTTCCTAGTTAGCTTCATTGCTTGCTTTACCCTTCTTAAAGCCAATTCCCTCACATGTAGCCCTCGTCAGTTATCATGCAGAGGATAATGTTTCGGGATGACCAAAGTATCCATTACAGGATTACAGGATGGATAATATTTTTGAGTTCTCGATTCAAGTATTGACATTTATTTATGGTGTCAAAAAGATGACAAACTCCATATTTTTAAGATGGCTTGTTCCTGATTTGGAACCCTTCGGAGCATACACTTTGCAAACAAACATTGCCAATATCTGCTCGCTTTTTGAAGGTGCAGGTGTTCCAATATACAGCCTTAATATTCTGTTAGCAGTTGTAATCCACCTAGAATGACAAATGTTCCCAGGCGTCCTTTACAACAGGTCAGTGGAACACTTTCCTGCAGAAATTCCCTTGCAAATATCCATTAAATACTTTTGCTCTGTACTAAGGGCTTTTAGTAATGTTTTACAAACGACTTGGCAAAACTACTTCAATTTTTTAAAAACTGCACATTGGAAGCTCTTCACAACCAACCAGACTTTGCGATCGGACCAGAATATGCTCTGGGTCCATTTGTTACTCCATCTAAATGTTCAAACAAATGCCTTAAAAACAATTCATTGCCATGCAGTTGGCAAATAAAGTAATAATAAGAATGCATTTTACAATTTAAATTATAATGGAGCAAACTTACCCATTACCGAATCTACGGCCCTGACTTTTCATAATAACTGTTATGCTTCTGCTTATATAGGTTAAACATAATGTAAAGCATCCATTCCTATGTATAAGAGCACTTTTCTATAATTTAAAATTCCAAACAGGTTCACTTTAAAAAGCTATAAATTTTTGTGAATTTTCATCAAAATCGCGTATTTTTAACATTTTTTTCGAGAATTTAAAAATTTGAATAGCATTTGTAAAATACTGTTTATGATACGATATATAACTGAACGATATTACTTTTTTTTTCAAAGTATGAAATGTAATCAGTAAATTCTGGCAAGAAAATTAAAATGAGTTGTTTTTTGGCATTTTTTTCAAACTTCAACTGCTTTGAGGCAGCACATAATATTAAGTAGGAATTTTTTTATTATTTTTACAGTAATCAGCATGACAAAACGCAACTTTTGAGTCATATTAGAAGTTTGTACTCAAAAATGTATTTTTTCGTCCCACCCTACTGTATAGCCAGCACATTCGTATTTATAAATTCATTGTGGACCCTGATAATTTAACTTTAACTTAAAAAAATTTATATATCATGTTTTAGTAAGATGTGAAACAACTTTTTTTCACTATTAGAAATGTTAAATAATTTTTTTTTTTTCACTCCACCCTAATAAGTACCACGGAAAGAATCCACTTTATGTTTACATTTGATGAATCTGTTTTTTTTTGTGAATCTTTTTTTTATTTGGTTTTCAGGATCTTATTTTGCGTTTTCAGGATCTGAAACTCTGTAAACGGTTTCTTTAAAGGGTGGTGTAAAAGTGCGACAAGAACTAATACACTATTTGTTTACGAAGTGTAAAGAGAATGAGAATACTTTATGTTTACGTTTAAAAATAACTATCAAAATGCTTTTTGATTGGAATTTCGCCATCAAACGTTGGAAAATGTTTCTTAATTATTACATTTTGTACTTAGTGTAACCACTTTACGGTTAACTTATTGTAAAAAAAAAAGTGATTTCAACTCATTTATGTATGAAACAAACATAGAAATTTTTAGATTGAATCTCTGATAACTTTTCTCTAGTAATTCAAATAAAATTTTAGGATCTTTTTGGTTTTAAGGATCATATTTTTGGGATATCAGGATCGATTTTTTTTAAGGATACACACGTTTAAACCAGCAATGGAGGGTCGGTTTTTTCAGCAATGTATATCATCGGATTAGAGCGAGTGAAAATATTTCAATTGCATGAAACGTGTTTTTAAAAAAATTCGAAAAAGGGTGATTACTTTCAACTGTTGAAACTTGACATAGTATTTGACATATGACCCTTGTATTTATTTACTAGGCCTCACTTGGTAAACATACAATCGTATGCGAAAATTATGGAGAAAAATACTGATAGTTTTAAATCCCTATGAACAAAAAAAAAACACCCCACACACTATTTAGTCGTTGGTAGCAGATCAGGCTATCACGTCCTGTCACAATGCCTCATTGTTTAATATAATGCTGGCTAATTTTATGTAATTGTATTGTAAGTCACAATTAAAAAAAAACTTTTACATTTGAAAACTAAACAAAATTAAATGAAGCAAGTTACAATATTTAATTGCAATTGGTGTAGATCAGCTATTCCGCTAATGGTTTTTTCATTTAATGTCAAAAGTTGTAGTGATAATCACTTTTTACACAAGTGACTTATACTACAGAAAGGACAATTTTAGGGCATGAAATTAGCCATTTATAAAATTAAAATAGCCCCCCCCCCCATCTCGAACATGTTAAAAGTTTTATTGGGTTAAAGCATGCCAATATTTATTGTGGTGAGAGTCCACTCAAGGCATGTCTTATTCACCACATAATCACATTGGAAAATGAGAGGATTCTGCAGTGTGTTTTTCTGATGAAGGCGAGCGTTTCGAGTCTAGCCGAAACATGTAAATTTGCACCAACAAATAAACTATTTGCGCCAATAATAAGTCTGTTGCTTCAGGAATCCTCTCGTGTATCGTGCGCAAAGTGGAAGATATTTTCTGAACACATTGAGAAAGCCTTGAAATAAAAATGTGTACTGCTAAGACAAACTATGATATCTACGATAACGCCATAAATTCTAAAATCACAAGGTATCCATAATACCTTAGACAACTTTTTCTTTAATTTTTGAGATATACTTTTAAAACTTTGTGAGAAGATCAGGCACATAAAAAATAACAAAAAAACTTTATTGCAATAAAAATATATATTAATAAATTAATTAGAAATTAATTAATCTAAGTGTGTCAAACAGTGAACAACATACCGACATTTCAAATTAGTTGTTTTACATAATTTTTGCAGAAAAGAAATCAGTAAATATCAAGGCATGTGATCATATAAAATCTAAGCTCTAAGTAAAGTAGTTATTTAATTATGATAGTTTGAAATGGCTAGCTTTAAAATATGATTTTTTTACTAATTTAATTTTTTAAAAGTCTGTAAAAAAATGTTATATGTTACAATTGTTAAAAAAAATATGGTCACATGCCCTGATTCATACTATTTAAAATGCACTTAAATTTTTTTAAATCGAAGCATATTAATTTGAAATATCTTGCTCGGAGTACAAGCATTTTATGAAAAAATTCGTTCTTCAGAAAATGAGTTCAAGGTTTTCATTGTAAGATTGACAGTAGAATTGCCTTTAAAAGACTGCCTGTAAATTAAAAACTATTTACAGTACAAAAAATCTACTTGTACTGTTTGAAAGATAAAGAATCGGATAATATTTTGATGCAAAAGCATCAAAACACATATTTTAATCAATTTTTCCGTTTTCTGAGGTATATGGATACCTATTCGATCCACTAAAAGACAACTCAACTTCCTGAAATGTTGTAATAAAGGTGTAAGTAAATAGCAATTCCACTTACAAGACACATTTTTTTTTTATAGGAAACCAATTGTGCAAAATGACGTTAAATTTACTGCGACCAAAAAGCCCACTGTGTCTACAATTGAAAACCGTAAATTCAGATCATAAAATTGTACAGTTTAGATCAAATAACGATAGAGCCGTAGCTTAAAATATCACGAATTATTTGCACATGGTAGTGAGTGTTATCGTCTATGTTTGACTAGCTGCATCATATACTATTACATCTTTGATGTTATATGTAGCAGGTGTTTCTCCATTGGTATAAAGCATAACGGTATTTGGAAGAAGTAGCATTAACAATTTAAACACTTATATACTCAGAAAAATAAACTTGTTTTCAAACAGCACAAGAGGAACATAATTATTGTGTAAAATAATGGCAACTTTACTTGTTGCTTATAGTGTTGTTTGGCTATGTCCTCACTACGACATCAAATGCCACAAAGGCAACAAAATTTGGCGACCGCCAAGGGCGCCAAGCGATGCAATAGCATGGGGGCTGACTCTGCCAAGTCGCCATGTTTTGTAGCCTTTCTGGCGTAGTCAGGACATAGCCTTTCAATACAAGAATTGTGTTGATAATAGTCCTCCCACCACTTCTTAGCATCTATGACGTGTGTTTTAGACGAGTCCAAACTATTACTCGTAAAACGAAAAGGGGTAAGGAAGATTTTGGTTTCAGCCAGAGTTACTATATTTGGCAATTCATTGCTTTTGCAGGTGCATATTTCTTTAAAGTTTAGAACCAGTTTCTCAACTGAAGGGCAGTTAGAACTTGCATGGGTTCAGTATTATTGCACAGCTATTTTTTTTTTAAAAACTGTTATAGCATTCCCCGAAGTGATACTGAATATGGTAAATAATACATACTACAGATACAAATCTATTGACGATCAAGTCAAGATAGAAAAGAAATGCACGTGCAATTGATGACGACCTTCAGCCATTAACTATAATCCTCCTTTGACTTAATAACCCGTGTAGTTTTAGTGTGACACATGTTTAGTGTTAGTTTGGACATTACTTCCAACCAAACTAACCCAACAATCCGCAGGCTCGCCAAACACCATGGTATTGGCAACCCTGTCTCCTTTAGGTTCTCTACCTTTTTACAAAGTGAACGCTTCCACAATCAAAATATTTGGGATGCTAAGACTATAAAAAAAAATTGTGTTGTTCCAAACGCAACTGACGCTTGTGGGAGGAGACTATTATTATATCCGTGCTCTCGATTGTTAGGTTAGTTTGAATTATCATCGCACTAGAGCTACACGAGGGCTATTGGCGACGGACGTCCAATTTAGATCCACAGTCAAGTGACGAGCCGACATTCAAGCAACGTACCTTTTTAGGGCGATATTGTACTCGGGAGCTAATTTCACGTGCATTCCCTTCCGGGATGTTAATGGTCGCATGTTTTGGCTGCACGGATCGTTTAAAGGTCGGCAGTTATTTTGGCAGAAAGGATACTCAGGGCCCGAACCTGAGACCTCTCGCATGCAAGGCGAGCGACTTACCGACTGGGCTCTCCTGCGCCCGATGAACAAAAAAAAACAACAGTAAACTATATTGCTTTCAAAAATATCCCTCTGAGGGATACATGTGTACATACCAGGGATTGGAGTAACGCGTTACTTGTAACAGTTACTTTTTTTAGGTAACGTTGGGTAACGCCATTACATTTTTCAGAAAGTTACTGTAACTGTAACTTAGTTACTTTTAGCGGTAACGAAGTAACGAAAAATTTCGTTACTTTTCCGTTACTTTCCGAAGGCTGTCTGATGCTTATTTATAAATTCCACTCCTAAGAGAGAAGGGAACATTTCGCATTCCCGAAGTGCGGGCCTTTCATGGGAGGGATAAAGCAAATAAGCATCGTCTACTTTGGCTGCTTATTAGCGTAATACAGGATTGAAATTAAATTTTAAAAAAATGTATATTAATTATAATTTCAGCATATTGTTTGGGTATTTGTATCGTTAATCGTGGCTTTCTTTGAAAAATGGTAAGATTGCTAAATTTCAATTTTTTTTATGTAACTTGAAATTTCAAAAAGTAACTGTGAATCGTTACTTTTCGTATTAAGTAACTGTAACGCGTTACTTTTCATATTAAGTAACTGTAACTGTAACAGAGTTACTTTTTTAAAGTAACTTTCCAATCCCTGGTATATACCCTTCAGCTGACTGTCAGGTTTTCCAGCAACACACAAATTTTTTTTATATATTATATATTTTTATTTTATTAAATTTCAAAATTTAAAGCATTTAATAACTATTTATAACCATCTATTACAGAAATATAAGTTTAAAAAAAAATTATGAAAATTAAGAAATTAAATTTTCTGTTAATATTTTAATTTAAAATCTCCGTTATTTTAAATCTCCGTTATGTTCCCTGTTCCCTTAAAAGAGGAGATGCCCAACTACATTTCTGAAGAATGCATGCGTGCTGCGCCTTCAACACAATTTTTGTGATAACTGTGCTTTATTGTTTGGCAGCAACCAAAGAGTTCTATAGTAGGGTAAAGGAACGACTCGTACTGAGCTGCCATCGGCAGCCATGGCTCACTACGGAGCCCGAATAGAGTGGCAAAAGTGCTAGTTAATTTATAATTTTGATACTGAGAAAGGAAGTACGCCAAGGGCAAAGGCGGGAATCGAACCCGCACCTGTTTCAGAGCGCGGACTGCTAGCTTTATGGCCTGCGATCCAAACCACTCGGCCATCGGGCCGCACATGCCACCCTATATTGTTACTGTGTTGGTCCATGGTGCTGTTGCCAGGTTCAGTCTCTACCCTACTATAGAACTCTTTGGTAGCAACACTAGTTTTCAAAGCTGTATAATAAAACAAAATGTGTGTACAAAAAACCCACCCAGCGGCCAACTAAATCCAACCGAACACTGATAGTACCCAGTGTAATAATCCAAGCCCCTCATAATCACGCCAAAAACACTTCATCGACCATCCATTCAAAAAGAAACCCCATATGAAAGAGAGCGCGGAGTCAACCACAAGTCAATTTGTACTCGACCCCCTCCCGTCCCCCCCCCCTCTCTCCTGAAAGAGATGCGGAGGAGCAAATCAGGATAATACCCCCCCCCCCCCGCCGGAAAAGCATCCTTTCCGCACAAAGGGACTGGATCCCGACGCTTTGACGTCAATAGCTACAACCGCGACCCCCCTTCGTGGGAGAAGGTGGGAATAAGGGAGCGATGGCTTGGCGACGGAAGGGCTGAAGCAGTCGCCAAATGGAGAAAATAGGCGACCAGACTTATAAGGCCAGAAAAACGTATTTGGATGGAATAGTGTTACTGAGGCTTTACTTCTATTCCTTTGTGTCACATAACCTACTCGCAAAGAGTTCTATAGTAGGGTAGAGATTGAACCTGGAAACAGCACCATGGACCAACACGGAGACAATATAGGGTGGCATGCGGGGCCGATGGCCGAGTGGTTTGGATCGCAGGCCATAACGCTAGCAGTCCGCGCGCTGTAACCGGTGCGGGTTCGATTCCTGCCTTTGGCCTGGGTGTACTTCCTTTCTCGGTATCAAAATTATAAATTAAATAGCACTTTTGCCACTCTATTCGGGCTCCGTAGTGAGCCATGGCTGCCGATGGCAGCTCAGTACGAGTCGTTACTCTACCCTACTATAGAACTCTTTGCCTACTCGACTTCTAAGAATGGAGAATCTCTCCGTGACGTCACGCTAGCCTTGCCGTCCTGTTGGTTGCCCAGACGAAGGAAGTTTCAGAGAGAGGGTTTCTTCTATACTCCGAACAGGACGGCTAGAATGACGACAGGTAGTGATTCTCTGGCCTTATAAGCCGAGTAGGCAATAGATAGCCTATGTGACATAGCGAATGAAAGAAGTAAAGGCACAGAAGCACTATTCCTTCCAAAGAAAACAAGCATTTTCTGGTTGTCAATCACGTTATTTTGAGGCATTTAGAGATAGAATTTTTTTCCCAAGTGCTTTTAAACTAGGATTTTTCTTTGTTTTCTTCTATACTACACATAGGTCCGACGAATAATAATACCCCGTGTAGAGGGAATGTACTCTAAATGCTCTCCAAAGTCCCGACTCTGCGTACGATGTCGCTCTTAAAATACACGTTGAGTGCTTACTCAAGTATCGGCTCGTCACTTGAGCGTTTTTCTAAATTTTGAGGCCCGTCGTCAATAGCCCTCGTGTAACTCTAGTGCGACGATGATTCAACCTACCCTAACCTAGCGTATCGCACCGTAATAACATTTAAAAAAAAGCATCGCCAAGCGCTTATTTCAACTACATCGTAACACGGCCAACTTCAATAACAAGGCCAGAGAAGCTCTCCCAAACATGAGCGTATAGACGGAAATTTTGACGTCACTCTTCCCAGTGCCGAAGATCGAGAAACTAGTTCGGACGCATTCGGAACCCTAAAATTGTGGTCAGCCGTGAACGAGTGGTTCCGAACAGGTTTCGAGACAGGTTGTCTTCATCTTCGGAACAACGTCACTCGGAACTATGACGTCAAACTTTCCGTCCCCGTGTTTGTTTGGGAAAGTTTCTTCGGCCTCAGTAGTTGAGTAGGCAGTGATCATAATCGATCATTGGCTTCACTTGGCGAAATTGTTTTATTAAAAGACGGGCATTTCCATTCCACTCTTACCTCCGTTTCGACTCCACACTCTGACGAGTATCCTGGTCAGAGTCAAAGTGAATCAACTCGCGCTTATATGAGATACGTCACTGTTCCCCGAAACGGTGCTTACAATGACATGTGTTTGCATTGGTGACAGTGGTGCAAGTTGTCATTGCGAGTTGGTCCAGTTTGGGTCACATGGGGATAGATTCTCATCTTTTCTTTTTTTTCGGTTTTGTTGCCATGGGATCTTTGGTTGTCATGGTAACAGAGATGGTGAGGTTTTTTTTGTTGTTGTTGTCGTTGTTGGATTCGGTTTTGTTGTTGAGGTGGTTGAATGGGTGGTTTTTTTACCCGTTTATTTTTTATCGGACTGTTCTTGGAGTTTATATCCGGAATACTGTAGAAAATACTATCGAGGAAAAAAATAAATATACTCAACGTGGCATGTAAAGCTATTATATTTAATCTTCTAACTGATAAAAGTATAGAAGGTAAACTATATATATACACAAACAAAGCTGATGACAGAAACTTACTCGAGAGTGTCGGCTCGTCACTTGGTGCTCAATGACGACGCCCGTCACCAATAGCCCTCGTGTAGCTCTGTTGTGACGATAATTCAAACTTGCCTAAACCTGTCATATAAGAACAACAACACCAATGCTGAAATGTTCAGAAAGAATAACGCATGTGTGCCCCTTCTCGTTTTATCTTCATCTTCTTCCCTGTCGAGTAGTTGTTCGTGAAAAAGACCGGCAAAAGGGGATGAGTTTATCTGCAGCACTACTCCCACCCCCCTATGATTTGGGTTTGGTTGAATTAACATCGAACTAGAGCTGCAAGAATGCTATTGCTGACGGGCCTTGTGACGTAGAACCACTCCCCGACGACGAGAACGACAACCTAACTGCATCAGGGCACTTTGGATGACGACAGATTTAACGTACACCAGTCAAATATGCACGGATCTATTAATTGGAAGGATCCCCCTTCCCCCCGTTTTTAGCTTCCACACTACGTTTATAACGTTAAAAGTGGAAGGTATTATCAATCGCTCAGTCTGTCTGTCTGTCTGTCACCCACTTTCATAGTCCAAACTGCAAATGCTGCAGACAAGTGTGATACGTCAAAAAATTCAGCGCATCGAAATTAGAATACATTGAAAACTTCAGAAAAGAATTAGAATTCGAAGTACTTCAATTATTTAAAAAAAACTGCGAAATTGAATGCTCATTTAAAAAGCATAGGAAGCCTTTTTTTTTTAGAATGAAATCACCATTGCCATCGCAACAATCGCTCAAGAAACTTTAATTCTTTTAGACAATAAATTAAAATAAATTTATTTTTGCGACATCGATCCGTTTGAAATGACGTCAAATGTATTTCACTACGAGATTCTTTGTACGTTGATATGAAATGTTTTCATTCTATTTAAAAGCGAGGAATATTACATATTTATTCTTTGAAATATAAATTAATTTTTGCAAACGATAAGTAATAATTATTGAATTTTCGAAATAAAATAAATGAAACCAGCCAAATTTAGCATGTAAATGTTTAATATAGAATGAATGCTGTGTTTGGCGCCTTTTTTACCTGTTAAACACAACTGTTGTGTGGAAGCGGGTTAAGTGACAGATTCTGCTACAAACCTACTTGTTTTGTTTGTTCACCACTATCAATTCTTATGATGGCTCAGAAAAAACACAACAGTGATGGTTGGGGAGTCTTGCCTTTAGCTGAAGGAACGTCGAGCAAGAGCTACAAGAACGACAAAAAGACGTCGTGACTTTATAACCGCTCCCCGAGGACGACACCTGACCTGGCACCCAGCGTAAACTTATTGCGACATCGCTTTGGATCAAGACAGATTGAGAGTGCACCAGTGCCATATACACTTCGCTACTCATTGTTTCGCCCAGCAGGATTTATTCATAGTATGGCTCGGGATATATCCTCGGTGGTGGTTCAGGTTTCGGCTCGTCACTTGACTGTGAGTCTGAATAGGGTACTTGACTGTATCGCTAAAATACCTTCAATATTAAATTAATTATAGTTTGAACCCAAAAACAACAAACGCATATATTTCTTTGCAAAATAAATCTTTAAATAATTAGTAAAAATCATTTTAAAATGGCTTATTTTTCATCGGTACGTCACGTGATCACAAACACGTCGATTTGGCTGACGTCACTAGTATCTATAAACAAACCGGTGTGATGTTTTTTTGCTTGCAATTAAACTGGATTTAATCTAATATACTATTAAAATAAAAATTATATAGATAATGGAAGGAGGTTTTACAGAAGTGGATAGTTCAAATCTGCTTAAAGTAGATTCCAAAATGGTGTTTCAAAGATTGTTTATAGTTACTAGTGACATCCTAGATACCACGTGACAGCCACAAAGCGTTTTCGGGCGTAATTTTTCGTCCTAATTTTAAAATTCAATTTTCTCCCTTTTTATGGGGTATTTGAAAAAAAAATACGGGTCTAATATTTTTGGCGTAAGAATATTTTAGACCAATAAAAAAATTTAGTCAAATACCCTATTGTATATTTTAGTAAGAAATAAACTCAACTAAACCAAATCTAACTATCAAGCAGCACAAAACCAACCCTCAATCTAAAAAAAAAAATCTGAACCCAAATAACGCTTCCGCTGCTTTGGCGATAAATCGCCAACTCCGAGGTGGTCAGTCCGTCTTGATCGTTGGCCCCTCGGGTCAAGAAAGGTCTCACTCCGAAGGTGGAATGAGGCCGCTGGCCGCCACTTCGGACCCGTAATTGGCCTCGCCTTGTCACGCCACTTGGCCCCTTGCGCGGAAGAGGGTTGCCAGGAAAAGGACACTTGGCGCTGCTTTGGCGGGGGCGCGGGTTCGTTTTGGCTCTCGACATGCTAGGTTTGGTTTGAATTATTGTCGCACGATGGCGATTGGCGACGGCCGTTGTAATTTTTTTTAGAATCACCGTCAAGTGATGAGCTGATACTTGAGTAGGCATCCAACGTAGCTTATAATTGCGATATCGTACGCAGTGTCTGGACTTCGGAGCATATTTAACGTACATTCACTTAACACGGTTTTATTCTTCGTCCTTTTTAATTTCACAGACCGTTTATAGGTTTATTTTGGCAATTCAATTACCGGAACTGGACGATGCCCGGACCTGAACCTGGGACCTTTTGCATGCAAAGCAAGCACCTTACCGACTGTCCTCTCCAGCCCCGTTCTTAATATGAATAAAGCGAACTGCTTTTTAGCGCTTCCACACTTCGTTTATAACGTAAAAAGTGGAAGGTATTATAATCGTTTAGCCCGTCCCTCTGTCCGTCACCCACTTCCATAGCCCAAACTACAAATGCTACGTACAAGTGTGTACATACGTCAAAAAATTCAACGCATCGAAATTAGAATGCATTGAAAATTTCAGAAAAGAATTCGAAGTACTTCAATTATGTAAAAAAACTGCAATATTGAATGCATATTTAAGCATAAGAAGCCATTTTTATTAGAATTAAATCACCATTGCTATTCACAACAATCGCTCGAGAAACTTTAATTCTTTTTAGACAATAAATTAAAATAAATTTACTTTTGCGACATCGATCCGTTTGAAATGACGTCAAATATATTTCACTACGAGATTCTTTGTACGGTGATATGAAATGTTTTCATTCTATTTGAAAGGCGAGGAATAATACATTTATTCTTTGAAATATAAATTAATTTTTGCAAACGATAAGTAATAATTATTGAATTTTCGAAATAAAATAAATGAAACCAGCCAAATTTAGCATGTCAATGTTTATTATAGAATATCAATGCTGTGTTTGTCGCCTTTTTACCTGTTAAACACAACTGTTGTGTGGAATCGGTTTAAGCGACAGATTCTGTTACAAACCTACTAGTTTACTTTTCATTACCTAATATGAAATATAAGATAGTGAATATATTATTAGATTATAGATTATTGTGATGGGGTTGGAAACCTTTTTGGAAGGTGCTGATTCCAAAAGAAGAGTTTTCGAACATTGATCTACACTCTTAAAACAAACGAGCGGTTTTAACTCAGTCTGAGTTAATTTCCACTCCTTTCCGTGCCGAAAAATGCCATTCTCCTATAGGAGTGAATTCACTCTTTTTCGAGTGGGTAAAAAAATAAAAGAAAACAATCTGCGTCCTACACTCTTAAAACGAGCGGATTTACTCAGTCTGAGTTAATTTCTACTCTTTCCGGTTGCCGAAAATGCACTTCTCCTATAGGAGTGAATTTCACTCTTTTGTTTTAAGAGTGTACTTTAAAAGTAATGAAGTCTTATTTTTTTATTAAATATTTTAAAGTTATCTACGTTTAACCTAGAGCACATCGCATAAGCTAAACGTGCTTCCATAGTCCTGATATAGCGTTTGATGTCTATAGGTTTACATTGAAAGTCAGGCGTCAAAATAGCAGGGAAAATAACAAACATTTAGAAAAATGTTATTTCCTAAATATACATTTATTTAATAATTACTTAAAACCTACACAAAAAAAACTAGTTTAAGTAAATTAGTTACTTCATTTTTCTTTAAAAGAAATAGTTTATTTATAAATAAAAAATTAAGTTTTATTAATAACATTAGATTTCTGCTCTATCACACGTTTGCATTGCTACCAATAAAGAAAAAATACGGCATTCCCCAGTTCATAGAATAATAATTAAAAACTAATGAATAATAAATCGTATAATTACCAATGTTTTTTTATTACTGCAATCAATCTTTGGCATAAAAAATAATTGAAGTATGTACACACAAATTGTTTGATCATTTAGTAGTCATTTATCATTAGTTCAAAATGACAAAAAAAACTAATTCTTGGTAATTGCTTTATCAATAATTAAACCTTGGCAAACTTCCAGTTATATTCCAAAAAATATTAGATAATTATTTTTTTACTCGAAACTAGATTAAAATTCAATTAACATTCTTCATGTTGAGTGTTGAACACATTAAAATGCTTTAGCTGAATTGGGCGTTTTTGTGTTAAATTTTAGTTTCATAAGAACTAAATAAATAATAAAAAATATTAAATAACTAAAATTGGATTTTATAATTGTAATTGAAAAAGTGTTGTTTAATTGATCCAAATTTGAATTGATAATTAAAAATGGATTAAAAATTGAAATTAAAAAAAATTGGATTAAATAGTAATGTTTGTATCAGTTAATTGAAATTTGATATAAAATTAAAATTTGATGAAATAATTATAATTAAAAATGGTTGGGTTGAATAATTAAAATGGGATTCAATAAAAAAAAACACCTGGATTAAATAATTACAATTAATCTATTGAATTGAATAATTATAATTAAGAGTTGGATTAAATAATTAAAATATTTAATATTTGCATTTCAAATTTATTTTTAGAATAAAATACTTTTCATTTAAAACAAATCAATTTAACTTATCTTCGGAACATTTAGCCTTAACACGACGAGAAGAGTCACTATAGTTTGGCTTTTCTGCAGTAAAACAAACATCGTAGTAAATTGGGTTCTACAGGCGCGGAGGATGCATGGAAAACAAGGCAGAAGGGGAAAAGCATTTGGTTAGGTTAGTTTGAATTATCGTCACACTAGAGCTACACGACGGCTATTGGCGACGGGCGTCGTATTTTAGAACCACAGTCAAGTGACGAGACGACACCTGAGTGGGCACCGAACGCAACGAAAAACATTTGGAGTTTACACTTGATCTTGATTGGAATGACTTCGGACTAGACCTTGGCATGGGCTATGTTTTATTATTTTACCATTTTATTATTTTTTATATTTTCCATCGTATTTTTTTTAGAGAAACGTGGGTGATGGTTTGTAATGTCTTTCATAAGGAAAGCTTTGACATATCGCTTTTTTTGACGCTTTATTGAAGAACCTGACTTTTCATTGGCAATAGGGTACTTGACTAAAATTTTTGTATTGGCTTAAAATAGTCTTATGCCAAAAATAGACCCGTATTTTTTTTCTTTTTTTTCAAATACCCCATAAAAAGGGGAACAAATAATTTCCTATTTTTATGGGGTATTTAGAATTTTAAAATTAGGGAAAAAAGAATTTTAAAATTAGGACGAAAAATCACTCCCGAAAACGCTTTGTGGCTGTCACGTGGTATCTATGATGTCACTAGTAACTATAAACAAACTTTGAAACACCATTTTGGAATCGACTTTAAGCAAATTTGAACTATCCGCTTCTGTAAAACCTCCACCCATTATCTATATAATTCTTATTTTAATAGTAAGTTAGATTAAAACCAGTTTAATTACAAACAAAAAAATATCACACCAGTTTGTTTATACATACTGGTGACGTCAGACAAATCGACGTGTTGTGATCACGTTACGTACCGATGAAAAAAAAAAGTTTGAAAATGATTTTTATTAATTATTTAAAGATTTATTTTGCAAAACAATATATACGTTTGTTATATTTGGGTTCAAACTGTAATTTAATTAATATTGGAAGGTATTTTAGCGATACTGTCAAGTACTCTATTGGGAGAGAATTCTGTATAAAAAAATAACCCATAATTAACACTTGACAAAAGGGTTCCGTCGTTTATAAAGCAAATGTGTGTCATGTTTTTCGGGAGGTGTTTAAAAAAATGTCTCCCTATGGTAACTCCAAGTTGCGCTGGGTGCCAGCTCAGGTGTGATCTTTGTCAAGGTCCGAATGACGAGACTCATCTCCAATATATATGCCTGTAGCTCTAGTGCGACATCCATTCAACCAACCCCCCTTTCGGGCACTCAATCTCCATCATGAAGTTTCCTCCTCTTTAATTGAGCCTCGTCTTCCCGCCAAATTATCGATATTTTTCCCGCGAAATATTTTGGCACCGCTGATTAATTTGATCAGTTCTTAACCTTTCGGTTCAGCGAAGACAAAATAATTGCCGCTATTATTAGATGGGGCATTGAGTGTAAGTGATTGGGGTACGGAAATTGTAGGTGTGGTGTTGGCGTACTTTTCGCCTGAGCAGATATATGTTTTGCTTCTGTCATAGATATCATAGTTAAAGTATTAGATTGGTAGATCACGTGACCTCCTATTCTAACGACGGGACGCGCATGGAGGCCAAATAAGGGGGCAAAATGGCCAGTGTTGCTGCCACTTTAAGGAGAAAAATACTACGAAAAAATACCATCTAATTCTAAAATTACCCAAAAAAATACTAGAAAAGGATTTAAAGTCACTAAAAGATTCCAAAATGCAGCTAGTATTTTTACGATATTTTTTTGATTACGATATTTTTTATACTACGAAAATATACCATTTAATTCTAAAAATTAAATGGTATATTTTCGTAGTATTTTTCTCCTTAAAGTGGCAGCAACACTGGCCATTTTGCCTCCTTATTTGGCCTCCATGCGCGTCCCGTCGTTAGCATTGGAGGTCACGTGAGCTGCCAATCTAATACTTTAACTATGATATAAATGTGGTTTCTGTGTATCCATTTTAATGAGGTTGTTTCAGGTGATGTATTTTCCTCTAGCTTACATTCTTGCATTTCCTTTGATCACTGCTTCGGTTGGTATTTTGTTGCACACTTGACATTTACTCACCAATCTTGACTCAAGAAAGAATTTATTTTCAATCGGCATTTCTGTTGCCACTCCAGACCTGAAACTAACTCGTTGTTATATTTAATTTTATCCTAAGCGACTCTGCATAAGATGTCGCTTCAAACAGTTGTGTTAGGTGCCTTCTCAGGTATCAGCTTGTCACTTGATTGTGGTTCTAAATGACGGGTACCGTCGCCAATAGTCCTCGTGTAGCTCTAGTGCGATGATAATTCAACCTTACCTTGTTTTGTTGTTTTGATTCATTGTATCATTATAGTATTTTAGTACTTTTCAGAGGGGTGAGCACTCTGTGCCGATTGAGCCTTTGAGCGCCAAAATTGATATCTTGGGATAATTTAACTTTATTTATGTTTAATTTCGCCTCTTCGATTTCCCTACTTTCTGCTCTAAAAGTTAAATTTTGCTGCTGGGGGCTGGGGAGCCCAGTCGGTTAGGCATTCGCCTAGCACGCGAAAGGTCCCAGGTTCGGGTCCGGGCATTGCCTAAAATAACTGCCGACCTATAAATGGCCCGTGCAGCCCAAAAAATCCGACGAATAGTACCCCGTATAGAAGGAGTGCACGTTAAATATCCTTTAAAGTCCTAACGCTGCGTACGAAGTCGCCCTTAACGGTTGCGTTGGGTGCCTATTCATGTGTCGGCTCGTCACTTGACTGTGGTTCTAAAATACGACGCCCGTCCACCAATAGCCCTCGTGTAGCTCTAGGGCGACGACAATTCAAACTGAACTAAATTTTGCTGCTCCAAAAAGTGCTTTAATTTGGCACTAGGTGGAGTCCCTTTTCTGTATTTTTGTAAGTACATACAGTCCGTTTTTTTATAGTTTGATCATAATTCTATTTTTACGTTTAAGTATATTGGCATATTAACATTGTACTTTTTCTATATATACAGTCCCTGGACAAATTATTAGACGCACTGCAATATTTCATGTAAAATATTAATTTTACCGGGTGATATTGTACCGTTTTATTATTTTAAATTGATTTGTTTTTTTATTTTTATAGTATCCTATCAATTATCGATTTATTTGACATAAATAAACAGCATTCATTTAGAAAAGCATTAGTTTATTAAGTTTTAAAGAAAAGTGAAATGAATGTCAGTAAAAGTCAATATTTAGTGGAGCCACCTTTAGCCGCTATCAAAGCTTTCATTCTGCGCGGCATGCTATCAATGCAAGACTGTACTGTCTCCTGCATTTGAGGATGATGATACCACACATAAACGGGACGTTATGTGTACCACGTTCATGTATCACTTTGTCAACACAGTGTTGGGGGCCCGGGTGGCCGAGTGGTTAAGATAGCTGCCTCCGCTAACAGTCTGCGCACTGTACCGGGTGCGGGTTCGATTCCCGCCTTTGCCCTGGGTGTAATTTCTCTCTCTGTGACAGTAAAAATTCTTTCAGTGTCTGTCTTACTTGACGAAGGTTTATAAGCGGGTCTCTGATCAAGCACACAAGCCGGAATATATATGTATCAACCCTACCCTACCCTACCCTCAACACAGTGTTGCCATATGTTAAAAATAAATACAAATATGTAGTCTACAGCAATTCTTTTAAATAACAATCAATAATATTGTAGTTTAATTATACCGTTATTGCATAAGAACTCTTAAGAAACATAAAATTACTAAAAAAAATACAGTGCGTCTAATAATTTCTCCAGGGACTGTATATTATTCTCTTAAGGTCCAGCCATATTTCCTCGAGTCCATTGAAGTTATCCGGAAACATTTTATTTCGAAGAACAGGTGCTGCGATTCACTTGTTCCTTTCTTGAATTCCATTTATAGGAAACCACTCTTTGTTCGATTTTCCAAGGACGTGATGGCGTGACGCGGTTATGGATACACAGATTAATCTTGTTCTGGGGAGGAGTAAGTCTTGTTCCTCGGTTTCAGCACGAAATCAATGTGTTCGACTTGGCTGAATCAAAGTCGCACGAGAGCTGCCCGAGGGATATTATCGACTTGGCTTCACAATGGTAAGTTCGGACGGGGCGGAGAAGGGTTTGTTTGTGGGGTTCAAGACAACGGTTGACGTGTCACTGTGATGCCACTTTTGAAGGGGGGATGGGCGTGGTGGACCGGGGGTCTCCAAACTCAAGTAGTTATTCCAATGGCGAAAAAACTATTTTCTCTGCCACATTTCTCCGGCTGTATTACATATTTTTTACAAACGGTTTTTTTTAAATAATAAATGTAGATAACTTACAAGGTCTCTATCTTCCCAATTTTTGAAATTGCTTCAAATATTATTGGTGTAAAATTATTTATTGAAAATTAAAAAAAAAATATTCATTCAAAAAGTGGAAAGGTCGGGACCTGTAAGTCAGCTACATTTATCACATAAAAAAAAGTCAGCTTGTAAAAATATTCAATACAGCCGGAGAAATGTGGCAGAGAAAATATTTTTTTCGCCACTGGATTGACACTAATGCACTTTGCTTTGGAGACCCGCAGTCCAGCGCGCCCATCCCCCCTTAAGTATACATATACTTAAAACCCCGACCATTTAAAATGCACCAGCCCCATAGACATGGCGCTATTTATTAAGGCCTATTGTAACGGTCGAATCAACGCCGGCCGCAAGACAGCTTCACGAGAACTATGGACTGGCTTCTCGCACATTTGAGCGGTGGTTAGGGACCAGAGATGGCATCCAACGCAACCTTAAATAGATGTAGTAGGACGTGTAGCTCTACTGCGACTGTAAATCACCCAAAACTATTTCGGTAAACAAAAATAGCTGTTCAAATAAAAAAAAGTAACATTAGCTTTTATTTTTAGCACATAAAATAAAATTCGTGCATAGGAAATGGGGAAAAAAATCGTTTTTCTTTCTTCCAAATTGCGGAAGTGAGCCATCAAACGAAATCGTAATTTTGTGTTATTTATACTACTTGAATTATATCTTTCGATGTTGTTCCTCCTTAGATTCGTTTGAATCAGAAATATTTTTACGGAGCTGGGAAGAAATTAGATTTTAAAAGTAGTTGGTTTTTGGCGTAGTACCGACACATATTCAGGTTTGGTTGCATGCTGGTCAGGCGACCCGCCAATGTTAAACCTTCGTCAAGCAGACAGAACACAGACATAGCGTCTCACACACAAAACATAAGTGAAATCCATAGCTAATTTTTAGCACAAGCACAAACAATAGAGGATCCAGAATATGTGTCAAAGATTGATTTGGTATGGACTTGTCTCAAATTCGGAAAGCCACAGATACGCAGTACTCCGTAATACTTCGGTTATTTATCAGTGGTACGTGATACTTTCGATCGAGACCTTCCGATCCTAGATCCGAGACGATGAAATATTTACAGCCTAAAAAGATTTTAAAGTTTTTTTTAGTAAAATGTTTAATGTTACTTTATATATGTTAGTTTGAAAAACTTAAGAAGGTCGACGAGCAACTATTTTTTTTTTTACTTTTACACTAGCAGTATTCAGATTTTTTGTATAGATAAGGCTACATCTATAAAAATATTTTTTAGCCCCTTCTCTCTACAAAAAAGCGTGTGCTTACTTTGTTAAAGTTTCGATTTTTCATCAAATATTTTAATTTTTTAAAATTGCTAATCTTCTTCAGTTTTTCAATTTTTCTTCATCAAAAATTTAATGCAGGTTCTTTATCAATATCCTAATAAAAGTATGGGTTCCATTTTTAGTTTCTGTACACTTTTTCGCAAAAATATAAAAAATTGTCTTGTTTTAATGTAATTCCAGCTATCGTTTGCTGTACCCTTGTGCAATTGGCTGGTTTCATGTGACGTATTTAATTCCAACTTTCATTTTCATCTTTCCTGCGGTTGATGCTGCAATAGGGTACTTGACTAAAAAATTTTTATTGGCTTAATATATTTTTTTATGCCAAAAATATTAGGCCCGTATTTTTTCTTTTTTTCAAATACCCCATAAAAAGGGGAAAAATGAATTTTAAAATTAGGATGAAACATCACTCCCGAAAACGCTTTGTGGCTGTCACGTGGTATCTATGATGTCACTAGTAACTATAAACAAACTATAAAACACCATTTTGGAATCTACTTTAAGCACATTTGAACTATCCGCTTCTGTAAAACCTCCCCCCATTATCTATATAATTCTTATTTTAATAGTAAGTTATATTAAAACCAGTTTAGTTACAAACAAAAAAACATCACACCGGTTTGTTTATACATACTAGTGACGTCAGCCAAATCGACGTGTTTGTGATCACGTGACGCGCCGATGAAAAAAAGCCATTTAAAAATGATTTTTATTAATTATTTAAAGATTTATTTTGCAAAAAAATATATACGTTATTTATATTTGGGTTCAAACTGTAATTTAATTAATATTGGAATGTATTTTAGCGATACTGTCAAGTACCCTATTGGTGCTCCGTTTCCATGTGACACTGATTCACCTATCGCGGCTTGAGATAGAATTTTCATTCAGCATTTCTGTTCCCATTCAATGCCTGTTAGGTTAAATTATTTTAATACCCTCTTTAAGAACAAACCCGAAATAGAATATAAAAAAAATTCTTCCGAATAACAATACAAAAGTATTCGGAATAATTCAATCAATTTGACTAATTAATTATCTCACAACTTTAGAAGTTAAAAGAATATTAGGACCGAGAAAATTCCACGGCCTCCGCCATGTTTAATTTTTTAAATTCTATCTACTCTCTTAATTTTTATCAATTAATCATTGAATACAAATTCGTTCTCTAATATATCTCGTTAAATATTTATCAAAAACAACACACAAAAGGCTCCTTATTTACTTGAAGAGAAAAATGCAAAATACCTCCTCCATTCTTATTGTTTACTTTTTTTCAAACAAACCCATCGATCGAGGTAAGAAGATAGAGATGCTTCCAAGCCAAAAAACTATACAAAAACTGGTTTGCCAAGTGAAGTCATCGATCGCTTTGTAGTAAGCCCAAACAAACGCTCACGTTGAAGTATTTGGCGCTATTCTACAATGGAGTTTGCATAGGCTTACTACCAGGGTTGTTATGTTTAAAACATTTTGTTTAAAACAATTATATTAAACATGTTTAAAACATAGTAATAAAAATATGTTTAAAAATTTTTTTTACTGCAAGGAGAAGGAAAATATGATGGATGGGAAATTACTTTGTGCAAAAAGAAGTCTAATAAAATTGCCTAATTGTAGTTAAATGGTTAAGTAAAATGAAATGGGGAAAATGCATCCAATATGTTCTGTTACATCCCTGTTTTTAATATGATTGAAATAAAATAGCTTGAAGCCTTGAAACAATAATAACATTGTATTCATGACATAGCCATTCATAATAACCATTTCGATTCAGTTCCGAAGATTATTGTGATAATAGAATGATAGATAGATAAATATAGATAGATAAAGAATTCCCTGATGGAACGGTAAACCTTGTAGTATCGCATGTGATACTTTAGGTCCCGAATAGGACACTATTGACATTTTTTAGCTATTTCTTTATTATTCGAAGATAAAAATAGATAGTTGCAGCGGCAGCTTTGTGTCGTACCCTCAAATCGGTTCTATCCACGGCTAAATTACTTTTTTAGAACATGACAAGACCTTACTTTGTCGCTGTTGTACGTCGACGAATAAATTACTACTGTCGCGATTCATGAATTAGCATTGAATCAATTGAGTCTTTAACATGTGCCAACAACATGCATGAGAACTTATTATTTAAACATATTGAAGCAATATAGTTTAATGAATCGTTAATGCGTCATAATGTAGCACAATTGATCTTGATTTTCATAATTATCTACAAGAAGCGCAAGGCAACTTTGCATGCATTATGCTTAGTTGATTACATTCTTTTTTATGCAGTCGGTCTTACTTGTTAATAAATTTTTTCTTCGAACTACAAAATAGAGAATGATATATTATATCGGTTGTATTGATTCTTTTAATGTAAATTAGGGTGCTGTGTTTCGATTTTTTCAATTAAATCGTGTAAAGGTGATGATAAGGCAGTTTTGATTAGACTTCTATTTAACAGTAGTTTGTTAGCTCTTGGTTTTTAAAGCCCGATAGTGAGATATAGATGCTAATACATGTGTATTATTAGTATAATTACAACATAACATTATATTAGTTATAATTTTCTATTATATCTGATTTAATAGAAGACACGATCGCAATATCGAGTTTCTTGTATTCTATATCTTCCAAAAAGATCAAGCATATGCTAATATGGTGGAATAAATTAGACAAACAAAGACGTGCTTTTTTAACCATACCTTCAAACCAATTTAATTGTTTGAAAAAACATGTTTTAAACAAAAAAACATGTTTAGAACAAAAGAAACATGTTTTTTTCCAACCCTGCTTACTACATCGACTTGGCGATTTTTGATTCTCTAATAAAAACCATAATTGAACGCAATTCTTACATGAGAAAATACTACCTCTTGTGTAATTGAACATCGTGCTATAGCCTATAACTGTGCAAAATCATTTCTTGATTTTTAATGAACGCTTTTTAAAGAATAAAACAATACGTTTTACATGGAACTAACGTTGAGTGTACGGTTTGTTTGGGCTTACTATGCTGCTTTGGCGATTTTCTGGCGGCTTCACTTTGTTTCTCGCCAAACTTCTCGCCATTCTCGCCACCTTCTTTTAAACTCTATGAACAAACCAAAACGTTCTGATGCAAACAGAACAAGCTAAGAGAGTGCTGCCATTTTCTCTTGATTAAATATAGCTTTTTTAATTTTTCCTTCGCTCTGAAAACTCTCTCTTTCATTAGTCGTTGTTGCGTTCTTTTTTTTTCTTTTTCCGGCTTCTAAACACTCGAAATTTAGCTTTCTAGAATTAATTAGCTGCTTGAAGATGCTTTTATTACTTTTTTTTTTTCGAATTTGTGTTTTTAAATTTTTATTCTTCGATTGTCTTCATTGATTTCTCAATTTTCCAAATAGGGTGGTTTCATTCACATCTGCTGCAGAGTTTAAGAAGACAAACAGAATTAAAATTATTTTAACTCCAATTATTCGACCTCCAATTGGTTTCTTTTGACTCCGTCATTCATTCAGTTATCCAAGCGCTCAACATTAAAATAGTTAATTTTAGTTTAGTTTGAATTATCGTCGCACTAGAGCTACACGAGGGCTATTGGCGACGGGCGTCGTATTTTAAAACCGCAGTCAAGTGACGAGACGACACCTGAGTGGGCACCTAACACAACCGTTAAGGGCGACATCTTACGCCGCGTTAGGACTTTGAAGGATATTTAACGTGCACTCATTCGGACATTTTTGGCTGCACGGGCCGTTTATAGGCAGTTATTTTGGCGATGCCCGCGGACCCGAACCTGGGACCTTCCGCATGCTAGGCGAATGCCTAACCGACTGGGCTCCCCAGCCCCAGTGTTACTTTCCAATTTAATTAAAAGTACCTTTTCTTTAGAAATATTTCCCCAAATTTCAAAGCATATACAGTATAATAGAGTTGTTTCAGATGACGTATTTTTCAGGTTTCATTCTGATTCAATGATTTTATTTATTGTATCGGTTTCTCTTAATGTGATGTTTTTTCATCTGCTGTGTTCTGTTATAGAGTTCTCTATCTGCAACTTGTTTTTGTTCTTGCATTCTAAAACGTTAACAATATTAAAAAAAAATAAAACCATAATTAGCGAGTAGTGTTTATAATGTTCAAAATCTAAAAAAATATTAATGAAATTAACAATTCGTTCATTCTGTTACATTTCTTCGATAGTAAATAGAATTCGTTTATGACGAAAACTGAGGATATACTGATCCCAAATTTTATCTAATTGTATTTTTCATGACAAATGTTTAAAATATATGCAAATGCACCAAACATTCAAATGTATAAGTTGATGGCTGGTTGAGGCGAGGACTGAACCCCGGAAGGTATTCTCCGTGACATGACGCCTTAACCACACCACGCTGGGGGAGCCCAGTGGGTACGATTGCCTTGCTTGCGAAAGGTCCTAGGTTCGAGCCCAGCTAAAGGGTATTGCCAAAATAACTGCCGACTATAAACCTGTCTGTGCAGCCAAACACGTCCGACGAATAATAGCTCGTGTAGATGGAGTGCACGTAAAATGTGACTAAAGACGAGACGCGCATGGAGACCAGAATAAGAGGGCAATGGGGCCAGGGTTGCCACCAGTTTTAGGCGAGAAAACACTACGAAAAAATACCATTTAATTCTAAAATTACAAAACAAGACCATACAAATTTTAGCTGCATTCTGGAATCTTTTTAGTGACTTTAAAAAAAACGTGATACGGGGGGGGGGGGAGAGACTTTGCTAGTATTTTTTATGGTATGTTTTTGTATTTTTAGAATTAAATTGTATTTTTTCGTAGTGTTTTTCTCCTAAAACTGGTGGCAACAATGGTCCCATTGCCCTCTTATTTGGCCTCCATGCGCGTCCCGTCGTTAGCATTGGAGGTCACGTGATCTGCCAATCTCTAATACTTTAACTATGATATCTATTGCCTCAACCCACCGTTCCGGCGCTACCGATAGATAAAAGTCATACGTTAATAAATACACGGTCCCCCAAGCACTCCAGTTTTCGACGCATTCTGCCTTCTTCACTCAGTCCCCTTCCCCCCTCCTTAAAAATTCCCTCCTCCCCCCCTCAGAGAAGAAAGAAGAACACTCTAGAACCCGACAGATGGAAAAATACAAAGATTTCAAATGTAGTAGCACGCCCGTCTGATGGTAAAAAGACATGGCGTTGAGGGAGGCCCAAGATGGCTCCCGCCATTGGAGAGAAAGAGCTGCAATTGTCATAGACTTATCGCTGCATTTGGCATAGTTTGGTTTGTCGTGAATGAACGTTGGGGGCTGGGGAGCCCAGTCGGTTAGGCATTCGCTTAGCATGTGAAAGGTCCCAGGTTCGGGTCCGGACATCCCCATAATAACTGCCGACCTATAAACGGCCCGTGAAGCCAAAAATGTCCGACGAATAATACCCCGTGTGGAGGGAGTGCACGTTAAATATCCTTCAAAGTCGCTAAGCTTCAAAGTCACTTCTAACGCTGCGTACGATGTCGCCCTTTGTCATTTTACGTGTGAAGTAGTAAGAGTAGTCCACCCTGATCCATGTTTACCTTAAAAAGTGGACGAATGATTATATCTTAACATTGCTTTTCGCTTTTGTGATTGGTTAGATCCATAGAGCTAGGAAGGAGAATAGAGAGGTCCTTGCATATGCGCAGTAGCGCACAAATGAAGCAGGCTAGAGCGGTGCATCTTGGGATACCTCGGTGCCAGTATGTTAAACGCAGTAGCTTGAAAAACCTGACAGCCCTGCTTCAATTTCTCTCAACTGGTGGACCTCTCTACACCTCCTTCCTACCTCTATGGTTAGGTCGGACTACTTCGACCACGTCATTGTTTGAGTGCGGAGGCCTTCTCCCAAGGTGTGGCCTCGAGCCCTACTACTGCACATATCCTATAAACGGATTTTGTGCTGGAACTTTGTATAATGGGAGTCCCATTGGCTTAGTGGTAGTGCTTCGCATTGCCACGCCACAGGTCCGGGGATCAAATCCCGAATTAGGTGAGGTTGACCCATCCTTTCATCCCTTGAGTGGGTCGATAAAATGGGTACCAAGCATCCTTGAGAACTAAACACTGGGGGTTCCGCGTGAGGCTGACCACCTAACCGGGACATATGCCTAGCACCCCAGAGCCCTAGGTCACGAAACCTGAAATGGGTACGGCAGGCCTTGGCCCAGTAATGGGCTGTTGCGCCGAGGAGTTTTTTTTGTATATTGGGGCAGACGTGTTTGATCTTCATGGAGTCCCAAAGGCGAATGTCGGTGATGCTAACGATTTCTTTCCGAGTTCTGTTGGGAGCCCTAACACTTGGACCCAGTTTAGAATTAGGAGGTGTTAAAAAAAGAGAAAATATGGACTTCCACCTAGTGGGTTAGTGAAACTCTAGCTAGAACTTTCTTCCTTTGCCAGTGTGGGAATGAGTAACGTGGACAAATAGACGATTAGAACGGCCACGCCTACAGGGAAGTCGAGCATTGCCGCAAACCACGCTCTGTCTCATTCAAATAGTCCTTTAAAAGCTCTTTTTAGAGTTGCCCTCGTAGTTTAATGGTTATACCTCTAGACTGCAGAGCTGGGGGTCTGGGTTCGATTCCCGGGTAAGGCTTGGTTGTAAATTGTACTTATAATTGGGTTATAATTGGGTCTTATAATTGGGTGTAAATCTGTTAGGCTGTGTGTCATAATAAATATTGTTATTGTTATCAGTACTATAAGTGGAGTTATTTTATATCAAATACATTTCGCTATAAAATATCAGCACTTCTTAAAAATATTTCTAAAAACTATTATTCTACACTTTTAGTCTTTTTCGAAACCCCTCCTAAGACATTTGCTCGCCAAAAACCCACGTGACTTAGGCATAATATTCGCACCCACTATTTAGGTTTGCAAAAAAAACTGTTTGCATCTGAAATCTTTGAGGAGGAAAAAAATCGTCCTCCTGCTCCTCCGGATGGAAATGGGGGGGGGGGGGATGAAAGATGCTCAAGAGGAGAAAAAGAGAAGCATCCTCGGAGAATGGTTGAAAAGACCCCAACCGAGTAATAACTGCCCGCGGACGCTGTTTGAATATTTCTCTTTATATACTTTATGTTCTGGATCTTCGTGGGGGGGGGATCTTTTTTTTATATGTACATTTGATGGTATTTTGTAAGGGGCTGTGGAGTTCAGTGGGTATGGCGCTTGCCTTGCATGCGGAAGGTCCCAGGTTCGGGTCCGGGCATCGCCAAAATAACTGCCGACCTAAAAACGGCCCGTGCAGCCAAAATGTCCGACGAATAATACCCCGTGTGGAGGAAGTGCACGTTAAATATCTTTCAAAGTCCTAACGCTGCGTACGATGTCGCCCTTAACGGTTGCGTTGGGTGCCTATTCGGGTGTCGGCTCGTCACTTGACTGGGGTTCTAAAATACGACGCCCGTCTCCAATAGCCCTCGTGTAGCTCTAGTGCGACGATGATTCAAAACTAAAACCAAAGTGCTTGTAAATGGTCTGTGCATCAAAGTCTAACGAATAATGCTCCTTGTAGAGGAGGTGCACGTTAAACTTGCTCCCAAAGTCCTGACCCCGGGTATGAACGAGCCCTTAAAATTCGTGTTGGGTGCTTAATCAGGTCAACCCGTCACTTGACTGTGGTTCTAAATTACAACGCCAGCCGCCAATATCCCTCTCATAGCTCGAGTGCGACCTTGACTTAACCAGCTTTGATGAGGGTTTTAGGGGGGGAGGGACATCGACAATAAAGCTACACTAGTTTTAGCATCTTGCCTCGTGGTATTAACTATTTGATGTCACGTACGGTTTTAATACATACACAATTATTTCATTAATATTTCCCCCCTCCCGGGGTGAATGAAAAAAAACTAATGGTGTGTAACCACTACACGACTTTCAGTTACCGCTCAAAAAATAATAAACAATGCCCACATTGAAAGGCGATTAACCCTAGACAATTCAATAAACCCTATAAGACATTTTCCATAACTTTACGCCCAGTCGGTTAGGCATTCGCCTAGCATGCGGAAGGTCTCGGGTTCGGGTCCAGGCATCGCCAAAATAACTGCCGACCTATAAACGGCCCGTGCAGCCAAAAATGTCCGACGAATAATACCCTATGTGGCGGGAGTGCACGTTAAATATCCTTCAAAGTCCTAACGCTGCGTACGATGTCGCCCTTAACGGTTGCGTTGGGTGCCTACTCAGGTGTCGGCTCGTCACTTGACTGTGACTCGTCACTTGACTTTCTAAATACAACTTTAACTATTATTTATCGATAAGAACAGTGTTTTTTTAAAAAAAAATAATAATAAAGTTTTATAAAAAAAATAACGAATTAAGCAATTTGTAAACAGCCCCTTTTTCGCTTGGGTACGGGGTATGTGAATTCAAGTGAAATAAAAATGAGAAGAAAAAAAATTTTGATGGGGGGGGGGGGGGGGGGAAGAGAGAGGGCGGAATAAAAACAATAATGAAAATAAAATAAAACTCCCCACGGAAGAAATAGGAATAAAAAATATAATAAAGAAATAAAAAAATAAATATGAGAAAATAAAGAGGACGAGCAAAGAAGAAATTGGAGAATATATAAAATAGAAAGATTCTGTTATTTTTAGGAAAGCGGATGTTTGGTGTTTCTGTTAGAATCTAGGTGTAGGATCGTTATGTAACAGTTCCGGTAGTTTTTTTGCACCAAATGTAACAGAATGAATGGAAACTATTACCAGTTTCATTGACATTTTAATAAATTTTTTAACACGATAAATACTATTTGCTAATTACGGTTTTAGTATTTTCAATAATTATCAAGAATAAAAACAAGTTGCACGTAGAGAACTCTACAATAGAACACGTCAGACGAAAAGACAGCACATTCGAGAGTGAAACCGTAACAGCCAATGAAATCGCGGAAGTGCAAGAAAACTGGAAATTTACGTCAAATGAAACAAGCCCATTCTGGAAAATTGACGAATAACAACTTTAAGAACAGTACGTTATTATATATTAAATAACAAGTAAAAGATAAACAAGTTTTCCCACACTCCACAAAATTAGAAGAAATGTCGAAAAAAGCAGATCAAAAGAAAAATATCTATATATACTCGTCTGAAGTGATTTTAAAAACCGTGCACGTTTTCAAGAAAGAATTTTTCCGTGAGTCAAAGAATTTCTAGCGAATGATGAATAAGTAAATAGATCTTCTAAAAGGAGAAGAAATATTCTCCAAAAGATGTTCCATCTTAATGAGACATACGATCTGGAATATTTTATAATGAAATGAAAAGAAGCGAAATGGAAGTTGAAGTTAGTTTTTATATATTTTTTATTTTAAATGTTTTCTTTAGTAGTTTTTTTTATATCTGGTGACAAAATCTTTTAGGTTTCCAAAGAGAGGATAAATGTAATTATATATTTTGATGAAGAAATTCCATAACTGATTATTTTTAGTATAAAGTTGTTTTATTTGGAAAAGTGGTTTTAAGTTAGCTCGTTTTTTGCTGATTGTGACTACATTTTAAGAATGTGGAAATTTAAAAACCAATTTGATTATATTGTAAGTGGGAACTTTTTTTTTACTTTTTAGATAAATATTTAAATTGAATTACTTGAAAATAACAGCTAAACAACAGTGTTGGAATGTTTTTTTTTAAATAAAAGTAACAAACACTATATAAAATTAAATTAAAAAATTGTTGATTTTATTTTTTAATTAAACCTAGCAAAAGATTTTTTAAATACTATTTAAAAACAAGACATTAAAAAAGCCTTGCCAAAAGTAATAATTTGAAATAAAACGACGTTATTCGTTAATACATGCTTAAATATGTCTGCCTTTTAAAATATAAAAAAAAAACGCTTTGTGCCTTTTTCAAATTAGTGGACGCGGTACCCAAAAAATTAAATCCAGTATTTTTTATCGATAGCATTCAAATTAAACTATTTTTACAAAGAACTAACATTCTATAAACATATACGAAAAAATGATAAATATTAAAACTTGTTTTTTTTAAATTAAAATAATTTAAAGTTTTTTCAAAATGCTACTCCTCCTACAATTTAAAATTTTTTTTAATGGATTTCTTTCAAAATGTTCCCACAACATTTATTAATAAAAGTTGGTATGGATATTGAGCTATCAGTTAAATAAAAAAATGTTATGTAGCTTTATGTATAAAAATGGCCAAAAAAATAAGATTTTTTTTAAATTTTCACCTTCATCATTTTTTTAAAAAAAATCTATTCACACTAGACCTTATCCCATACCAACTTTTGTTAAACGCATATGTTTAAAAACAGGAAAATTTTTTTGGAGCTCTACATTAATTTACCTAAAAGCCTTAACGTGTAGCTCTAGTGCGACGATAATTCAAACTAAACTAAACTAAACCTAAAAGCCTTAGAGTTTTAACCATTCACAAGCTGAAAAAATTAAAAATTTAAAAAATCAACATTAAATTTCAAAAACCATTTTACCAAAAACCACTATATCATTTTCAATAAACCTCCACCATTATAAAAGAATCCTTCTTTTTTTTGCAATATCTTTAGCTCACAGCATTCGAGCATGTTTAATTATTTTCTGGGCAGCCCTAAATTTTGGGTAATGCGTCCCCTTTAAATCATACAAACAGTTAAAGAATCTCATTGTAACATATATTAGTAGACGTCATTTCAAATTGTCACATGTCACTGTTAAAAAGTAAATTTTTTTTTTTTATTCAGTAGAAATAAATTTCTCGTGCGATTGTTGTGAGTGACAATGGTGTTTATTTCTAATAAAAACAGACCTCTTATGTTGTTGTTTTTAAACGAGTATTAAATTTGTCAGTATTTTAATAATTGAAGCAATTCGAATTTCTTTCTGAAATGTTCAAAATTTTCTTGTTTCAATGCAATGAATTTTTTTTGACGACCACATTTGTCTGTAGCAATTATCGTTTGGGCTTGGAAAGCGGGTGACGGACGGACTTATTATAATAATAGCTTAAATAAAAGTTTCCACTTTTTTTTTATTATAAACGTAGTATATGGAAGCTAAAATTTCCATATAAACATAACATGGGAAGTGAGAACGAAAAAATTACGGAAAGCTTTTGACTTCCCCTAGACTCCTGGCTGGGCCATTGAGCTAGAAGGAAAACCGGAGTGAGGTGTGTGATTCACTGTACAGGGCAGCAAACGAGCCGGCCCAATAACGAAACGCGGAGGAATACACAGCACTGCAGCAGAAACGAACCGGGCAGAAAACCTAGAAACTTGCCTATTTCGCTATTTGGTTCGTCTTCGCTGGTTCTTAGTGAGTGATCCACGTGGTTATTTCTTAAAAAAAGTTGGAATTTAAAGTGAAAGAAAGTTAATTTCTTTCCAACTAAAAATGTTAAAATACATTTAGGAGCCCAAGTCAGTAGGATAGAGGGGCCTCATACAAGCATTGCATACAAGTGTAGGGAAAATAGTCCTTTTCTGCCCGGTTCGCTCAAAAGGGTGTGAGTGGGTTTTCGGCTCGCTGACACCTCACTCCAGTTTCCCTTCTAGCTCAATGGGCTGGGCACCTTTCGAACTTTGGCGATTTGGCGACAACTCTAGTCTCAACCTTTATCTCCACACACAACCTAAACAAAAAGTCAATCCATACCGACCAACGTGAGAAAAGAAATAGAGAAGAGAACTATTAGAGATAATAAAAAAAAGAGGAGGCTAAAGTGCCGAAAAGATCACAGGAGAAATAAAAGAAGCTCGGGGGCAAACGGAAGGGGGGGGGTGATGCTTATGGAGGTAAGAATCGGATGGAGATGTTTGGCGTCTAAAAAATGATGGTGTCCGAAAAATTCATAGATATCATAGTTAAAGTATTAGATTAACAGATCACGCGACCTCCAATGCTAACGACGGGACGCGCATGGAGGCCAAAATAAGAGGGCAAAAATGGCCAGTGTTGCCGCCACTTTAAGGAGAAAAATACTACGAAAAATAACATTTAATTCTAAAATTACAAAAAGAAAAATACTAGAAAAAGATTTTGAAGTCGCTAAAAAGATTCCAAAATGCAGCTAGTATTTTTACGTATTTTTTTGTAATTTTAGAAATAAATGGTATTATTTCGTAGTATTTTTCTCCTTAAAGTGGCAGCAACACTAGCCATTTTGCCCTCTTATTTTGGCCTCCATGCGCGTCCCTTAGTTAGCATTGGAGGTCACGTGATATGTCAATCTAATACTTTAACTATGATATCTATGGAAAAATTACTAAATCGAAGTGATGCGCTCATAGAGATTTTTTTTTCTCAACGGGGCTGCAGATTTGTCCAGATCTTTTGCAAACTCGCGGGATATTCCCCGGAACCGTGAGGCATTTTTTGTGTGGCATCATCTAGGCGGCGAACGCTACCTACGACGCTCAGATTACAATGAATCTGAGCTCTCTGTAGATCTATAAGTATGCCGTGATTTAATTTTTCTTCAGTGAGAACCCAAGCCACAAATGGGTACTCAAGGGTTCTTTTAGGTGCCACATAATCATATGACATGCATGACATATTATAACTTAACCCCCTCAAAATCTTATATTTTGTACCCCACTTAACTTAATAACTTAAATTATTTTTCATATATCCTTAATATCACTTAGTACTTTAACATCTCAACCACACCCTGTCGGCGACCAACAGTCGCCTAGATCAATCGTTCCTACAGAAACTGTTTAGTCATCACATTTTTAAGTTGATCTTTCAACTTTCTCATGACTCGGATTGGTCAGTGAAGCAGAGCTCGAGATTTTTCGCCATTTTTGTGAGCATTCGCTTACACTCTTTCGTCGGCTGCAGACGACAAATTAATCTCTTCCTGATGAATAACTCTTAAATAAAAGATCTTTAATTACTCCGAAGTTTCCCAGTCGACTTATTTTACATACATGCTGACGATTTTTCCAAAATGAAAATCTACCGACTCAGCCGGGGCTTGAACCCGCAATTTCGAGCTTGTATAAGGCAGTAACCTAATACCTCATAGCTTCTGAGCCGGCACGCCCATAGAGATGGAAAAGAGGTAGAGGCACCCAATTTCGATGTGGATAAAATATAAACACTTATTTGAGTAGTATGTCACGGGATTTTAAAGCATCAGATGTTAGAATCTTCCCCGCCCAGTCGGTTAGGCATTCGCCTAGCATGCGGAAGGTCCCGGGTTCGGGTCCGGGCATCGCTAAAATAACTGCCGACCTATAAACAGCCCGTGCAGCCAAAAATGTCCGACCCCGTGTGGAGGGAGTGCACGTTAAATATCCTTCAAAGTCCTAACGCTGCGTACGATGTCGCCCTTAACGGTTGCGTTGGGTGCCTATTCAGAAGTCGGCTTGACTGTGGTTCTAAAATACGACGCCCGTCGCCAACAGCCCTCGTATAGCTCTAGTGCGATGATAATTCAAACTAAACTAAACTTTAATGCTCCAAATTCCGATCACTGTGTGCGTCGACGTCCTTTCGCTGGGTGCCTACTCGGGTTCGGTACGCATCACTTGATTCTGACTCTAAATTTGACGCCCGTCGCTAATAGACTTCATATAGCTCTAGTCCGACGATAATTCCAAGTCAACTTAATTTTATTTACTTTAGTTTGGCTTATCCGAGCTTGGCTACATGTCATAAAATATCGCCAAATCACTCGCCAACTGCTGTTTTTGGGCCTATTTCCGAAGCTAATAACGGCTTCAACTGGCCACCAGGCTTTCTCATTGATTTCGACCAGGCAGCATTTCTACTCAACTTCCGCCGGCACTCGACACTCAAACGTGCCACGTCAGTGTTGGGAGAGATGCTAAACAGAAGAAATATCGGTTACCTGTTAAATAAAACATTTTGTGACAAACAAGTCTTGTGTGGTCTGGCGAGTTGCAGCGGAAGTTGTCTTTGCAGGTTCATTTTTCGTCCAGCCATGCTCGAAAGGGGTCATGCAGAGGGAAGAAAACCTACCAAACGATAACGCAGTTTACATGTAGCTAGGGTACGTTAAATGTGTCGTGGTTTAAAATACTAAAGCCATGCAAAATTTATAATTTTAAAAAAAATTATACGTGTTGCTGGAAAACTTGATAGGTCAGGTGACGGGTTTATACGTCCGTATCTCTCAGATGCTTAATTTTGTGGTAGTTATAACATAGAGGCCCAGTGGCTTGGTGGTAGTGCTTCGCATTGCCACGCCACAGGTCCGGGGATCGAATCCCGGATTGGGCGAGGTTGACCCATCCTTTCATCCCTTGAGTGGGTCGATAAAATGGGTACCAAGCATGCTTTTGAACTAAACACTGGGAGTTTCCGCGTGAGGCTGACCACCTTACCGGGACATATGCCTAGCACCCCAGAGCCATAGGTCATGAAAGCTGAAATGGGCTCGGCAGGCCTTGGCCTACTAATGGGCTGTTGCGCCGAGGAGATTAGTTTTAGTTATGACATAAAAAAAAAAACTAACGGTGTGTAGCACTGCACGTTTTTCAATTACCACTCAGCATTTAAAGGTAGTTATATATACCCTATAATGTCATTTCAATGCCTTTAAAACGTAAAAAGTTCGATGGCAGCTATCATCACAAAAAAAACTTTATCATGACGTTCGACAGGTTCTAGAAACTCGTGTACCAAATTTGAAGTCCGTATTTTTTTTTCGTTCGACCTGTAGAACGGTTTTCAGACAGACCAAAGTTTGAAAACACGTTTTTTCATAATCAGCACCCTGTGTCGAAAACACAAAATCTCCGTTGCGGATTTTCGAATCCCATCGCAGTACTCTTTCATTACAAACCATATTAAGCGAATTGAAAATAAAAATGAATTCGGTGTATGTTTTAAAGCCCTGGTTTGTGAGGACTGAAAACGCACGTCAAGGCGTGAAAAATCGGCCTGCTCGGCGATATCAGCGTCTTATCTTCGCTTTGGTGGTTCGTTAGAATTCACGTCTAGGGCAATGCGTCCGCATGTAACGCATTCGTAGTGAGCGAAGGGGGGCACTGTCATCTCTTTCGAATCGACCATTTTCTTTCGACATCGGCCGTTTCGCACGTTTTGGACGCTCGAATCAAACCACGACTGATTCGAGATTTACGGACGCTGAGATCAACGTTTTATTCGGTGCCGCGGTCATGTGACCCTTTGCGCCAATAAGAAAACGGGAAACTCGGACGCACAGCTCAGCGTCCGAATTTGTGCTCTTACAAACCAGGGCTTGAGAGAGAGAAAGGGAGGGAAAAACTCGTTTCTGTTGCCATCTGTGATTTCTAACTAACCACATCCCCTAACTCTCCCCTTTCTCCACTCGTTCGGAGAGGGGGGGTCGGGGGGTTAGTGTGTTCGTGTCGCGGACTCCTAATGAGGTTGGAACGTGCCCCCCCCCTCTTCTCCCCCCTGTTTTGCTCTTGCCGCATCTTTTATCTCCATCCGGATGCTTTCATCTTGTTTTCAGCGCCATCTATCGGTTAAGAGGGGAGCGTTTTTTCTTCATTGTGGGTAGGGGTGCTTTTTCTTCTGGTTTTTGTTTGTGTGTGTCACATCGTACTAGGACAAGTGGCGCATCGGTATTGGTTGGGATTATAAAACTGAGAATCTGAGACTCCTTTCCAATTGCGAGGGAAAAAGGACAGCAAAAATGAACCACAGTGACGGACAAAAAGTGTCAGACTTGGCAACTTAGCGCCTGCAGGTGAAACAAATGGACTGTTTTGTATTAAAAAATAATAGCAAATTTTTTTTTGGTTTGTCATATTATTACTTAAAATCAATTACCATAATGTACTCTGAAATGAAAGGCCTTAAAATAATTTTATTATAGTTCCCGCCACCCTTATTTGCTACACTTTAGGGATGGAAAACCGAAACCGGTTTTTTGCCCTCGGTTTTGACTGAAAAAGGAAATAGAGATGGAATAATGCAAAGCTTAATAAAATATACTTAAAACGATTAGAAAAACTGGAATAGAAAAGGAACATTATAATTTTAAATAATAAGAAAGTAAGAATTAGGAAGAAAACCTAGAGCTTAGTTTTCAACAAAACACTTTAAACATTTAAAATTGACTGTGTAAATTGTTTTTTTTTTAATTCAAAAGTAAAGTTTCAAAATAATTGATTTTTTCAATTAATTAATAAGAAACTGAAAAAACCGGTTTTTTTTGCCATTGAAAAACCGGTTTCGTGGAAACCGGTTTTTTACCGGCGTTGTAAAAAAACCTGTTTTTAAAAAACCTTTTTTTCCTGAAAAACCGCCATCCCTGACGTGTTCTAATTTGGTTGGCGGTGAGTACAAGTAGCATATATAAAAAGAGAATTAAGGCATTTGGTAAAAATATCTCCAAATGCCTTGAAATCAAGAGACTGATTTTCCGAAAACATTTTTGTTTGCGGAGTAAAGTAACTGGTCCTCTACTTTTATCTCTATAATCGGTAGGTATTTTTCGTATAGATACTATGTAAGCCATATTTCACCAGGTATGAAAATCATCATAACAGCAAAATAAAACAAATTTGTAAAGGCCTTATCACACGAGAGCTCGTTCGTTCGGCGACGTCCGTACGCCATATCAAAAACTGGTTTTTGGAGCAGTTTTTGCTCGATGAGCATTTTCGAGTCGACTCGAAAAAATCCGGCTCATTTTTGCTGTTCGAACGGCTGCTCCAATCAGAACGAAGTTCAGTCGTGACGTCATGGCCGAGCCTCCTCCTCCTCCAATACCACGATAATACTGCTTTTAAGTTTGTGATGGGGTACTGATAAGTAACTGGGCCTCTACCATAGATATCATAATCAAACGAAATTTTCTATAAGTAAATTATAATTATTTTATATGCTAGACAAGCTAGATTGTGTGCCAGACAAACACTTAACCACAGACAAGCATATATAATTTTAAAATAAAGAGCAAAGTATTCGAGACATAGATTTGTCCCTTTTACAGAGAATGACCCTCCCCCTCCATTTGAAAATTAATCACGGTTAACGTGGCTCTTTATTTCCCGCATCGATTACAAAAAAAAGGTGGAGTGTCTATCGTTGTGTTTGGCCTTAAGGGGGTTTCAATGAGTGGCGACCATAGATATCATAGTTAAAGTATTAGATTGGCTGATCACGTGACCTCCAATGCTAACGACGCACGGGACGCGCATGAAGGCCAAATAGGTGGGCATAATTGCCAGTGTTGCTGCCACTTTTAGGAGAAAAATACTACGAAAAAATACCATCTAATTCTTAAAATTACAAAAAAATATCGTAAAAATACTAGCTTCATTTTGGAATCTTTTTAGTGACTTTAAATCCATTTCTTGTTTTTTGGTAATTTTAGAATTAGATGGTATTTTTTCTCCTAAAAGTGGCAGCAACATTGGCAATTATGCCCACCTATTTGGCCTTCATGCGCGTCCCGTCTTCAGCATTGGAGGTCACGTGATCAGCCAATATAATACTTTAATTATGATATCTATGGCCCCTACTGGTCTCTCTATAATGGGTAGGTATTTTTCGTATAGATATACCTTGGAAAAAATATTTCACCAGGTATGACAATCATAACAGCAAAATAAAACAAATTTGTAAGGAAAATTGGCGGTTGCGTTGGGTGCCTACTCAGGTGTCGGCTCGTCACTTGACTGTGGTTCTAAAATACGACGCCCGTCCGCCAATAGCCCTCGTGTAGCTCTAGTTCGACGATAATTCAAACTAAAAAATAAAGAAGGAAAACTGGTTCCTGTTATTTGATAAGTAATTAATAGAGTTTAAGAGTATTGTCGTCCTCTTCCAAATATTTACGGGTGATTAAAACTTTAAATTTATTAATTCAATAAACAGATGGTATTTTCTCTTCAAATATATATTTTTTGCCGTTATGATAATTCTCATATATTGTAAGAAAGTGCTTGCAATATTTTCGCGCAGATGCTATTTCGAAACTAATGTAGTTTCCCAATGCGACCGATTCTTTTTTAAAACTAGTGGAAAATTATTTAATAAAAAGTATTTTAAAAAGTTTATTTTTAAAATTATTTTTTAAAAAGTGGAAAATTATTTAATTAAATTTATTTAAAATTATTCATTTGCATAGTTCTCCTCGTTAAATAAAGTTGTAGTTTCTGCACTTGCTGCATAAATAACTACTTTATAACATAAAAATAAATTTACAGTACATAAAAAAAACCGTGAAACTTGATATTTAAAACTTGACTCGCCTAATAAAATCACTTTGTAAAACTAAATTGCATAATTATACAAATTCTTGACTTTTGATAAATAAATGTAAGAAATTGTTAAATATGTTTTATTCATTTATTAAAATACAATATAGTTAAAAAGTACATTTAATTAATAACAATTTAATAACACAAAAATAATCTATTCCTAAAAACAACCCAAATTTCCATTACAAATTACATTAATAAATTCAACGAGGTAACAGATATGACATTAAATATTCATACATATGTACTCTTACCGCAAAATCAATAAAGAGTAAGAAACCAAAGAATTAAATTTAGTCGCAAAGTATCTTTCAAGATCCTTTTTATTGGGAAAAAACCCGCGGTACATAGAGCTACCCAGCAATTAGTGTGATTGTGTATTTCTACCCAGCCAATTATCTTCGGATAGTGTTTCTCTATTTCTCTTTGAAGCTGATCTCGGGAGAAAAAGGTAGAGGTTGCCACATTTGGCGCCTTCATCGCTGTTCAGGCGTTTGTTTTTTCAATAATTTTTTTTTAGTTTAGATTGAATTATCGTCGCACTAGAGCTACACGAGGGCTATTGGCGACGGGCGTCGTATTTTAGAACCACAGTCAAGTGACGAGGCGACACCTGAGTAGGCACCCAACGCAACTGTTAAGGGCGACATCGTACCCAGCGTTAGGACTTTGAAGGATATTTAACGTGCACTCCCCTCACACGGGGTATTTATTCGTCGGACATTTTTGGCTGCACGGGCCGTTTACATTATATTTTTGTAAAAATGATTTTTTTCATAAAACTTTCGGCAAAACATCTTCCGTCAGGTTTATGCAGTAACGTTGTTCTAAATGTATGGAGCACGGAGGTACACAAGAAGTTTACTTCCTTTTGTGGTATAAAGTGTGCCCGATTCTCGCAAATATCATGCCTATTTTAAATTATTCGATAAATATTTTAAGTAAACTCAAAGTTCGCCTATACAGGTGTCGACTAGTCACTTGACGGTGGTTCCAAATTACGACGGGCCTCATGCAGCTCTAGTGCGAAGATAATTCAACCTTTTCCTCGTGTAGCTCTAGTGAGCTGAGTGGGAAAAACGTGCTTAATTACAATTTTAAAAGAGATTAAGATTTTTGTGTCCATTGACATATTATTCCTTCCTTTAAATATAAAAAGACCCCCCCCCCTCCCCCAAAAACCCCCTATAATTTAGGTATATTTATGACTTCTTTTGGGGCTGGGGAGCCCAGTCGGTCACGCGCTCGCCTAGCATGCGGAAGGTCCCAGGTTCGGGTCCGGTCATCGCCAAAATAACTGCCGACCTATAAACGGCCCGTGCAGCAAAAAATGTCCGACTAATAATACCCCGTTGAGGGGGAGTACACATTAAAATATGCTCCTAAGTCCAAACGCTGCGTACAATGTCGCCCTTAACGGTTGCGTTGGGTGCCTACTCGGGTGTCGGCTCGTCTCTTGACTGTTGTTCTAAATTACGACGTCCGTCGCCAATAGCCCTCGTGTATAGCTTTAACGCGATATTATTTCAAGTGAAATTTTAATTCATTATCATTACTTTTAGAAAATCCAGGAGTGTGTAACACTTCATGACTTTCAATTACCACTCAATAAAACAATTCACATATGTAAAGGTAATTATATGCCTTCAAATTAATTCAAACTAACCTAATCCAACCCAAACGGATATTTAATAAATCCCACTATAGCAAAATTAATAATTCAATATACCGCCAATATTTGGCGCTAAATATGAGTGCGGCAACCCCCCCTTATTCATGCAGATGTGGACGAGATGAATAGGTATTAAATTGCGAAGAGGAGGGGTGGGGGGTGCATAATAGTGGGCGCTTTTTGATTGAACAAGTGCCATCGATTCGCGGGCTCACCACTCAGAGCGAGATTACGGGGGGTCGACCACTAATTGAATGGGAACAGGTTTACACATTAAGGGTTCCGGTAATTTTTACGCGCCTTTATCGCCGCTTGATCCACGTTAGCTATAAAAACCTCATTATTTCCGAAAACAAAAAATCCGTCGCATTTATTCTTTACAAGAACATATTTTTCAAACAAAGAATTTAAAATATAATTTTTTTTCATAAGATTTTTTTATACAATTAATGAATCGGCTTGTTCGGTATGAGCAACAATACTCGCTCATCGTAATCGTAGCGCCCGTCTCGATCAAGAACCTTTTTTCGAAAAATTGTTTTAAATACTCTTTCGCCATACGTTAATATCAACTTTACTTGTTCTGTGACGTAATGCGAGTGTGGCAGTCGTTGCGTTAGGAAACCTAAGATTCAACGAGTGGAGATGTTATTAAAGCAATCTGTAGTGGCCATGTACGGCGACATAAGTTACCTTGGATGAACGACCGGTTCAACTATATAAGCTCTCAATGACGTCATATTTTCCTTCCCATTCGGAGTGTCTTCTTTTCCGAAGAAGAATGAAACTTGTTCGTTCATGGCCAAGCATACCGTCCGGGTTTCGAATAGGTTTCGTTCTTCTCTTTCGGAACAGCCGGAAAATGTGACGGATATGGAGTCCGAATGTTCCTTAAATGTTCCGAATGTTCCTTACACATGTTCCCTTAAATTTGAGTAGGCCGGGTCCGATTTCCATTTTCCAATTCACGGGTGATGAAACAAATCATTCGCCCAAAACTACTACCGTTCTTATCAGTCAGTATTGATTCTATACAAACCAAATATATCCAGAGATTCCAAATATATACGCCCCAAAAAACACCTGTCTAAAAATAAACATTAAAATATAAATATATAATTAGACCCGGCAGTCAAAACCCAAAGAATATATATAAAAAAAAATAGATCTGTCGTGCCAGTGTTTCTCCCATCGGTTTCTATAGCAACTCCCCCCCCCCCCCCCCCCAATTGTTCATTAATTCATCGCTGCACGGCTCACTACGCAACATGTAATTTCTCGGTTCTTGGCAGCTAACCGCAACCGTTGATCCCCGCCCGCGGGGGATGATGGGAAGGGTGACAGAGCTGCGCTCTAATGGGTATTAGAGGGTCGTGAGCCGGGAAGTGGGTTGTTTGTGGGACTAGTTTGACGGTGTTGCTGTTATTTTAATTTCAATGGACAACTGGAAGGTCTACGCCTACATTGACGCCAAAAGTGGTCTTTTACACCTCAAACAAACTACTCGGTAGCTAATTCGTCCAAATTAAAACGGCCACGCCTTTGGTGACGTTACAGCTACGTCAAACATTGTCTTCTGTTCAACAAGTTGACTACGCTCCACCCCATTCGAGTTATCCATTACAGTACACATGAAGTACATTGTGAAATATGGGGGTTGGGGAGCCCAGTCGGTTAGGCACTCGCCTAGCATGCGAAAGGTCCCAGGTTCGGGTCCGGGCATCGCCAGAATAACTGCCGACCTATAAACGACCCGTGCAGCCAAAAATGTCCGACGAATAATACCCCGCGTGGAGGGAGTGCACGTTAAATATCCTTCAAAGTCTTAACGCTGCGTACGATGTCGCCCTTAACGGTGCCTATTCAGGTGTCGGCTCGTCACTTGGCAACGGGCGTCGTATTTTAGAACCACAGTCAATAGCCCACGTGTAGCTCTAGTGCGACGATAATTCAAACGTAACCTAACATTGTGAAATATAAGGTAATGAAAGTATTACGATGTAGTAAAATATCCGAAATGGATATTTAGTGTTTTCTACACGTTGCCGTTGTGTGGAAGGGTGCTGATTCTAAAAAAGGGGTTACTGAAAATGGGTCCGTCTGTCTGCCTGAAACCTTTCTACTGCTTGAATTAAAAAAAGCTAAGCGCTTCCAAATTTGGAAAACGAGTTCCTAGTACTTGTTGGATGTCATAATAAGGTTTTCGAGAAAATGACGCATGCGCACGGAGTAGCTTCCATAGAACTTTATAGGTTTTAAAGTAATTAAAATTTCCTTAGTGTGTATTACTTTATTGAGAGGTAACTGAAAGTCGTGTAATGTAATACAACCCTTGTTTTAGCTTCCACACGTTTATAACGTAAAAAGTGGAAGGTATTATAATCGTTCTGTCCGTCACCCACTTTCATAGCCCAAACTACAAATGCTACGGACAAGTGTGATACGTCAAAAAATTCAGCGCATCGAAATTTAAATACATCGAAAATTTCAGAAAAGAATTCGAATTCGAAGTATTTCAATTATTTAAAAAATTGCAAAATTGAATGCTCATTTAAAAAGCATAGGAAGCCTTTTTTAGTAGAACTTAATCACCATTGCCATTCGCAACAATCGCAAACTTTAATCCTTTTAGACAATAAATTAAAATAAATTTATTTTTGCGGACATCGATCAGTTCGAAATGACGTCAAATATATTTCACTACGAGATTCTTTGTACGTTGATGTGAAATTTTTTAATTCTATTTAAAAGCGAGGATTGTTAAATATTTATTCTTTGAAATATAAATTAATTTTTGCAAACAATAAGTAATAATTATTGAATTTTCGAAATAATATAAATAAAACTAGTCAAATGTATCATGTAAATGTTTAATATAGAATATTAATGCTGTGTTTGGCGCCTTTTTAGCTGTTAAACACAACTGTTGCGTGGAAGCGGGTTAAGTGACCGATTCTATTACAAACCTACTTGTTTAAACTTAAGTAATCAGATATTTTTAAAAAAGAAAACTGTATGAGCAGTTTAATTTCAAAATTGCCTAATCGATTGGTAAATGTCCACAAGCAATACGGATCTGCTAACTTACTGCCGATAGTTACCGTTCGATCTCTTGTTTCGCTAGGAATACTAACGAATAAAAATATTAAAATTAAATTATATATTTCAACTAATAATTTATAATTAAATTATCTAGAAAGATAAAAAAAATTATGATAAATTTACAATAATGTACAGCACACCAGAATAAAGATAGTCCAGCAATCCCATGTATACAATACTAATCTTCAAAATTCATTATTTCACATTTATGCGGCCACATTTTGTTTTATTTTACCTTAAAGAGTTTTAGCAATAGAATAAAACATACACTGCTCAAAAGAATTAGGGGAATGCATATTTTAAACACTTTCACCCCCAAAGATTCCATTTGGAATCGTCAGCTTGAGATTTTTTTTTCTCACTAAGTTGAGATTGCACTTATTTATCGTTAGATGAAAGAATCATGTCTTTCGAAGAATTAAATAATGTTTGATTTAATTAAATGAAAATATGAGAAACATGGTAAAATAAAATTCTCTCCCAAAACATTTTATGAAATAAATGGACCCTAAATTCTTCATTCTTGCATTCTTAGATGTTTAAAAATTGATTTCAACTTTTTTTAACAAATAAAATTTAGTTAATTTTATTGTTATTATTTATTCAAAAGTTATGGTTTCGATTTTTTCCCCTTAAATTTTAGTTAAAAAATTAGGATCTTTTTAAAAAATGTTTTTTACCTTTTTCATTCTGGATGCATAATGAATCTATTTCACAAATTTTAGATTTTTAGAATAAAAAATAAGAAGTTGGAACTGAAAGGGTTAACAAAAGTACGCAAAGTGCTCCCCTAATTGTTTTGAGCAGTGTATATTAAAGTGATTTTAACACTGAAGAACTTTAAGATCCCTTTCGCGACAAAATAACAGGCGATAAAGATCCTAACGCTCTACTCTTACTTCTCCTTTGGTCGGCGAGCTGATGATTTTTTGTTATCTGTAACCGCGGGACATGGCCGGGAATAGAGTGGGTTTTAATTGAGTTTGTGTTTGTCAAAGGTTTGATTCTACGGTCCTTGGTCCGCACTTTCATGGGTTGGTTCAATCAATCGATATTGGGCTCTGTAAAAGCTTTTGTAAACTACGTTTCGCACTTGTAAATCGTGAGTCAGTAAATCGACTTTGTAGGTGTGTGAAGTGTCGAATGGCATGTTATTTTATATTTTCAATTAATAAAAGTGTTGTGATGAGGCACGACCTACTCAACTACTAAGGCCGAAGAAGCTTTCCCAAACAAGCTCGGGGACGGAAATTTTGACGTCATAGTTCCGAGTGACGTTGTTCCGAAGATGAAGACAACCTGTCTCGAAACCTGTTCGGAACCACTCGTTCACGGCTGACCACAATTTTAGGGTTCCGAATGCGTCCGAACTGGTTTCTCGATCTTCGGCACTGGGAACAGTGACGTCAAAATTTCCGTCTACGCTCGTGTTTGGGAGAGCTTCTCTGGCCCTGTTATTGAAGTTGGCCGTGAATGAGGTCAAAAATCCGAAAAGGAGATTTTGTGTTTTTTACACGTTTTGGAGGGTGCTGATTATGAAAAAGTAGTTTATGACATTGGTTTCGTCTGTCGGTCTGAAACAACTCTACAGCCCGAACTAAAAGAGCTACAGGCTTCAAATTCGGTACGCGAGTTCATAGTACCTGGTTGTACGGCATAAGGTTTTCGAGAAAATCGCGCATGCGCAAAGGGTAGCCGACATAGAACTTTTTAAGTTTTAAGGGTATTGCTGAAAAACTAAGAGGTACAAACGTGACATTTGCTGACTTTTTTTTAAACATTGGTCCGTCTGTCTGAAACCACTCCACAGCCCAAACTAAAATTATCTACGGACTTTTTGGTACACGAGTTGATATCCTATAAAGCGAAGGTAGTGGGAGTGTCTTTTCAATTTTTATGTTAAATAACAAATTTTGCGTTAAAATTACAAATTGTTCGTATACAAAAATCAGAATTTCTCTGTTTTTTCTGGCGCAAGGGCTGACAGTTTTTTTTTTGTAAAAAAATGCTTTTTAAAGCGAACCGTCATATGTAAATCGGGCCAAATTTTCCCTGTTCCCGTAAAAATCCAAAACTTTAATTTAGTTCAAATTTCCACTACCGTACTGCGTTGAATAAGGAAGTCCCTTTTCGTCGCTTCTCTGCCGAAACAGTCGTTTAAAGAAGAAACGGGTTGTACAGAGACGCTTTGTGCGAAACTTGCATCTTACCTTATCCTTCAGGTTAGTGTCCACGAGCACGAAAACTTCTGCAAGTTGTTTGCAAGTTACAAGTTTTCAGCCCGTCTTGCACGTGTATACATCCCAGCAAGTCACTTAGCAGGAACTCTCAGCAATATTGCAGCGAGAAGAAATTGAAGAAGTGTAACCGGTTTGTGCAACTCAACTTGCTCGGTTCCAACAGATTGGAAATTCTTGCAAGCTTATTGCAAACTGAGTAGCTAGGTGCACGGTTGTTTTTGTTTTGCTTGCTCTCTCCTACTGCCGCAAGTTAGGTCTTCATCTTCAGTAAAAAGTTTCCAAATCGGATGCCGACATACATAGATTTTTTTTAATTGCTGAGGGTCCTCTAGAGATAATTCCTGAAATAAATTTCTAAAAAATCCTAGTTCATTTACTTTCAGAACCCTATTCCTTTTCAACACTTGCGTATTTTACGGGCATTTCGATGTTTAATTGTATGAGCAATTAATATTAAAGCGACAGCTTTTCTTTTATTCATGGCGAATGGCGATGGAATGGACGATCCCGATCACTGTTTATGTTTATAACTGACCCAAACCACGGTTGCAGAGTACTGTCGTGGACACTACTCTGCAAGTTAAACGTGCAACAAAGCTATAAAATATCTTGCATAGCCTTGCCGCAAGAAAAATTGCAAGCTCCATGTAAACGCTCAAGCAAATTTCTTGCATGAAACTTGTGCAATTTTTCTTGCACGTGGACATTTAGCTTTAGCAGTTTTAATAGGGTAACCTATGTTTAATTGTCACAATAGGTTATTATTAGTGTTAAAGGTTTATATTATAATTATTTGTAATAGTCACTATATATATTTTTTTATGTATTCACAGATATGTTTACTTTTAACCTAATATAAAATATAAGGTAATGAAAGAATTGCGATAGTCTCGAAAATATGAGATGAATTTTGTGTTTTTTACATGTTTTGGAGGGTGCTGATTCCGAAAAAGTGGATTAGTAGTATTAGTCCGTCTGTCTGAAACAAGTCTTACAGCTCGAAATTAATTAGCTTAATTGCAATTTCAAATTTGGTACACGGGTTTCTAGTAGCTGTCGGACATAAGGTTTTCGAACAAATCGGAAATGCGCAAAAGGTAAATGCTATAAAACTTTCTTTATTTTAAAAGTAATTGCTTGAAAAGGAAAAGTGATATATACTTCTAAATTTGCACACAACTTCCCAGACCTGTCAGTCGGTTTTTGAGAAACCGTACATGCGCAAAGGATGCCATAGAATTTTTGCATTTTCTAATATCTCCATGGAAACTACAAATACTACAAAAATTATTAAAGGAAATTGAATAAGACAAAAGTAAGAACACAAATTTCACACCAAACAATACTTTTATTTAACATGCATATTTATAGTAACATTTGATCCGGTGTAGTTATTAATATTTACATTTGAAGGCAGTCCTTCTAAGGAAACCTGAACATTACCATTTTCGAATATCGCCATGGAAACTAAATGATGTCATGAAAATCACTCATTGGTAGAAATACTTTTTTGCACGTTATTATAAAAAATATTGTAAGCAAGCACGTGGCAAATAATACTTTATTAAGCTCTTGTCATTATTTCACTCGACCTACGGTCTCGTGAAATACAAGCCACTCGCTAAATAAAGTATTATTTTCGGCACTAGTTGCTTAAATAACTATTAAATGTATTGATTTATTAATTGGTAGTTGAAATTCGTGAGGTGTTGCCCCTAATTGAATAAAATTTATATAATAGCAATAAATAGAAAATAGTATCAATTTGTAATATGACCTATCTTCTCAACTACTAGGTTCATACAATAAGACGTTTGGCGAGGAATATAAATTGATACAAGATAATAAAAAACACATCTAAAAAAATTTATAGGTTGGTATGGAAATTAATCATTAAAAAAAAACGCTTGTTCGTAGAAGAGATAAAATGGGAAGTTGACGTCAAATATATTTCACTACGAGGTTCTTTGTATGTTGATATGAAATATTTTTATTCTACTTAAAAGCGAGGAATATTACATACTAAAACTTCTATTGTGACTTTTTTCCCCGTACAAGTCTGTTCCTGGCACGCACTTTCGATTGCTCTTATGACGACATTTTAGAACACGATATGATATTCGGTTAGTATAAAATGGCGACAAAAAAAAAGATGAACTGTCTGAAAAGTCGCCAATTCGATAAAGTAAGCCCAAAACCATTTAGTGTTTATTTCCACTGCATGACTCTCAATTATAACTCAATAAATCTATTCATTTAAAGGTAATTATATACACAACAAGTTGTTTTGAATAATTTTGAGACTTAAAAAGTTCTAAGCATAGATATCATAGTTAAAGTATTAGATTGGTAGATCACGTGACCTCCGATGCTAACGACGGGACGCGCATGGAGGCGACGGGACGCGCATGGAGGCTAAATAAGAGGACAAAAAGGCCAGTGTTGCTGCCACTTTAAGGAGAAAAATACTACGAAAAAATACCATCTAATTCTAAAATTACAAAAAAAATATACTAGAAAAGATTTAAAGTATTAAAAGGATTCAAAATGCAGCTAGTTTTTTACGATATTTTTTGTAATTTTAGAATTAGATGGTATATTTTCGTAGTATTTTTCTCTTTAAAGTGCAAACAACACTGGACATTTTGCCCTCTTATTCTGGCCTCCACGCGCGTCCCGTCGTTAGCATTGGCGGTCACGTGATCTGCCAATCTAATACTTTAACTATGATATCTATGGGGTAACCACAGTTTTTTTTTTGTCTCTGAGAGATTGCCATAATGCAACTCTTATAGTAAAAAAATATTAAATGTGACAAATTTGAGAATAGGATTGTTTATCGTCGTAGATGGCAACAGCTCCAACGGTTTGTTGTCATTTGTTGCTTGGAATTACTATTCGAAATGAGTGGTATTCGAAAATGAGTTTTCTAATAATAATTTACTTATGAAATTTTTAAAAAATGCCAACTTCTTGCTGTGCTGTTGGTTGTTAAAATAATTTGTTAAAGAAAGCTTGCATAGAAAGAAAAAATTATTTTCATCTATATTGGTCATTTTGAGAGTGAAATCGAAGTAACCAATGAAATCCAGTATACGCATTAAAATGAAAACAAGAGAGTTACATCATCTGAAACATTACCATCGTAAAATATAATAGATGTGTGGCACCATATCTGAATAAAAGCAAACTTTTACGGGTACAGGTCCCTGGAGACTATTTCCCTCCCCTTCAAGGACATGTCTAAATTGTGGAGGTGGCGATAGATGGCAGCATCTGTCTTGTATGTGTGTGTGTATGTCGTGTCCGTCCTTCTTGACGATGGTTTATAAGCAGGTCTTTGACCAAGCACACAAGCCTAAAAATATGTTTACCAACCAACCAACCACTTCCTTTTGTTTATGATATGATTTAAATTTGTATTTCTGTTCAGCTTGGTTTCATCCAAAAAAATAGCGCATATTTATTCGCCAAGCGTTTGTTTGGGATTATATCTGAAGCGATTATTGGCTTCACTTCATGATTGTTTTCGAAAGCAAACAACCTATCCTCCTTATTCCTTGCCTCCATAGGGGTGTAAAAAAAAGACTGCTATTATCAGTTGGTCAATATTTGCGGCGTTTTGTTCGCAAGCGCACGCGAACAACCAGTCACGGAAGTCAAAAGATCACTTGTTTTTTGTGGTTGAATTTACGTCGCACTAGAGCTGCGTGGATATCGACGACTGTCCTCGTCATTTGGAATCGAGGACAAGTGACAAAACCGACACCTCAAGCTGGCACCTGAAGCCCTGGTTTGTAAGGATTGAAAACGCACGTCAATTCGCTGCCCTGCTCCGCGATGTCAGCGTCTTATCTCGGCTTGGGTGGTTTGTTAGAATTCACGTCTAGTTATGCGTCCGCATCTAACGCATGCTTAGTGAGCGAAGACTATTATCTCTTCCGAATACGTAGATACTTGTAACGTATTCGACCATTTCGCACGTTTTGGACGCTCTAATCAAACCACGACTGATCACGGCCAGAGAAGCTTTTCTAAACATGAGCGTAGACGGAAATTTTGACGTCACTGTTCCCAGTGCCGAAGATCGAGAAACGAGTTCGGACGCATTCGGAACCCTAAAATTGTGGTCAGCCGTGAACGAGTGGTTCCGAACGGGTTTCGAGACAGGTTGTCTTCATCTTCGGAACAAAGTCACTCAGAACTATGACGTCAAAATTCCCGTCCCCGTGCTTGTTTGGGAAAGCTTCTTAGTAGGCCTTAGTTGTTGAGTAGGCCGTGGACTGATGCGAGATTTACGAACGCTGAGATCAACGTTATTTTTTTAGCTCGGGTCACTAAATTGGGACGCACTGCTCAGCGGCCAATTTTGTGTTCTTACAAACCAGGGCTTAACACACATCGACAACGTGCGTGGCGTCAGGACTTTATGAATGAAACTGTACAACTTCACTGTCTCCAGTAGAGCTGAGGCCCAGTCGGTAATGGCAGGTTAAGTAATCGTAAGGTAGGCATTCGCCTTGCATGCGGAAGTCCAGGTTCGGGCATCGCCAAAATAATTGCCGACCTACAAAAGGCCCGGGCAGCCAAAAATGTCCGACGAATAATACCCCGTGTGGAGGGAGTGCATGTTAAATATCCTTCATAGTCCTAACGCTGCGCACGAGGTCGACCTTAACGGTTGCGTTGGGTGCCTACTCAGGAGTCGGCTCGTCACTTGACTGTGGTTCTAAAATACGACGCCGGTCGCCAATAGCCCTCGTGTAGCTCTAGTAAGACGATAATTCAAACTAAACTAAACTCTGTCCCAGTGTACTCGGAGTGTTTTGGTGACTTTTGGCTGAATTTTCCGTTTATATGAAAGCTGGGGGGGGGGGGGGGGCAACTACGAAGCAATCAGAGGTTAACGCATGCTCAACCGTATCCGATAACGTTATGTCCATTGCTATACCAACTGGACAATCCTGTCCCCAAGACCACTTGTGATTTTATTGATGAGGCTATGAAAGTGGATGATATACAGAGGACATCCTTTATAAACGCTTCCACTTTTAGCTTCCACACTACGTTTATAACGTAAAAAGTGGAAGGTTTTATAATCGTTCAGTCCGTCTGTCTGTCTGTCCGTCTGTCACCCACTTTCACAGAAAGAACCACAAGTCCCACTGACAAGTAGAATACGTCGTTTTGAAGCAAAAAATCAGATTAGGCTACATTCCAAATTTCATTAAAAAATTTATATTAGAAGTTTATTTAAAATTTAAATAACTAAAAATTTAATCTACATTGAAATAACATGCAAATTCCATTTTTATTCAATATTTTCACTGTTGCCATTTCGTTAAACGTATGAGAAACTTTATTTAAAATAAAAATAAAAACATTTGAAAAAATATTTATTTATGCGATATAATTCAGTTTGGATTGTTGTAATATCACAATAGAGTTCTTTTGATGGTTTATTATATATGTATGAAGAAAGATGCATAGAGAATTCTAACTTGGCATAAAAAAATATGCAAAGTTTCGCTTTTATTTTTAAAGCATCAATTGCACTAATTACTGTAAATTAATTTAACAAACGATAAATAACTGAATTTTCGAAAGAAATGTCAATGGTAAATTGTGGCGACACAAAGATATTTATTAAAAAAGATTAAATTATTATTCTTCAAACTTCAAACAAATTAAGCAAACGATAAAGTCTAAGTTTTAAATCTGAGAAAGAAGATTAATGAAAATAATTACTTTTATCGTTTAAATGTTTAATTACAACTAGCTAAAGGCTCTGTTTGGCAAATTTCTTTCTGAGATGTATAAATAGTTTGTTTCCTGTTGAGCACAAATGTTGTGTGGAAGCGATTTAATTGACAGATTCTGTAACAAACCTACTTGTTTACGTTTTAGACATAGTGTGCAAGCTAAAAGAAATGTATTGATTTAATTTAGCTTTAAAACTTAATGTGTCTATCACTGATATTTTTTCAGAAAACTTTGAAGAAATAAAGAAGTTGAACGTTGAATTTCGTTAGAATAAATGGAAAAACGTTTGTTTATAAACAACTTAATGCGAAAAAAAATTCAGTCACGATTACAATTCCAAAACTAAAAAAAAGCGATGACAAAAAACTGTTTATAAACAAATCGTATAATACCCAAAAATAAAAGCCATAGCAAAAACTTTTTTTTAAACAAGCATATATTACAATCACAAAAGTAAGCAATAACAAACAAAACTTTGTTTACAAACGGTACTTATTAAAAAAAAAACCAACAAGCGATAGCAAAAAGAATACAGCATTCTCTATTGACAAATCTATTGATTTACTCCTCCATTGATGACGGTATGATGAAAATGGTGCTTTGTCGAAAACAATGAAAAAAAAAACCCGGTTCGCAAAATGAAGCCATGATTCGCTTTCGAAACACATACCGGGTGGTTATAAAATAACGCTCGCTATTCGGAGAGGTCTGTAGCTTGAATGAATAATCCGAATGCAACAAACTTCGAGACACTTACTAATCAAGAAGGGGGAAAAAGAATGGAATCATAAAAAAAACACCCTCGTCTCTTGACCAGGGTTCTAAATTACGAGGCGTAATTGGCTGTGTTAAAGCTCCTAAAGGAGGCTAGAAATAGGCAGCCGGAATCGATTACATTACATTAAAAAAGAAATAGTTACAACAATCACCGACAGATGGCGGTTCTAACCTCCAGCTTTAACACAGCCAATTACGCCTCGTGATTTAGAAACCTGGTCAAGAGACGAGGGTGTTTTTTTTATGATTCCATTCTTTTCCTCCCTTCTTGATTAGGTAAGTGTCTCGATGTTTGTTGCATTCGGATTATTCATTCAAGCTACAGACCTCTCCGAATAGCGAGCGTTATTTTATAACCACCCGGTACTTGGAACAATTGCTTGATTTGGAGCAATTTTCTATATGCCAAGCTATTTGAAGTACGTCAAGCTAAAATAAAAATAAAAAATTAAATCATGCGGGTTTTAATATTTCTCTACGTATGTATTGAACAGTCTACAACAGGCAAAAATTGTAAGTTTATTGTTATTTTGTTCAACGAATTTCGTATTAAAATATTTTTGAGGTGCGTTGCTGCATGAGCTTGTCTTGACCCGGTGCAACGCTCCAAACCGAAACATTTGACGATTCTTTAAATTCACTTGGGTATCTGCACACATTCGGACCACATTTTTAAAAATATGAACTAGAAAACAACTTTGGTAGTATTTTTGTGTGTATCTGACGGGCGGGGGGATAACTATATATAGCAAATAAAATTTGGCATACATACCAAATTTTAAAAAATATGGTCATTTTATGCATGTTTTTTGCAGTTTTTTTTGTCAAAAATTTCAATTAGGCTAGAAAAAAAACTGTTCGCCCTACTAAGAAAATAAAACCACCAAGTTAAACTGTAAACTTATATGTCTAGGGAATATACCTAAAAAAGATTTTATTTAAAAATAAAATTTTTATTAGTAGTCGAAAAAAGTCTGATTTTCAACATTTTTCACGGCGTGTCAAAATGATTAATAGGCCAAAACAAAATAAAAAAACATATTTCTTCCAAGTATTTTAGGTATATTCTCTAGACAACAATTTCTTAAATTAGTAGAAAAAAGAATTTTTAAAATTATTCAATAACTTTTTGAGTTATCTTTTTCCAACTGAAGCTATTTAATGAAAAACTGAAATGCGAGAAAACCGCATTTAAAGTTTCAACATCTGGTTGATTCTAGTGCTAATTACCTTTACTAAATTAATCCCTACGTTAGTTCTAATTGCGGCACAGTTAAAAGGATGACACAGTTTTAGAAACAAGAAAACCTGGGTAATAATATAAACAAGTAAAACAAAATAATCATTTTTTTTTTCAAAAATGCCATTTTCAACGTATGCAACCACCTTAACGGACAAGCAGGAAACGAGTTTATTTATGGCTCTTGCGGAATAGGGTTACTGCGCCTCTACTTCTATTTCTGCCTTATTAGGCGCATAACATCAATTTTGTGACGTTTGAAGAGCTTACTGGAAGAACGTGCTAAGTAAAACATATTAAAACGGGAAAATGAGCCTTACAGTCCCTGGACAAATTATTAGACGCACTGTATTTTTTTTTAGTAATTTTATGTTTCTTAAGAGTTTGTATGCAATAATGGTATACTTAAACTACAATATTATTGATTTTTATTTAAAAGAATTGTTGTAGACTACATATTTGTATTTATTGTAAGATAATTATGATTCATATTAATTTATTGTAAGATTATTTATGTGTGGAATCATCATCCTCAAATGCAGGAGACAGTTCAGTCTTGCATGGATAGCATGCCGCGCAGAATGAAAGCTTTGATAGCGACTAAAGGTGGCTCAACTCAATATTGACTTTTTCTAACATTAATTTCACCTTTCTTTAAAACTTAATAAGCTTTTCTAAATAAATGCTGTTTTATGTATGTCAAATAAACCGGTAATTGATTGGATAATATAAAAAAACAAATCAATTTAAAATAATAAAACGGTACAATATCACCCGATAATTAATATTTTACATGATATCTTGCAGTGCGGCTAATAAGTGGTTCAGGGACTGTAAAGATTTTCGTTTGCATACGTTGAAAACGGCACTTACTGAAAAAAGGTAAAAAAATATACGTTGCTTAAAGTTTATGAAAAGGGGTAAAATTGCTATTTTTAAAGGAGGGAATAACATGTTAATTTAACACAATTTTATTTTTAAAAAATGTCACTTAGAGCTTAGTGAAAGAACGTGCTACCTTTTAAACGCCTTCACTTCATGTAATTGGCGCCACTCATTGAAACCTCCTTGTCGCCAAACACAATCGATAGACACTCCACCTTTTTTGTAATCGATGCGGGAAATAAACAGCCACGTTAACCGTGATTGATTTCCAAATGGAGGGGGAGGGTCATTCTCTGTTCTCTCTCTCAAACAATTTCAATTTTGTTTAATATTTTATTTTGAGGATAAGATGACTCTTTGCTCCAAAGATTTAAAATTTTCAGGCTTAAAGCTATAAATTCACAGAAAAAATAGTATTATTATCCATACAAAGTATGATTCTCCAAATAGCAATTGAAAACAGAAAATCTGGCAATTCGTACTTTCTTTCACCGAGAAATTGGATTTTGATGGGGGAGTGGAATGACTACCACCGTTTCCAAGGTAACCGCTCGTAAATATGCAATGGAACAACACATGTGAGTTTATATTGTTTTAAAAAAAAAAAAGTGGAAAAATGAAAAAAATAAGAAATACTCTGAAAAAAAATGTATGTAAATGATGAATTCTGGCGTTTGTAAATATTGGTTTGGTATGTTTTTGAAACATCGTCGCACTAGAACCACAATCAAGTGACGAACCAACACCTGAGTAAGCACCCAACGCAACCGTTAAGAGCGACATCGTACGCAGCGTTAGGACTTTGGAGCGTATTTAACGTGCACTCCCTCTACACGGGGTATTATTCGTCGGACATTTTTGGCTGCACGGGCCGTTAAAAGGTCGGCAGTTATTCTGGCGATGCCCGGACCGACCCTGGGACCTTTCGCGTGCTAGGTGAATGCCTAACCGACTGGGCTCCCCAACCCCCGGTTTGTAAATATGAAATGAAGGTAACTAATAATATTATTATGAGTAGCATATTTGTTTGGAAATTTGGTTTATAACTTGAAGATGATACGTCATCCATCTAACAGTGAGGGACCATAACTGGGCTTCAAAACACATGAGCCGTGCCGGAACAGGGGCTTGACAAGGCAAGCGCCTTACCGACTGGGCTCCCCAGCCCTTTAAGGGGGAATGGGCACGCTGGACCGGGGGTCTCCAAGGCAAAGTGCTTCAGTGTTGATCCTATGGCGAAAAAAATATTTTCACTGCCACATTTCTCCGGCTGTATTGAATATTTTTACAAGCGGATTTTTTTATGTGATAAATGTAGCTGACTTACAGGTCCCGACCTTCCCACTTTTTGAAATTGGTAAAAATATTTTTTTTTAATTTTCAATAAATAATTTTACACAAAATATTCGAAGTAATTTCAAAAAGTGGGAAGATAGAGACCTGTAAGTTATCTACATTTATTATTTAAAAAAAACCCGATTGTAAAGTATTCAATACAGCCGGAGAAATGTGGCAGAGAAAATAGTTTTTTCGCCATTGGATAAACACTGAAGCACTTAAACTTGAGTTTGGACACCCGCGGTCCAGCGAGCCCATTCCCCCTTAAAGACATTGATATTGCGTCACTAATAGCAAAGTAAGCTCTATCTACGATGAAGATATCTTTGACGTGGGGGGGGGGGGGTAGGAGAGACGCGATTCTAGAATCTCAGTGGAATAATTACGAAAAGGCCGAGCCCTAATTAGAGTGACCTGCCCCCAGAGGGTTGCCAAAAATTATTAAAAGTCGCCAGGCGAAAAATGTCGAGAGAGATAATTAGAGAAATGTCTCCATATTTTTTTACATCATTATCAATTCGATATTTTGATTGTTTACAAGTCAGGTACAGTCCCTGGCCCCTATTAGACGCACTGCAAGATTTCATATAAAATATTAATTACCGGGCGATAGTGTACTGTTTTATTATTTTAAATTGATTCGTTTTTTATATATTATCCAATCAATTACCGATTTATTTGACATAAATAAAACAGCATTAACTTAGAAAAGCATAAGTTTATTAAGTTTTAAAGAAAAGTGAAATTAATGTTAGTTAAAGTCAATATTTAGTTGAGTCACCTTTAGCCGCTATCAAAGCTTTCATTCTGCGCGGCATGCTATCCATGCAAGACTGTGCTGTCTCCTGCATTTGAAGATGATGATTCCACACATAAATAATCTTATAAAAAATAATTAATATAAATTAATCTTAATCATAATTATCTTAAAATAAATACAAATATGTAGTCCACAACAATTCTTTTAAATAAAAATCAATTATAATGTAGTTTAAATATACCATTATTGCATAAAAACTCTTAAGAAACATAAAATTACTTTAAAACAAATACAGTGCGTCTAATAATTTGTCCAGGGACTGTAAGGGTAGAAAGAGGAACCATCATTCAAACTAAGAGGGGAAAAGGAGCTGACCACGTGACTGACAAAGAGTCCCATGCTTTGCCTTGAATCAGGAGTAGCTTCCGTTGACACAAGCGAGTTGAGACCCAGTGAGGGTGGAAGTCTGACTACCCACGGGACTCTCGGATCCACAACAAGCACGTTCTCCGCATGTACTCGTGGACAACCACGGCCTGCTCAACTACTAAGGCCGAAGAAGCTTTCCCAAACAAGCTCGGGGACGGAAATTTTGACGTCATAGTTCCGAGTGACGTTGTTCCGAAGATGAAGACAACCTGTCTCGAAACCTGTTCGGAACCACTCGTTCACGGCTGACCACAATTTTAGGGTTCCGAATGCGTCCGAACTGGTTTCTCGATCTTCGGCACTGGGAACAGTGACGTCAACATTTCCGTCTACGCTCGTGTTTGGGAGAGCTTCTCTGGCCCTGTTATTGAAGTTGGCCGTGGGACAACCCATATATACATGCCTTATCCGGAATTCGTACCCAGATCCACTCGCTTGACGAACGAGGGCGGAAACCACCATAGCGACTGGGCAACAGATAGTTGACTAATTAACTAAATAGCTCTCCGAAATGCAGTACGTTTGGTCACCTTAAGTTTGGTACTGTTAAGACCCGTACTGTTTAGTACGAAAAAACAATCCCCGAAGGATAATGTGTCCGGCGCTATATTTTCACGTAACGCTTAAGAGGGATTGTCAGTCCCATAGAGATAATGCATTAGTTTTGGAATCACAACTTCCGCAGAAGTATTGCTTTGCCATGTTAGCCCTTTTTCTCCAGGTATGAGAATCAACATAACATCGAAATGAAACAATTTTGAAACGAAAATATTATTTAGTTATTTAATTATATATTTTTGAAGTTCTAATGTGCCAAAAATATACGGAAGATGGCGACACTATTTTAAAACTTTATCAGTTAATAATTAAATAACAGGATGCTATTTTATTTTCAATTTTGTTTTAAACTGATGTTATGATGATTTCCATACCTGGTGAAAATGTTATAACACGGCAAAGCAATTCTTTTGCAAAAGTTGTGATTTCAAAATATCCACTTGGGCACCAAGCCGTCTCCCTAAGAACAAGTAGTTTCTATTGTTAGGAAGAATAGATGTACATATCCGAGCATTCCTGGCTTTTGTTTTGAACGGGTTTCGCCACTGGATTAGGTTGGTTAAAAGCGGAGGAGAGAGAGGAACAGCTTTGTCCTCATAAAGTTAAGGAGGAGATGCTGCCGACACACAGCAATACAAAAACCGGTTTGCCAAGTGAAGCCATCGATCGCTTTCTAGTAAGCCCAAACATACGCTCTAGGCAAATTATTTGGTGCTATTTTGCAATAGCGTTTGCATGGGCTTACAACATCGACTTGGGGATTTCTGAATCTCTAATATGAAGTATAATTGATTTATTCGTTGTGTACCACTCTGTAAAAATAATTATTTAAGTAATCATCCACTTTACAGATTTTATCGTAATTTTATTCTTTTTAGTAATGAACTTGACTTATTTTCAACTTTTAATGATTTTTAAAAAAATATGTCTACCGATTTTATGCAATTGAATGTCTGTTCTTTTACCCACCACTATAATTGGGTTGTAACCTGTTGTGTGTGTTTTTCTAAATAATTACAACTCATTCTTCTTACCATCTTCTGTAAATTCAGAATTAGTGCTAACAGCTGCGCAAGTCTTTTTTGATTTTTAATGAGATCTTTTTAAAGAATAAAATGATGCATTTTACTTTAAACTAACTTTAGTGAGCCGTTTGTTTGGGCTTACTTAGCGACGTTTTGACGGCTTCACTTTATTTCTCACCAAGCATCTCCCTCTTCTTCTTACCTCTATCTTTGTTCCCCCGACGAGGCGTCCACTTTCAATTTGGAACACCCCCTCCAACGCCCCCTGTTTCCCTTTTTCGAACACTCTCTTGAAATTAATTATCGTTTGCATTGTTATGTCCCGCTTTTAAAAGATCGTTTCGGCGGGAGGAATACCAAACATTCTTAAGATTTCCTTCTCTCTTTTGTTCGATTCGAAGGAGGGAAACGGGTAGTTTGGGGGATTTCGAATCTCCGTGAGCGTCTTTTGAGAAAATGGGATAATTGTGGAGAAATGTTCACGAAGGTAAAAATGAACATTAGGATGGTTGGCGTGAGAAGAAGTGAAGACGCCTAAAAGTCGCCAAATGGACGTTAAGAGCCCAAACAAACCGCACTGCATTGTAGTTTAGTTTGAATTATCGTCGCACTAGAGCTATTGGCGACGGGCGTCGTATTTTAGAACCACAGTCAAGTGACGAGCCGACACCTGAATAGGCACCCAACGCAACCGTTAAGAGCGACATCGTACGCAGCGTTAGGACTTTGAAGGATGTTTAACGTGCACTCCCTCCACACGGGGTATTATTCATCGGACATTTTTTGGCTGCACGGGCCGTTTATAGGTCGGCAGTTATTTTTGGCGATGCCCGGACCCGAACCTGGGACCTTTCGCATGCTAGGCGAATTCCTAACCGACTGGGCTTCTCATCCCTCGCACTGCATTGTAAAAAAAAAAAATTGTTAATTTTACGGGGGGAATACATATATTAACAGAACAAGAAGTTCATAAAGAACTAAAATAGCCTACTTTCCTGTTACTTAAATACTTACTGAAGTTCTAATCGGGAAAAAAAACTAGGTTCCTAAAGTAAATATCATCAACAGCCGTTTCTACACTAGATTTATACACATTAGAAAAAAAATCGAAACACAGCACCAGCTATAATTTAAACTTCTAAAAGCCAAAATCAACTATTTTCCTTAATATTCTTTCGTAAATTAATTAAATATTATTTATCATCTGCTCGTGATTTATTTGTAGTTCGAAGAATAATTAAATATTTATTGATAACAAAAGTAATGAAACTACTCCGAACTGCATTAAAAATAAGAAATGTAAATTAAAACTAAGCATAATTGCATGCAAAAGTATGCCTTGCCGCTTTCTTGGTAGATAATTAATGAATAATCAAAGAATCAAATTGTGCTACATTTTATGACGTCATTCCAAACTGATTCATGAAAATATTATTTTGCTTCAAATATGTTTAAATAAATAAAGTTTCTCATGCCATTGTTGATTTGGCAACAGTGATTTAAATGACTCAAAATTGAATTTCAATGCTAATTCAATGGGAAATTCGCCGACAGATAGTAGATTTATGTCCGTCCGGACGTACAGACAGACGGACAAAAAGTATGAAAGTTGGGTATCTGAGGTCATAGCTTTCTAACAAAAAAAGAATTTGTAAGATCCGATGGATAGAACCGATTTTGGAAGGGAGGTGCGGACAGGCAGACGGACATCGACCGCATGTCAATACCTACTTTTTCATTTTTTTAATTCTTTCGAATTAAAAAAAGAAAAGTAGGCTAAAAATACTGTAATTTTTTTTAAACAGTTTTTTTTTCGGAAGAAAATATGCCGTTTAAAGAAAAAAAAATCATGTTTTTGACCGCTTTAAGTGTACTGCACTGAATCTGAACAAGTATTTTACCTGTTTGTTGAATCTTGAGTGACGAAATAGCTTAGTTGGGAGAGCGCTGGAATTCCGAATTTTCTGAAAAAACTTACGTAAATTTTTTTACAGATTTGCATGCAAGAACACACTTAAAAAAACCTTTTTAATATTTTTTTTTACCTTAATTGAACCAAAACCAGAACTTTAAAGAATCCAAGGTTCCAATTCTTCTTTTAATACGTAATATTTTTTTTTTACTCCAATGGGGCTGCAATATTGGCGGTCAAGCCTTTGCAGACTCGGCATATTCCCCAGAACTGAGAGTCATTTTTTTGTGGCACCATCTAGGCGACTCTCGCTACCAAACGTAATATTTAAATAGGGTACTTGAAAGTATCGCTAAATTACCTTCCAATATTAATTAAATTATAGTTTGAACCGAAATATAACAAACGTATATATTTTTTGGCAAGATAAATCTTTAAATAATTAATAAAAATCTTTTTCAAATGACTTTTTTTTTCTATCGGTACGTCACGTGAGCACAAAACACGTCGATTTGGCTCACGTCACTAGTATGTATAAAGAAACCGGTGTGATGTTTTTTTGTTTGTAATTAAACTGGTTTTAATTTAACTTACTATTAAAATATGAATTATATAGATAATGGATGGAGGTTTTACAGAAGCGGATAGTTCAAATTTGCTTAAAGTCGATTCCAAAATGGTGTTTCAAAGTTTGTTTATAGTCACTAGTGACATCATATATACCACGTGACAGCCACAAAGCGTTTTCGGGAGTGATTTTTCGTCCTAATTTTAAAATTCATTTCCCCCCTTTTTATGGCGTATTTGAAAAAAAGAAAAATACGGGTCTAATATTTTTGGCATTAGAATATTTTAAGCCAGTAAATTTTTTTTTAGTCAAGTACCCTATTGTAATTTATTATGTCTTGTAAAGTAGCGCCAAATCATTCATTTGGGCCTATCACCGGAGCGATCCTTGGCTTCGCTCGGCAAACCCGCTTTCCCATGGGTTTTCTTTCCGCCGGCATCTCAATCTTATTCCTTACCTCCCTAGTGGAATTTCTTGGAGAAAATGGAATTATCAGGAAATTAAGGAAACCGATTCAAGTGTTCGAAATGTGCCTTTTCAGCTTTCCCTTAAACGGCCTCTTCCTGTTCACTTCAGGAATTCGGGTCGTTTAGCGTCATCGGAATATGCGATTTTAAATTGATGTCCGCCATCGTTTAAGTACGTTGGCCGATTTTACGATATCGTCACTTCTATTAACGGGTTTGCCAGACTCGCATTTTTGGGTTGACCCACGGCCTACTCAACTACTAAGGCCAAAGAAGCTCTCCCAAACACGCTCGGGGACGGAAATTTTGACGTCATAGTTCCGAGTGACGTTGTTCCGAAGATGAAGATAACCTGTCTCGAAACCTGTTCGGAACCACTCGTTCACGGCTGACCACATTTTTATGGTTCCGAATGCGTCCGAACTAGTTTCTCGGTCTTCGGCACTCGGAACAGTGACGTCAAAAATTCCGTCTACGCTCATGTTTGGGAAAGCTTCTCTGGCCTTGTTATGGAAGTTGGCCGTGGTTGACCTCATATTATCATTATACGATTTGAGATATTTAACCCATTAACGACGGTTGGTAAGAAAGCTCGGCCCCCCCCGCGAAAGTAAGCTTTCTACTGAAGTTTATCCAAATCAACAAAATAAAAAACAAACACGATAGTAGAACAATTTATATAAGACTATTATATAAGGTAACAATTTATGTAAGACAATTGAAGAGTACAGGGGGAAAAACCGCTTAATTTCGTAGAAAACTTTCCTCATCAGGCATCTTTGGCGTTGATAGCGAGTAATCGCCTAAACTGGTGTAAGGAAACCAGTTTCTCACTTTCTTGTGCATCTTCTCTCATTGCAACCCTGAAATTCAGTCCCGCGTTTTATTCAAAAGACTGTTCATCATCATGTTAAGCTTTAAAAATAAAGTACGATTGATTGAAAATCACGAATTTTTCTAAATCAATTAAGTGAAATTTTAAGATTCGCAAATTAATTGAAAAGTTCTAAACCACGACTTTTCTACCTACCGAGATTAACCAAGGAGACGGCCTTGGATTAACGCGATGCACGATTTGGACCAAGCGAAGAAGAAAGAGATAAACCGGTTTCCTGCCGCCAATGTCCGCCAAGCAGACACAATTACGGGACGGCTCCTAATAAATCTAGCGGTTCCTCACCTGTACTCTTCAATTATACAAGATAACAATTTATATAGGATAAATTAAGTTAAAAGAAAATTGAGTAAAAAAAGGTAACGTTTTTATTTGCAAATGGAAGTCGCCGTTAATGGACACTATACGAATATATTTTAATGTTATACAAATATAATATTAATAATATCTTTAAATAATCTTCTAATTAAATATTTTGATATGATTATACACGAAGTTTGTAATTTACGTAATTGGTTATTTTTCAATCAATCACCGAAGTTGTTAATTGAACCCATTAACGGCCTATTTGTGAATACCATCATAGTCCTTCCGAACACAACGCAAACTTCGAGATCACTTTTTTAACCTACTTGTGTGGTTTCCAGGAAACGGAGTCATTCCGGTGTCGGCTCGTCACTTGACAGTGGTTCTAAGCTATGACGCCCGTCAATAATGGCCCTCGTGTAGCCTCTAGTGCGACGATAATTCAAGCTGACCTTAACCAAGAAACGGTGTGAGCGTTACTGCATTCGTTTATTTCTTCACTTTGGTTTGGAAAGCAATTTCGATTAACCTCGCAGCAGAGCCTCAAACCAGGTAGGTTTAGAACAGCGACGCTTACGCCATTTCTTGGAAAACCATGCAAAGGGGTCGGCATTTTGAAGCTTGCGTTGTAACCAAAAGGACTATAATACCTTCCTTATCGAACGACGACTTATCGAAACACGTTACCTTTAAGTTTCTAAAATTCGTTTTTCGTATCAATTAAGTTGTCCTACATATACAGGGTGGCCCAAAAGTAGGCTAACAGTTAATGTTGTACCATTTTTAAGAACTTTGGGTTATTTAGAACAGGTAAATTGTGACACTATCTTGACCAATCAGAGGACTAGCAGCTACTTACTACAGAGGACTAGTCCTACTACGTTAAGACCTGGATGAATACCAAAAGACCCAAAAAATCCGATTACACCCAGGCCCCGTTTTAAGGTATTAGCTAATGGCTAGTTAGTCCTTGGACAACGGAAATGTAAATACAGTGTTGGTCTATTCCTATGAATAAATTATTTAACCAAGATAAATAGATAAAGATAATAGACAATATTTTTTTTAAAAAATATATAAATATGCTTTTTTTTTTAATTTCGGAACTAAAGGGAAATAGTAATATTAACTTTTTCTTTGAAAAAGGGTGCGTTTGAACAACGTGACGTAATTTTAAGGGGAGGGGTTCGATCAAACGTAACGCAGCGTGACATAGGGGGAGGGAGGGGTCAAAAAAGACAGAATTTTGCGTGACGTAATTTATGTACGTCCCCAAATAACTGTATACCTAACTAACTGTAAGCCTACTTTTGGGCCACCCTGTATTGTTCAGTACCTTAGTCTCCTTTTGTCTTATTTTTTGTTTATTTACACAAATTATTTTTTAAAAAATGCATGGCAAATTTTCTTGAAAAATATCGTCAATGAGATTAACATCTGAAAACGTCGTGATTCCCAATACACCGAACCTTAATAACAAATGCCCCTGGAAGTTTGCTTCTGCGCCTATAAAGTCCATCAAACAAGAAACGGGTTTTACAGAGATACGATATAGGGCGTAAATAACTTTTTGTTGTTTTGTTAGCATTGTATGGTTAAGTCTCATTACTTATTTAATTATTTTATAGTTTATGTGAATTTTTTTTGTTTTTAATGTATTGAGATTTTTCATATAAAAGAAATTAAATATTTTTCATTTTAAAGAAAGATACGGGACTGGAATAAGTTTTAAAAGTTACATTTTATGTTATGGACTTTGCCGCACAACAAAGGGCTGGGGAGAACAGTCGGTTAGACATGAATGTCGGTTAAACTAGAATGCGAAAGGTCCCAGGTTCGGGTCCGGGCATCGCCAAAATAACTACCGACCTATAAACGGCCGTGCAGCCACAAATGTCCGACGAATAATACCCCGTGTGGAGGGAGTGCACGTTAAATATCCTCCAAAGTCCTAACGCTGCGTACGATGTCGCCCTTAACAGTTGCGTTGGGTGCCTACTCAGGTGTCGGCTCGTCACTTGACTGTGGTTCTAAAATATGACGCCCGTCGCCAATAGCCCTCGTGTAGCTCTAGTGCGACGATAATTCAAACTAAACTACACTAAACCGTACAAGTTGTTTCTCCGTTTTTTTTAAAAAAAATATATTAGTTATCATTTACAAAACAGTAAAGCTGTCTTATACGCTTGGTATTTTTCTATTCTAGACCCAAAGCTCTCAAAATACTAAATGTATTTTTTATATACTTTTCTCTTTTTCTTATTTTTCTCTTCTTTTTCACTGTTATCGTGTTCCTACAAGATGAAAACGGATCAAAATGTTGATAAAAATCCATCCACGGTTATTTTACATCATAAAAAACAAAAAGCGTTGGTTTCATCAATCTAAATTTTTCCGTTTTAAACAACCATCAGTACACAAAACGGCGTTTCTCGTAGATGCAGAGATGATAAATTACTTTGGAAAAATCCGTTTAAGTCCAGATTTAGTTTTTCTTGATAAAGTCTCCTGTACAAAGCATGATAGAGGAATTTGGCTGAAGATAATTCAGTTTTCTTGAAAACTTATATAAAAAAAAAAGTTACAAAATCCTTGATTTATCAGTGATGAATGAGTTTTGTGTAAATAATGACTTACGATATACGCATATAAGGAATCTTGTACAGAAGTTCTAAGTGTTCGTTGAGTTTAATGTAAAAATAATGGCTTCTATGCACGAGTCGAACGGGGCGGAGCGTGTTTTTTTTTTTTTTTTTTTTTTTTAGTGGGAACGAGGACAATGCTTGACTTAACGGTGGAGTCTCACTAAAGGCGTGACAATAGGGTACTTGACTAAAAAAAATTTATTGGCTTAAAATATTCTTATGTCAATAATATTAGACCTGTATTTTTTCTTTTTTTCAAATACCCCATAAAAAGGGGGAAAATGAGTTTTAAAATTAGGACGAAACATCACTAACGAAAACGCTTTGTGGCTGTCACGTGGTATCCATGATGTCACTAGTGACTATAAACAAACTTTGAAACACCATTTTGGAATAGACTTTAAGCAAATTTGAACGATCCGCTTCTGTAAAACCTCCCCCCATTATCTATATAATTCTTATTTTAATAGTAAGTTAGATTAAAACCAGTTTAATTACAAACAAAAAAAAACATCACACCGGTTTGTTTATACATACTAGTGATGTCAGCCAAACCGACGTGTTTGTGCTCACGTGACGTACCGATGAAAAAAAGCCATTTGAAAATGATTTGTATTAATTATTTAAAGATTAATTTTGCAAAAAATATATACGTTTGTTATATTTGGATTCAAACTATAATTTAATTAATATTGGAAGGTATTTTAGCGATACTGTCAAGTACCCTATTCTAGTTTCAGACGAATTTGCTGCCAGGTGTTTTATGGGGTTTCAGACACAGGGTGTCGTAACTGTAACGTCGTTATAGGTGTGGACGTTCCAATGTCCATTTAACACGATTAGAGCTTATCTGTGTCGTAATACATCATCATATAAAAGATCAAGGTCAAAATTAGTAATATACATTGGTTTTAAGCAACGATAAAGTTACTAATTTAAGGCAATTGAGTGTCTTCTAGGTCGATAGCAGTTAAGTTAGTTGATTCCATATCTAGAGACTCTTATCTCCTCTTATAGGGGCTGGCGACGAATAATACCCCGTGTAGAGGGGGCCCTTAATGGTTGCGTTGGGTGCCTACTCAGGTGTCGGCTCGTCACCTGACTGTGGCTCTAAATTTCACTGCCCGTCGCCAATAGCCCTCGTGTAGCTCTAGTACGACGATAATTCAAACTAAACCTCTCATAAGCAGCTTTGAGGGGCTGGGGAGCCAGGTTTAGGTCCGAGCATTGCCAAAAATAACTGCAAACCTAAAATCGGTCTTTGCAGCTAAAAGTCTGACAAATGTGACAAACAATGCCCGTAGTAGAGGGAGTGCATTTTAAACAACCTCCGGAGTCCCGACGCCACACATGATGTCCCCCTTAAAAAGTTGACCAAAGGCAAAACCAACTCTAGACATCCCCTGCCCCGCCCCGTCTGTCATCTGGAATTTCTTATCGTATTAAAACGAGGGGTTGGTGTACAAAATATTTTTCCTTAAACCTCTTTTTATCCCCAACTTAACTAGTGGGATAAAGAAGCCAAGCTGTAGCTAAAGCGAATTGCAACATAGGGAAAACGAAGTTTAGGGTTGTTGAGTTTGCACCCAGTTCAATAACTAATTAGTCAGCTATAGGGTTTCTTTTCGTCGCAAGTGGGACGACACGAAAAAGTTGCGTTGGATACCCGGTCGATTGTCGGCTGGTTACTTGACTACAGTTCTAAAAAAGGTCGTCAATAGCCTTCGTGTAGCACTAGTACGACGATAACTCAACTCTTTGCAGCCAAAATATGACCAAACAAGGTAAGGTAAGGTAAGGTAATCGTTTCCGGCTGCCTATTTCTAGCCTCCTTCAGGAGCTTTAACACAGCCAATAACGCCTCGTATTTTAGAACCCTGGTCAAGTGACGAGGTCGACACCTGAGCGGGCACCCAACGGAACTTCGAGCGACATCGTACGCTAACGCCGTCGGGACTTTGGACTCCACAGATTTAACGAGCACGTCTGTCCCTGTGTACTCGGGCCCATCCGTGATGAGGATTTTCTACTATTTCCAGCACAGATCCGATTTATAGGATGACTGGCAGTAAAGTGGGATTCGAACCCCCGCACTCCTGAGAAGGTTGAACCTCTAGGCTGATGCCTTAACCACTCGGCCACGGACGGGCCGACTAAACAAATATTTGTTTTGAGTGCTACTTTTCCGATTTATAAAAAACTCCTCAACTCCCCCTCCTTCCTTCTCTTTTGAGACAAGGTGTCACCACGTCACTCCCCCTCGAGCAAAGCGTTCTTGTTCCAGTTATCTGCACCGCTACAGGGGTGCAGGGGGGATAGCATCCCTTTATATGGGAGGGGGGGGGTGAAGGAGTCATTTCATTCTCTTGTTCCCCTGTGGGTGGGCGATGGTGATAGCGAACCCCTCCCCCCTTTCTCTGATAGGGTTGCCGTAAGGTGATGGGGACTCTGAAAAACTGAAAACAGAGAAACCTGAAAACATCGCCAAAAACATCTCAAATGTTGACTAGTGTCACTGAATGATATTATGGTCCATTTCAACAAATCGGGCAATAAACAATTGGAATGGCCACGCCTACAGTGACGTCGCAATTACATCAATCGTTATCTTAAACCTTACAAAAAAACCCACGTGGAAGCTATAATATAATAATTCGTTAAAACTAGAACAACAGTCACGAATACATGGACGTCAAACGTTGTATTCTTTCCCACAATTCTTTCTTTAAAACATTAGGGCTGGGGAGCCCAGTCGGTTAGGCATTTGCCCAGCATGCGAAAGGTCCCAGGTTCGGGTCCGGGCATCGCCAAAATAACTTCCGACCTATAAACGGCCCGTGCAGCCAAAAATGTCTGACGAATAATACCTCGTGTGGAGGGAGTGCACGTTAAATATCCTTCAAAGTCCTAACGCTGCGTACGATGTCGCCCTTAACGGTTGCATTGGGTGTCTACTCAGGTGTCGGCTCGTCACTTGACTGTGGTTCTAAAATACGACGCCCGTCGCCAATAGCCCTCGTGTAGCTCTAGTGCGACGATATTTCAAACTAAAACTAAAACTTAAAATATTAACTCACGCGTCATCTATATGCTGTGAAATGAAAACGTATTCTCTAAATACCCTTTCAGTTTCCGTAAAAACTATATCGAAATCTGTCACAACACATTAAAATCTGTTCATGGCCCCAAGTCTTTTTGCTGTGGGCAATGTTTTTATAAAGTTACTTTGGGTGTCAACTCAGGCAGGCGCGCAGCCAGGATTTTTTCAAGGAGGGGGCTGAACTTCAGAAGGGCACTTTTACAAAATTCCTTGTGTGGGGGTCCGGGAAATTTTTGAAATGTTAATCTTCCAAAATGCTATTTTTGAAATACATGTACTACTACTACTACTACTCCTTGGCGTTACAGCCCATGTTGGACTATGGCCTCACTAACAATTTTCCTCCAAAGCCTCCTGTCTCTAGCCTTTTGTTTCCAGTTTCGGACTTTTAGAGTCTTAAGGTCTTTCTCCACCTCATCAAACCATCTCTTAGTTGGTTTTCCTTTGTCCCTGGCACTGCCCCTTGAATATTTTCTTAGTGCCTCTGTCTTCCTCCATTCTTTCCAGGTGTCCCAGCCATTGTATTCTAAATACATGTAAACATACTAAATTTACAATCATGTTTTACAAACTAGACTACTGGGAAAAATGCTTAAGACAGTGAGTGGCTGATAAAAATTCCCAAATGAAACTAAAATTATTGGAATTCTGAAAATGGCACAAAAATTGTTCTTACGCCGGAATTAGAATCCCAGGGAAAATTATCACAACAAAAAAAAAATCAAATTTGTGAAATGGAGTGAAATGTTTTAAAACAATTCTCTGATATCTGTGTCGTGTTTTGACGTATACGATTATGAAATGACTTATGACTTTTGAGATTCGTCAATTCTTTCCCACTTTTTTTCCAAAGATCAACTTCAACTTCACTCATAATAATTTATTAATCGCTGCTCAAATCACTCAAATAAAATTTCACAGCCCCACTTATATCATCAAAAAAGGGCTCAAGCCCCTCCCTCCCCCCCCCCCCCCTGACTGTGACAAAATCGGTCGGCCTTATCACTTGACCCATGTTAAAAATGACGATACCCGTAACCAACAGCTCTCATGAAGCTCTAATGCGACGTTAAATGTATTGAGGTAAGTTTAATTTATGAAGAGCAGCACTAAATGTAAATAGAGATAATCTTCAATATTCAACAAGAAATAAAACCTCTTCCCTTTGTTTTTACTTTTAATATTCTGTGAAAAACTTCACCAGTAAAACACCTAATCAAAACATTGGAATTCTTGTTGGTTCGTAATTAGGTGTTGCCAACTTACAAAGATAAAAAATTATGAAAATGCATCAATAAAATATTACTGACATCAACAAAATGAACAATAATTTACATATCTTCTTCTCTAAAAGTATTTCTAATAAAACTCTTTGAAATCCATCCCAAAATGGCGCCAATACCGCGATACCTTGCCAGTCCGCGGCAACCCCCGCCCTCTAGCGGCAGTGAGTCACAAAAGACCCTTCGGCGGGGGGTCAAAAGGGGGGGGGGTGATGCAGACGATATCTCCAATCCCCCCCTCTTCGAACATCATCAAACCATCAACCTTTCGCCCTTCTGCGGATGGTGTTAAGGGGTTTACTGCTCTGGCGGGAGGGGTTAACAAATTTGGCTAATTATCCCCCTCGGATTTGTGTAGGATTGGGAGGTTTAGTTTTAATCGAAATTTGCTGGATGTTATTGCTTGTAATTGGCTATAATGATGTTGTGAAGCACTTAATTATTATAATTTAAACGATGTTAGTAATAAAATATATTGGCCATTTTATGTCGTCATGATTATAATTAACTATATATTTCTAACAACAAATAGTTTTTTAGAATAATATTATATTTATTACTTTACTAGTAATGTTAGTATTAATTTTTTATTTAATTATAATTATTTAGCGAATTAATATTTAAAATGGAAATAGTTTCTGGTAGTAGATGAATTGAACAGTTAGTTTTCAGCAAATTGGTTTGTAGTAACGATACTGAATATATGAGGATTTAATTTAAAGAATATAAATAAACTGATTACAAATAATGTTTATAACATTTTATTATTAAGTAATTGAAATGTTAAATGTTGATTTGAAGTTTATTTTATACTTGCATATCAGTACAACCATTAAAAGGTTTTTAAAAAATTGTCCATTGTTTCATTGAATTTAATTTTTCCATCAGTTTTTCCTTGCAATAATTATGATGTTGGGCAAGTAAAAGACGGGATAATCCCTTTGTTCTGCAGTCTGGATCGAGGGGTGGGGAGAACAGTCGGTTGCCGAAGGTCTCGCGGGCATCGCCCAAATAACTGCCGACTTATAATAAAAGGCCCGTGCAATCCGAAAATATCAGACGAATGATTCCCCGTGTAGAGGGAGTGTATGTTAAATATGTTCCCAAGTCCCTACGCTGAGTTCGATGTTACCCTTGTACCCAAAACATTATTTCTAGAAATAATAACATAAACTTGTAAATTATGGTGATTTTATATCATGTTCACTCTACATAAACATTTTCTAGCAATAAAAACAATTATTTACACGTAGTTTTTCATTTTTTTTAAAGTTAAAAATTTGAACTTTTTAAAAACGCTACTCCTCTTTCAATTTTAGGAAAAACTCCACCAAACTTTTATAATTTGTTTTTAGAACTATTTTTTCAAGAACTGTGCATTGATTTTAAAATGTGAGCTACAGTTAAAAATTAACATGCATTTATACTGAAAATCCTAAAAAAATTTCAAATTATTGAATTCAACATTTTTAAAAAAAAACAACAATACATAATAAACCTTATCCCATGCACAATTTTGTGCACCATTTATAAAAGAACACAGGTTAAAAATTTCAAAATTCTAACTTAATTAGCAAAAACGCCTTAGGGATTTATTAAACACAAGAATTGAAAAACGCGAACAGAGATGTCTCTAGAAAATATTTAACTTTTTCTACAAAAGATATCATTATGAAACTTTCAGTAAATGTTTAGTAAGATATTGTGAATAATAAGAAGGTAAAATCTGAAAAATCCATAATTTGATCAATTTTTGGATACCGTATCCCCTTAACCCTTGTATTGGGTGCCTACCCAAACCCAGGTGTCAGCTGATCACTTGACTGTGGTCTGTGGTTCTAACTGTCGACGCCCGTCACCAATAGCCTTCGTGTAGCTCAAGTGCGACGATTTTTCAAGCTAACCTATCCTGGAGTCTGGATACGGCACTGACCCAAACAAAACCCAGCCACACTTTGTGAATTGTGACTTTCTGTCGCCAAATCCCTCCGGTTGTATGACAAGATCCCGCCAAACACAACAGAAAAGACCCTCTCCAGAGATGAACCGGAAAAAAAGGGGACGGAGTCGGTGTCTATCGATCGGTCTTTACCTGTATTCTGTAACTTGACGGTTGTTTGTTTACTTTGTTTGAGCGTTGCTGAACGTCGATTTCTGGTCTCTAAGAGGAGTTTTAACGCGGCCACGTAGCCTCGTAAGTTTGAACAGTGGGCAATTTGGCGAAATGGCAACTAGCGTTTGTAATTATTATTTTTCGATTTATTTATTGTAATCTCATCGTGCTCACAGAGTCCTCCAAATTCTGCTTGTTTACCCCAAAACAAGACGCCAATAAAATACACAGGCTGGGGAGCCCAGTCGGTTAGGCATTCGCCTAGCATGCGAAAGGTCCCAGGTTCAGGTCCGGGCATCGCCAAAATAACTGCCGACCTATAGGTCGGCGTGTGCAGCCAAAAATGTCCGACGAATAATACCCCGTGTAGAGAGAGTGCACGTTAAATATCATTCAAAGTCCTAACGCTGCGTACGATGTCGCCCTTAACGGTTGCGTTGGGTGCCTACTCAGGTGTCGGCTCGTCACTTGACTGTGATTCTAAAATACGACGCCCGTCGCTAATAGCCCTCGTGTAGCTCTAGTGCGACGATAATTCAAACTAAACAGAACAAAACCATACCGCACAATTAGGACTCGAGAGCAGCGACTCCCGTTTCCTTGACAACCGAACTCGATGATAGAGAGGGACTGCCAAGTTTCGCCCTCCGGTCACCAGGGTTCGCTGGAGTGAGCGGTCAAGGCACTCCATTAACTCTTGGCCGAAATGCCCGGGATATTTTAACGGGGGGAGGGGGGAATTGTGGTCAAGCGATCCCAGAGAAGGGGGTTAAGTAGGAGATTTCTCGGTTGTCGGGGTTCTTTAGCGCCAAGGTTCGGGTTTTGGCGCCGAAACGCATTCTGGATTTGGAACTGAAGATGTGAGAATGTAAACAGTAGGCCATGTTTTGAGTGGCAACGTTTCCAGTGGTATTGTTTTCATTTTTGATCCTTCTGGAATAACATTTGTTTGGGTGATAATTTGATCAAATTATTTCAATTTAATATAAGAAGTATAGGTATTGTTAAATAATTTTGGACTGTATGTTATCATAGCGATTTCTTTTGTTTTCATTTTCTCTTTTGATTGACTCAAAGATGGGTCGTCTTTGTTCTCTTATTCCTTTTACGATGCGCAATTTATTATAATGTGATCTGTTGATTAGTTTGATCTATATGCTAAATATAGTAATAATATAAATATTCTAAATGCTAAATATCTGAAGTATTTATCGCACATTGATGGTGAAACCGAAACAACCAGTGAAACGGGGAAGGGAAATAATGAAAATTCAGAATGCAAAACAAAATGCTATATCCTTGTTTGGATTATTCGATTTAAAGACATTAGGGCTAATGAAGATCAGGGCTAATGAAAAGTTAATTACTTTGTAGTTTTTCAATAACACTACAAGTTTATTATTTAAAAAAAACGTGCTAGGCAAAAAAAAAATCCTGCCGATACATAGCGCTGCTGGGTATAGAGGACTGGTATACGATAAATCTGTTGTGGTACAAGGCCATAACGACGACTAAAATATATGAGTCATAAATGGTTGCGTTGGGTGGTCAGCAGTTGACCTCATCACTTGACTGCGGCTAAAAAAAATCTTATCCTGTTGTCATCTGTTTTAAAAAACTACAGAAATGTACTGTTAAATTAAATCTCAATTTCTCAAAAGATGTCTTCTCAGTAAAAAGATGAAATCCGAGACCATCCATACTGAATGCATCTATTGATAACAGATTTTTTATTTTCTGTTCACGGAAGAACTTTTAAATATAAAACCTTTGTTCTTGGCTGCGGTAGTGTAGTGGTCCAAGCGCCTGACTCCTATGTCTCGGGGGCGAGGATTCGAATTCCGGTCATACGTTTTCACCTTTTTATTTTTACATTCCCTGCACTAGAGAAAATAGGTGTTTTATGCATGAATATTTTTTGTAGGGCAGGGTTACGAGAAGATTCTGTTAACATATTTTTCCCTAACCCGAAGATTCGCTGGCAACTTTGCTGCCAAATTTTTTCCGTAATATTATTACAGGTTTTTCCACAGTGTATACTAGTTCCATGTGTATTTATAGTATTTTTTCCTTCTTTTCGCAGGCCTCCCTCCGCCGCATGCCCTGAAGCCCCTCCAGCCCCCGCAGCAGAAGCCGCCCCGCAGCATGGCGGCCGTGTCGCCCCTCCACCTGCCCCCCTACGAGGGCGGGGGCTTCGGGGGGCCCCAGCCCCCCAACAACCGAACCTCGAGCTTCGCGGCCGCACTCCGGAAACTCGCCAAGCAGGCTGTCGACCCTGTGGCGGGTGAGAGCATTTTTGGTGTAGTGTTTTTTTTTTTAAATATGAACTTCACTGCCGAAACAATTCCGTTTAATTTACTATTTTGAACTGGCAGCTGAGAAACTGACATTTTAAAATTGTAAAAAAATAACAAGAAAAATCCGTAAAATAACGGATTTTTTCAGTGTTAAATACGAGAAACTTTTTCTTCTTCGCTCCAGAGGTACACAAAAAGAACAAAACTTCAAAATTTTGTCAGAGAGGAACTGATTTAAGAGTGTAAGTACCATTTTGGCTTGTAGAAGTTCTCTTGAAAGAGAGAGCTTGGTGGTGGTGGTGCTGCCCTCAACTGTACTGCATGAATTAGCAATGATTCCCTCGGCAAAATTAAATGCCAGGATACTTTAAAATTCAGATCGTGGATTATTTTTGTGATCCTAGAGCAAATTTGGTAGTGATGAGGGCCTCCCAGATGGTGCCACCAAAAAAAGAACGCCTGGATTTGCCATATTACCGTTCAAACTAAACTCCGTGGCTCTCTCGACCAAGAGGAACCTGTTTAGTTCTCCAGCATGCTAAGTCCTCAGATTACCATCCTCTATACCTTGTCTATCTAGAATGCGAGCCTCGAAAGCATTTTCCTCCCCCATCCCCGCATGTGGTTTTCTTCGAAACGGCGTGAGCATGTTTTTTCCCCACCCTACTTGGGTTTGAACTGTTCGGATTGTTAACGTCACAACAGAACCTCAAACGCGTTAGGTTTAGAAAAGCGATGCTCCCCCCGTTTCCTACAAAACCAAGCGAAGGGATGGGGGAAGAAAGTCTTTTCGAGGCTCGCATAGTAAATAGACAGACTATAAGTGGATCTTCAACACTTAGCGTCACTATTGTGTGAAAAAAATATCTTTAACTGTGTATATATTGTATGTCATACTTACTTATTCAAAGTAACATTTCTCTTTGCAGGCGAGAAGGACCCCTCTTCCCCTGTCTCCTCCCCTCTCCCCCACACACCAAAGAGGCCGCCTAGTTTCCTCGCCACTCACCAGGGGGCGTCGGCGTCGTACGGCGGAGGCTCGTCACCCCCTCCCCCCGTGGTCACCATCGCCCCTAGTCGCCCAGTGGCGACACACACGGCAGACAGCAGAAAGGTGGGTGTATGTGAGTCGGGGAAAAGGGGGTAAAAAAGGGGGGTAGATGTGGTAAAAGGGGTAAAGGTGGGTGTCTAAAGGGTAGTAAATACCTAGGGTGGTAAAAGGAGAAGTTCCACAACTTGCCAAACCTACACGATTGAAAATCGGTTCTAAATTAAAAAATAATGTTCTCGTATTTAGAACAACATTGGTTCAAAATAGCTCCAAATAGATTGTTCATGATTGAACATGATCCACGATATGAGGATCCACCTTAAGCGTAGTACAGTGGGCGTAATTCAGCTGTGTCACCCCACCGAGTGGGTGTTTAGGCAATTTGAAGTTTCTGAAGCATGAGAACGTACGCGAGTTCCTAGTATCTGCCGGACGTCATAATTAGGCTTTCGAGAAATTCGCAAAGCTAAGGGTGCATAGCAGCAAAGGGAGGCTGCCATAGAACTTTTTAAGTTTTAAGGATATTGCTGAACAACGAAAAGAGCTCAGGTCTTCAAATTTAAAACACCAGTTAACGCAATGTGTCAGACGAGACCATTGAAATTTCAAAAAATGGCACATGCAGAACGTACAACCGAAACTAGTGCACAAAATATCTATTATTGAGTGACAACTGAAAGTCTTGAGGTGTTTTACACCCCTAGTTCTGACAACGTGTGTTTCATTTCTTAGGGGGTGGATCTGAGCAGTGCCCCTCCCAACGCGACCAACACCCCTATGAGCAATGGACATTTGCCTGAGACCATGAAAATGGACTCGTCCAAGAGACACGACAAGTGGGAAGAGTCCACTCTGTCCAAGTCCTGTTCTTCTTCGTCGACGTCACAAGTCAGGTGAGAAGGGAGATTTATCAATTAAAATGTAATTTTCAAATGTAAGATATAACTTGTAAGAGAAAGATAATAATTTTAATATAGTATTTAAAGTTAGAATGAAATAATTAGTGTAAGAATATAATAACTTCAGTTTAAGGTTGTATAATATATTTTAGAGTTGGAGTAAAATAATTTGAATTAGAATATATATAAAGTTAGAATATAATAATAAGACTAGACTTGTTAGTTATTTTAGACTATCTAATATTTTTGATTTAGAATATAATAATTTGATTTATATTATAATAACTTGAGTTAGAATGTATGTATTAGAAATAGAATTTAATAATATAATAATAACAAGAAGTTCTTAAAGAACTAAAATAGCCTACTTTCCTGTTACTTAAATACTTACTGAAACTCTAATCGCGAAACAACTAGGTTCATAACAGTAAATATCATTAACAACCGTTTCTACACTAGATTTATACACATTAGAAAAAAAAATCGCTAAACACATAATCCAACTATAACATAAACTTCTAAAAGCCAAAATCAACTATTTTCCTTAATATTCTTTCGCAAATTAACTTATATATTTATCGTCTGCTCGATTTATTTGTAGTTCGAAGAATAATTCAATATTTATTAATAACAAATGTAATGAAACTACTCCAAACTGCATTAAAAAATACGAATGTAAATTAAAACTAAGCATAATTGAATGCAAAAATATGCCTTGCCGCTTTCTTGGTAAACAATAAATGAACAATCAAAGAATCACATTGTGCTACATTTTATGATGTCATTCCAAACTGATTTATGAAAAAAATATTTTGCTTCAAATATTTTAAATAAAGTTTCTCATGCCATTGTTGATTTGGCAACAGTGATTTAAATGAACTCAAAATTGAATTCCAATGCAAATTCAATGGAAATTCGCCGACAGATAGTAAATTTATGTCCGTCCGGACGTACAGACATGCGGACAAAAAGTATGAAAGTGGTCTTTGAGGTCATAGCTTTCTAACAAAAAAAGAATTATTAAGATCAGATGTATGGAACCGATTTTTGAAGGGGGGTACGGACAGACAGACGGACATCGACCGCATGTCAATACCTACTTTTTCATTTTTTTTATTCTTTCGAATTAAAAAAATAAAAGTAGTTTAAAAATGAAGTTTTGTATGTGTGTGTCTTATAGATTCATAAACTAGACATTTGTTTGACTCGTAACTTGGCACAAATGCGTAGTTCATACTTGGATTATGATTTTTGAACTTTCAGGTTTCCAAATGTTCTATTTTTAGAGAAAATTCGAATTTTCTCGAAAAAACTCTCGGATTGGCAAGTGGGACTGTCTCAATCGATTTTTTTTACTTTCCTGATGCCATATCGGCTGAAAAAAATTAAATAAAACTTTTAACGAAAACATTTAAAATTGAAAATGTTTATTTTATTTTTTTCATTACCTTCAGAACTAAATCATTATTGAAATAATTGACATGTTCTCTAAATACTAATTCAGTCTCCATTCCGGATTTTATTGTGGGTTTATTTAATGATTTTTTCATTGATTTTTCTGTTGACTACATGTATGCATATTTAAGCAATAAATGCATAGTTAAGCTATTACTGAACATATGATGGATAAAGGCCATCGTACTAGAGCTGCATATTAGTGTTTTATGTCTTTATTTTTCGACCAAATACGTTGCCAAACTCGCCAAATTATTAACTAAAACTCGCCAAACAAGCAATTTCTTTTATAAACAATTTATAACTGGTCGGTTGTTCGAAGGTCGTTGTGTTAGAGTGTATAATGGGTGTGTTTGTAGCTATATCTATTTTCTCGCCAAATTTCCCAAAACGCGCCAAATGAGCTAAAAGGTTTTATGTATTATGAGGGAATTGTGATGACATTTATGAGTGCATTTTATAGCGTATTTTTCATTTTGGAATTTTAAGGCAATGAAACGGGATTTTATACTTTATAACGAGAGGGAACAATAACATAAGTTTATGATCCTATAACAGGTTATATGGAACGATTTGATATTTTTTTAATCCGTGCGAAGAACGGGTATAAATTTTCTAGTATTATAATATTTAGAGTTACATTACTGAAGGCAGAGAGTAGAGCTACATTATAATTTTTGTAGTTAATTTGGATTTTCAATTTTTATAGGTAGAATAAATTGAAGTTAGAATATAATTTTAGGAGTGAGAATACAATTTTTAGATTTGAAATATAAAATTAGGAATAAGTATGTATAGGAACGAATTAACTTCCGAGTGTTCTATTTGTGGAGTATAAGACTACATATGAAGTAGTTGTAACCTCACCGCGCCTGAGTGGCCGTAGCCAGTTGTCTATTTAGCGATGTTTTTAAAGGAATTCCTGTACAGTCCATCGTCATCATTTGATTTTTAAGACTTTTTCTATTCTATATTCTTTTCTATTCCCTTTTTTTTCTATATTCTATTGTCTTTTTATTTTCAGGCCCCACGCCACGATAGCCCCCCTACCACGCCCAGACGACTCCGTGACCTCCTCTCGCGGTTTCCAGCCCTACCGAGGGGGAGGAGGGGGCGGGGGATCGGACGACCCCCCTCGCAACACCCTCCCCCACACCCCTCTCGGTTGAACACCGGCGCATACCCTACGCCCGCGCGCATTCCTCCCGCCGCCACTGCCCATCGCATACAGGTAGGTATGCAATACCTACGTACACGCAGCTTACCTCACTCTAAGCCTTGACTCTTAGGCTTATCACATCATGCCATCATTCGTGACCGCAACACGCAGCTCCATCTCAGCTTCGATTCAATTTGACCATAGATGTAGAAGAGAGGCGTACGAGGTCACTCCAGTAGAGCAACATTGATTTAAGCAGGCTGTCAGTTTCAGCTACTGCGCATAACATACCTGGCACCAGGATCCCAAGAGCCCGCTCTTCAGCTCCTCATGAATCATTTTGTAGCCGATACTGCGCTACATATGGCACAGGACCATCCCGTTAGTAGAGTGCCTCCCATTGAGAGATTGAAGCAGGGCTGTCAGGTTTCGAGGTCTGCGCATAAATACTGGACCGAGGTATCCAAATGACGCTTTCGAGGGTCCCCATTGAGATGATTGAAGCAGCTGTCAGGTTTTCGGCTACTGCGCTTAACATACTGGCACCGAGTTATCCCAAGATGCACCGCTCTAGCCTGCTTCATTTGTGCGCTACTGCGCATATACAAGGACCTCTCTATTCTCCTTCCTAGCTCTATGATTTTGACTTTGAAAAGTTGGACTAAGGTTTGCGGCGTTGAATGAATGGTTGCATATTCCATTTTCAGTAGTCATGAATAGAAATTCCTCCTAACAATGGTTCAAATTTATATTTGCTCATCAAAATTTACTGAATCTTTGCAGTGTGTACACTCTTAAAACAAAAGAATGAAATTCACTCCTATAGGAGAAGTGCATATTCGGCACCGGAAAAGAGTGGAAATTAATTCAGACTGAGTTAAAACCGCTCGTTTTAAGAGTGTAGGACGCAGATTGTTTTCTTTTATTTCTTTTACCCACTCCGAAAAAGAGTGAAATTCACTCCTATAAGAGAAGTGCATTTTCGGCACGGAAAGGAGTGGAAATTAACTCGGACTGAGTTAAAACCGCTCGTTTTAAGAGTGTAGGACGCAGATTGTTTTCTTTTATTTCTTTTACCCACTCCGAAAAAGAGTGAAATTCACTTCTATAAGAGAAGTGCATTTTCGGCACGGAAAGGAGTGGAAATTAACTCATACTGAGTTAAAACCGCTCGTTTGTTTTAAGAGTGTACATGCTTTTAAAGGATGTATAGTGCCTCTTCGCTGTCAGCCACTTGACTGCCAGAACAAGAAAAGAAAAATACCGATGAATATGAATCTAATATCCTCGCATATACAGCCTAACAGGTTTTGACCTAATTATCAGATTTGAGATGGATTTAATTTACATGTCTCTTTGTTCCCAGGTTGGACGACCCCCTGTACCTGGAGCGGTATCTTCGCCCCCCGATGTTGCCGTACGGCCAGCCCGCCCTGATGGGCCCACCCTTCTACCCGGGCAGCAGATACGACCTGCTCGCACACTCTCTCTCGCTCTCCAACTCCAGCATCATCAACCACGAGAGGTAAGTGGTGGTGAGGCAACCAGTGAATATCGCAGAGCTCTCAGTATGTATCTCTAGCCCTCTGAGAGGGCTGGGGAAGCCCAGTCGGTTAGGCATGCATGCGAAAGGTCCCAGGTTCGGGTCCGGGCATCGCCAAAATAACTGCCGACCTATAAACGGCCCGTGCAGCCCAAAATGTCCGACGAATAATACCCCGTGTGGAGGGAGTGAACGTTAAATATCCTTCAAAGTCCTAACGCTGCGTACGATGTCGCCCTTAACGGTTGCGGTGGGTGCCTACTCATGTGTCGGCTCGTCACTTGACTGTGGTTCTAAAATACGACGCCCGTCGTCAATAGCCCTCGTGTAGCTCTAGTGCGACGATAATTCAAACTAAACTAGCCCTCTGAGAGTCTATAAACCCGTCACCTGACTCTCAGGTTTTCCAGCAGCATGCATAATTTTCGAAAATATATACATTTTAAAATGCTACTGAATTTTAAAATTTTTATTATGGAAGAGTTATAAATAATCATCTGCTACAAAAATACAATTTCAAAAAAATTAAAAGAAATTAAATTTTCAGTGAAAAATTTAAAAATGTATCTTATGAGGTGAAACCAAGTTTACACTTAGCCTATTTGCTTATCCCTCAGAGGGCTTATTTTCATGTTGCGTTGGTTGGTGGTTCAGCAATCAATTTTTTTTTAATTAACTTGTATCTACGTTTTTGTTACGTTCTGCTGTGTTCGACTGTATTCGTGGCATTTCTGATCAATAAAATAAGTGGTAAACGTTGTATTCACCGTCTTTGGGGCAAACTTTAACATTTGTGCTTACCACGCGGTTTCAGAGCCAACAGGACCGTGATAAACACTCATGAGAACTATGTTTTATCCATAGATATCATAATTAAAGTATTAGATGGTCTGATCACGTGACCTCCGATGCTAACGACGGGACGCGCATGGAGGCTTTTTTGGAGGCCTTAATGGCCAGTGTTGCTGCCACTTTAAGGAGAAAAATACTGCGAAAAAAATACCATTTAATTCTAAAATTACAAAAAAATACTAGAAAAGGATTTAAAGTCACTATAAATATTCCAAAATTCAGCTAGTATTTTAACGATATTTTTTTGTAATTTTAGAATTATTCTAAAATACTAATATGCTCTTTAAACTTTATAACCAAACTTTTAACTTAATTTTAGAATTTATTTTAGAATTATTCTAAAATTACAAAAAAATATCGTAAAAATACTAGCTGCATTTTGGAATATTATAGTGACTTTAAATACTTTTCTAGTATTTTTTTGTAATTTTAGAATTAAATAGTATTTTTTCGTAGTATTTTTCTCTTAAAGTGGCAGCAACACTGGCCATTAAGCCCTCCAAAAAAGCCTCCATGCGTGTCCCGTCGTTAGCATTGGAGGTCACGTGATCAGCCAATCTAATACTTTAATTATGATATCTATGGTTTTATTATATCCTTACGTACGCTTCACATGTAATTGGCATTCTAATGTTTGCCGTACTTACTGTGCCAGATAATTGCAGCGGCAATCACAGTCAATTGTATTTTTATTCACATACGCTCTTAAGAAAACGGAAACAACTTTTAACAGGGTGGTAACAGAACCTGGAAATCAGGGAACTTTTTAATTCTGGAAATATCAGGGAATTCTCATGGAATTTTTCAAATTTCGCAAAATATCAGGGAATTTTTTCCATGTTGGATTACTTAAACAGCAGGTTTAGGTTTTACTTGTGATCACTACTAACGGACACTTGATCAAAAGAAAATATTTTGGTGGGTCCGATTTGCCTGAAGGACCAATCTTGGAGGAAGGATGAATATCTCTCACGAATTGTGTTATAACATGATTCTCTGATCACGTGGTTCCTCTAAACTTATTCAGATTTTTGGAAAAGTTAGGTAGGTTAATCCAAAATCCAGAAAATCTTAAGTCCCGCGTTGTCTGGATTAAATTTTCTGTACTGCATTGAATTGTGTGTATTGTATATTTTCTAGGTAATTGGTAAAGTCAGGGAATTTTTTGTGAAAGTATCAGGGAAATCATGGAAATATCAGGAAACTTTTTTTTCTAGGATTTTGTTACCACCCTGTTTAATGTTCGAAAACTTTGAATGTTTTGGTGTTTACTTTAAAATCATAGAGTATACGGTATTCTTCTGCGTGGACACCATAGTGAAACCTTGCGCACTTGCACTCTTTCTAGAGCAGATACAGGGGGATTGATAGCCGACTCTCTTCTCCAGCCATGTTGAGGCTCTCTGGAAGATAAGACGTTGATCATTCTTTTGTGATTCATGAAGAAGGATAATTTTTTGGATAGTTCGGTAGTTTGGATTGTTCCTAAAGCTACTGTGATGAATCTCTTATTTAATTTAACTTCTATCAACTTTCTTTGTTTCGGCACCCCATTTCGAGCCCAATTTTGGGAAGTAAAACTTTTGCACACGGTACTTCTCTTTGCACCCGAATCCTTCAAAATTGCGAACTAAAACTAAACTTCTGTCAATCAAATTTCTCACCCAATAGTATAAATTCTTATATATTCGTTTAACCAATCCCTGCATCATAAAGGCGGGACAAATTCATTCCCAGTGAGATTCGAACCGAACGAGACATCACTTTGCTCCCACTCTTAAGCCAAAAGGACCTGTGATGGCCTGAGCCACAATATTCTTTATTCCTTATTGTTATGTAGTTTGTGCTGCGATTGGTCTAATTAAATGTCTTTAAAACTTTCTGATCATTCACCATTCTTCTCAACAACAACACCGGTCTCCACGCCTCACTACTATAACTATAGACTCCAACATGAAAGTTTTTTTTCCGCATTTTTAGTACTCTTTTATTCTACAGGACTCCTAGACCAGACCTCAACATGACTGCAGTGTGAAGTCAAAATCCCCTCTTTCTTCAATACGTGTGTCTCCTCAAGAACGATTACTATAATCTTTATGGTTTCTAGTGACAATTTCTGCTACGATGCGTTAATTTTTTCTCAATCATTTTCGAATTGAAGAACAAGGTAGTCATTCGGAGCTTTATTGTTTACTAGTGATTTTTTTCAAAAACGAGAATAGTCTTCTCAAATAATAACAAGTAGGGGTTTGTTACAGAATCTGTCACTTAAACCGCTTCCACACAACATTTGTGCTCAACAGGAAACAAACTATTTATACACCTCAGAAAGAAATTCGCCAAACAGAGCCTTTAGCTAGTTGTAATTAAACATTTAAACGATAAAATTAATTATTTTCATTAATCTTCTTTCTCAGATTTAATAATTAGACATTATCGTTTGCTTAATTTGTTTGAAGTTCGAAGAATAATAATGTAATCTTTTTTTAATAAATATCTTTGTGTCGTCACAATTTACCATTGACATTTCTTTCGAAAATTCAGTCATTTATCGTTTGTTAAATTAATTTACAGTTTGAAAAATATATAATTAGTGCAATTGATGCTTTAAAAATAAAAGCAAAACTTTGCATATTTTTTATGCCAACTTCGAATTCTCTATGCATCTTTCTTCATACATATATAATAAACCATCAAAAGAACACTATTGTGATATTACAACAATCCAAACTGAATTATATCACATAAATAAATATTCCTTCAAAAGTGTTTATTTTTATTTTAAATAAAGTTTCTCGTACGTGTAACGAAATGGCAACAGTAAAAATATTGAATAAAAATGGAATTTGCATGTTATTTCAATGAAGATTAATTTTTTAGTTATTTAAATTTTAAATTAACTTCTTATTTAAATTTTTAATGAAATTTGGAATGTAGCCTACTCTGACTTTTTGCTTCAAAATGACGTATTCTACTTGTCTGTGGGACTTGTGGATGGCAACATTGAAAATATGAATAAAAATGGAATTTGCATGTTATTTCAATGTAGATAAAAAATTTAGTTATTTTAATTTTAAATAAACTTCTAATTTAAATTTTTCAATGAAATTTGGAATGTAGCCTAATCTGATTTTTTGTTTCAAAATGACGTGTTCCACTTGTCGGTGGGACTTGTGGTTCTTTCTGTGAAAGTGGGTGACGGACAGACAGACGGACTGAACGATTATAAAACCTTCCACTTTTTACGTTATAAACGTAGTGTGGAAGCTAAAAATGGGAACATTCTTCTCAAAAACGCGAACATTCTTCTCAAAAATGAGAACATTATCTTCAAAATCGGGAACGTTCTTCTCAAAATGAGAACATTATTCTCAATAATTTAAGAACCCATTTTCATCATGGTATATCTAAAAACATCACCACTCTCTTTTTTCTTAAGGTTGAAGGCAGAAGAGCAGGACCGGCGTCTCCGTGAAAAGGAGCTAGAACTGAAAGAGCAGGAGAGGCAGCGGGACCGGGAGAACAGGGAAAAGGAGCACCGGGAGCGGAGAAAGGACGAGCAGAGCGAGCACAGGAAGAGCAGCTCCTCGTACTCGTCCAAGAGGACGGAGTCCCCCAGTGAGTATCTGGATATACTGTGTAATTATACAATGTTGAAAAGTGTTTGTGTTACTAGCTTTTTGCAACCCATCGTCTGTCAAAAGGATTCCTATGGTAGAGATGGGTTACTTCAGCTTTTACATTACTGTATTAGTTGTTGACTAGATTACTGGTGGGAATTCGCAGCTCTATCTTTTTGTAGGTTTCCTACATATGTAAGGGAACCTGAAGCAGAAAAATGTACTTCATTCTAAAAAAAATTAGGGAAAGACACCTTCAATACCTTATAACAACGGAAGTTTTCAAAGGAGCGAAATAGGCCGATGTGGAAACGTTATAATGTCTAATATTTCGCTAAGTCTGACAAATTAATTCCTTCGATTGGTCAAACTTCGGGAGTGAATGTTGTTCAGCGCAAATTTGTACCAACTGCTCAAAATACGAATGCAGGGTAACATGTCACTGTTAAAAATTTTGTGCTTGGTTTCACCATGATATTGGTTCCTAGTAGCTGCAACGAACGGCTGAATGGTGAAACGTTCCACCATATTTTTGGTATTCGGTTGAACCATTTCTCAGGTTTTTGTTTCCAAATCCAGAAAAATGGTTCAACCAAACACCAAAAAAAAGGTGAAACATTTCACCATTCAGCCGTTGCAGCTACTAGGAACCAATATCATGGTGAAACCAACCAATATCATGGTGAAACCTAGCACCAAATTTTTAACAGTGTACTCAGCTCTAGAAGATATTGTTGTAGGGAGATGCATCATGCACGCTAAATCAGTTTTTAATTTTTTTTTTAGGCGTGAGAAATAACTCTTCGGTCCCCAACAACGCGCCAGTTACCGTCGTGAGCAACAGTAGCAGTACCTCCATACCTCTCAACTTGGTGCTCCAATCGTCTGCCGAGCTTCCAAGAAAGGAGTCGACAGAACTGTGGATGCCGTGGCAGCAGCCAACCGCCGCCAAGGACGCCAACCATGAAGCCAAACATCCGGCGTTTCGGACACAGGTAATAGTTATTTAAGCAACTAGTGCCGAAAATAATACTTTATTAAGCGAGTGGCTTTTATTTCACGAGACCGTAGGTCGAGTGAAATAATGACAAGAGCTTAATAAAGTATTATTTGGCACGTGCTTGCTTACAATATTTTTTATAATAACGTGCAAAAAAGTATTTCTACCAATGAGTGATTTTCATTGACATCATTTAGTTTCCATGGCGATATTCGAAAATGCAAAGTAGGATTGTTTGGCGTGAAATTTGTGTTCTTACTTTTGTCTTATTTAATTTCCTTTAATAATTTTTGTAGTACTTGTAGTTTCCATGGAGATATTAGAAAATGCAAAAGTAATGAACCAATAGAAATAAGTGAGTTTCATGACATCATTTAGTTTCCATGGAGGATATTCATGACATCATTTAGTTTCCATGGAGAATATTCATGACATCATTTTGTTTTTCTACCAATCAGATACTCTTATATTTACTTTACCGCACTAGTGCCGAAAGTACTACTTTCGGCATTGTCTGTGACGTAAGCACGTAAAGTGTCATTTTCGCAACGATTTATGGATGAATATGATATAAAAAAGAAGTTCATAAAGAACTAAAATAGCCTACTTTCCTGTTACTTAAATACTTACTGAAGTTCTAATCGGGAAAAAAACTAGGTTCCTAAAGTAAATATCATCAACAGCCGTTTCTACACTAGATTTATACACATTAGAAAAAAAAAATCGAAACACAGCACCCAGCTATAATTTAAACTTCTAAAAGCCAAAATCAACTATTTTCCTTAATATTCGTTCGCAAATTAATTAAATATTATTTATCATCTGCTCGTGATTTATTTGTAGTTCGAAGAATAAATATTTATTAATAACAAAAGTAATGAAACTACTCCGAACTGCATTAAAAAACAAGAAATGTAAATTAAAACTAAGCATAATTGCATGCAAAAGTAAGCCTTGCCGCTTTCTTGGTAGATAATTAATGAATAATCAAAGAATCAAATTATTCTACATTTTATGACGTCATTCCAAACTGATTCATGAAAATATTATTTTGCTTCAAATATGTTTAAATAAAGTATCTCATGCCATTGTTGATTTGGCAACAGTGATTTAAATGACTCAAAATTGAATTTCAATGCTAATTCAATGGGAAATTCGCCGACAGATAGTAGATTTATGTCCGTCCGGACGTACAGACAGGCGGACAAAAAGTATGAAAGTTGGGTATCTGAGGTCATAGCTTTCTAACAAAAAAAGAATTTTTAAGATCCGATGATTAGAACCGATTTTGGAAGGGGGGTACAGACAGACAGACAAACGGACAGACAGACGGACAGACATACGAACAGACAGACAGATGGACATCAACCGCATTTCAATACCTACAGTGATTTAAATGACTCAAAATTGAATTTCAATGCTAATTCAATGGGAAATTCGCCGACAGATAGTAGATTTATGTCCGTCCGGACGTACAGACAGACGGACAAAAAGTATGAAAGTTGGGTATCTGAGGTCATAGCTTTCTAACAAAAAAAGAATTTTTAAGATCCGATGATTAGAACCGATTTTGGAAGGGGGGTACAGACAGACAGACAAACGGACAGACAGGCGGACAGACAGACGGACAGACATACGAACAGACAGACATACGAACAGACAGACAGATGGACATCAACCGCATTTCAATACCTACAGTGATTTAAATGACTCAAAATTGAATTTCAATGCTAATTCAATGGGAAATTCGCCGACAGATAGTAGATTTATGTCCGTCCGGACGTACAGACAGACGGACAAAAAGTATGAAAGTTGGGTATCTGAGGTCATAGCTTTCTAACAAAAAAAGAATTTTTAAGATCCGATGATTAGAACCGATTTTGGAAGGGGGGTACAGACAGACAGACAAACGGACAGACAGGCGGACAGACAGACGGACAGACATACGAACAGACAGACATACGAACAGACAAACAGATGGACAGACAGACAGTTGGACATCAACCGCATTTCAATACCTACAGTGATTTAAATGACTCAAAATTGAATTTCAATGCTAATTCAATGGGAAATTCGCCGACAGATAGTAGATTTATGTCCGTCCGGACGTACAGACAGACGGACAAAAAGTATGAAAGTTGGGTATCTGAGGTTATAGCTTTCTAACAAAAAAAGAATTTTTAAGATCCGATGATTAGAACCGATTTTGGAAGGGGGGTACGGACGGACAGACGGACAGACAGACAGACGGACAGACGGACAGACGGACAGACGGACATCGACCGCATGTCAATACCTACTTTTTCATTTTTTTAATTCTTTCGAATTAAAAAAAGAAAAGTAGGCTAAAAAGTGAACTTTTTGCACGTTTTTATAAAAAAAAACACAAAAACGATGACTATAACTTCGTATGCCAAAAACTAATCTAGGTGGTATATTGAGGCTAACACAATCTATTGTATTGGGCCTTCTAAGCTACACTCTTAAAACAAACGAGCGATTTTAACTCAGTTTGAGTTAATTTCCACTCATTTCCGGTGCCGAAAATGCACTTCTCCTATAGGAGTGAATTTCACTCTTTTTCGGAGTGGGTAAAAGAAATAAAAGAAAACAATCTGCGTCCTTCACTCTTAAAACGACCGGTTTTAACTCAGTCTGAGTTCTCCTTTCCGGTGCCGAAAATGCACTTCTTCTATAGGAGTGAATTTCACTCTTTTGTTTTAAGAGTGTAAGTGGTATTGATTGTGAGCCCCCTCGATATATCACCTATATTAGAAGATACCTTAGGTCATATAAGTAAACCATTCTTTACTGGATATCGTATTCTATGAGATGATCAGAATCAAACTATCACTGTCCGACACCTTAAAATGGGTCTACTGATGTTACATCATGATGCTTAGTTCTTGAGCCTTAGAATCTAAGTGGTATTGATTATGAGTGTGCCTTCACTGTGCATTTCTCTTTCGTCAATCCTATTTCCGATAGAAGCGGACTCAGGGCCCGACTTACAACTTTAGGGGCCCAGGGCACGAGTAAATTTGGGGCCCCCAAAACATACCTCAATAAAATATTTGCGTGTATTGTCCTTACAGTGTTTACCAAAAAAAAATTAGCTGAAGTAATTAGCTTGGAAAGCATGCTCAATCCCCCTAAAATAACTTTTTTGGGAATTGATTAATTCAGATTTTAAACACAATTTCATAGTCAACTTTTGTTCATGAATTTAATTTTTTTGCATACTTCATATTAAAAAGTTTGGGTCAGTTGTATGGAGTATAAATGTTCATGAAGAAAATTTGGGGGCCCTCTTAAAGTGGGGGGCCCTGGGCACGTGCCCCGTTTGCCCTGCCGGAAATCAGACCCTGAGCGGACTTGCAGAATTATAAAATCCGCTGATTTAAAAGAATCTTCTGAAGAAAGTTACGTAATACGTTGATTTAAAAAGGAGTTATAGGTATTTGGTATGAGTGATTGATAATTCCTCATTTCATGCACATGTTTCAGTCGGACATTTATCAACTTTTTTTAGTAATTTTATTTTAAATAATTTTGTTTGAAACTCATTCGTAAGTGGTGACCTTCAATTTGCAAATGTGTGTAGAATATTCAACGATTTTAGCTTCACTCTAACGCGTCATTCCCTTACGCCCCTCAGGATAATCAGCGGCACCACTAACTGCCGACCTATAAAGTCCGACGAATAAATATCCCTTGTAGAGTTAGTGCGCATTAAATATGCTCCTAAGTCCTAATGCTGCTTACGTTATCATCATTAACGGTTGCTTTGGGAACCTACTCAGGTAACAGCTCATCACTTGACTGTGGTTCTAAATTATGACGCCCGTCGTCAATAACCCTCATGTAGCTCTAGTGCAACAATAATTCAAACTAACCTAACGATTCATTACAATCCTTACATTAACACGTCATTCCTTTACACCCCTCAGGATAATCAGCGACACCACCAGACCAACGACAAGCCAACCCACCGATTCAGCCCTCCGACCCTCAACGACAAGAAACTACCCCCCGTGAACGACACTATGACCAACGACCGGAAACAACATCTGGACCTCAACAACCGGACTCCTGTCGACTCCAGAACTGGTGCTTACCAGGACTACCACCAGAGGGCGCTTCCAGAACAACCACCGCACAGATCAGGGTTCGTACTATTTCTGATGTTCCTCTGTTGAAATGAAGTTTCTGCACAAAAAGCTTTTCTTTGAAACAGCCTCATCCTGTTGATGTTCATGTAGAAATTTCATTTTATAACGTAGATTTTCATTGAAACAGACAGTTTTTAACCATGCTTACAGGGAAGGCCGAAGAAACGCAATGCCAACGATTTGCCTGTGAATGGGTGGACTTACGAAGCTGTTGCTGGTTTCCGAATTGAACTAGTACAAATTTCCGAATTGAACTAGTACAAATTTCCGAATTGAACTAGTACAAATTTCCGAATTGAACTAGTACAAATCCTTTGTGCATGAAGGATTGATCTCGAGCCAGCAATCGCACGCAAACGGCTTGTTCACTTTTGGATACTCAATATCGATGAAAAATATCAGACATCATATTATTTCTACTAAAAAAAAGGACCAAAAACATATTTAGCTGTGCGGGGAAACCCATTAAGATTTGTCTGCTAAACAGTTTATCAGCAAATATTGTTTGGATAAAGAATTGTTCCTCCAGGTTTACATCACGCATCAAGCTGACCAACTCATTTGGCAAAAAAAGGAATGTGAACGCTTTGGAACGAATCTTTAAAAAGAACTAGTCTGACCCATCTTTATTGCAGTTAATATTTACAGTGCTTTTTTAATTATTTCATTGATTAACTTCAAATGTGCATCATGAAAAAAGAGGCGGGCATAATAGTGTTTTTACTGAATGCTCGAATGACACACCCTTGAGCACGAATTTGCATGGTTTAGGAAGTAAAATATCAGTTTCAGAGGGCGTTTGTGGGGTGGATCTTATTATAAACCCATCGCATTCGCAAAACCAACCTGCACAAATTCTAATTTCACACTAAGGTTTATAATCGCGTGTGGAGGTGGTTCGAGGTGACAATTGCCATTACAACCCTACATTTTTCTTGGTATCATGGAATATTTCTCTCTGTCTTTCTGCAGGAACTCGCACGAGACGTCGCACAAAGATTCCTCCGTCCCCCACGAGTGGCGCCACGAGAAGCTCCAGAAGGCCTGTACCAACATCCACAGGAAGACGCATGAATCCAAGAAGAAGGACGGGGGGCTCTACCCACTCGGCCACCGAAAGAACGGGGCCGTATTTGCACAAGGTATCTATGCCCTTTGAGCTTCTTAGTGTCAGTTCTGGTGGTTTCAGATGAAGGTTATATTTGGTTGAAACGGTTGAGAGTTAAATATATTTGAAATTGTGATTAGCTTAATGTAGATCTTTTTTGGGAAGGAAGTGGTGAAGTCAAATAACTATACATTAAATACAAATAAAATTGTACTGACGAAGATATTACTAAAATACAGCTAACGCAAGTTATTTTCTGTTTTGCATCTTATTTTTGTGTGAGTTTTAAATTACTAATACTTTTGTGATAAAACAAGATAGTTTATTGCTTAAAATCAAAGTAAGATTAAGTTAGGCTGAATTATCTTCACACTAGATCTACTTGGTGACTGGCGTTGTATATTAGAACCACAGTCAAGTGACGAGCCAACATCCGAGTAGGCACCCAACGCGGATGTTGGCTCGAGGGTTTAAGGGTTGAGGGTTTAATATGATGGTCATCTGATTTAGATGGAGGCTGTTACGGTAGCTCGTTTGATCAGACTAACTTTGAACGCCCATTGTTTAATTCCCAAGCTAATTGCCCGCAGTTCCTCCTTGGTTTTTTCCTCGAGTTCCAGGGCTGGGGAGCCCCGTCAGCTATTTTGTTACTTGACTGTGGTTCTAAATTAGGACTCCCATCGCCCAATAGCCTCCGTGAAGCTCTAGTGTGACAAGATAGAGAGGATGTTAGGGTAGGCAATATGGTCAGAACAACTTTAAACTCCCATTGTTTAGTTCCCAAGCTGAATGCGTCCTTCCCCCCCCCTCCAGGTACCAAATCCGCAGCAGCAGCGCCCCCTCTGCTGTACCAGAACGAAGGTATGCACGCCCGGCTGGTGGAGAGCGAGAAGTGCCGACTGGAGATGAACGGACATGCCGTAAAAACGACGGTTGTCGCGCCAACGCCATACAAGACGTCTTCTGTGGGACACTACACAGTGCAGCAGGTGAGTGCGCTTTCGTTTAGAAATTAACGGTCGCTAGTACCAAAATGCAACCAAATCCTACAATTTTGCGATTCCATAAAATTAATTTAGTCGCAGTTATCGGGTGACCAGTTTTCTTGTTGTTGTTGTTTCTAATCTCCCGTTTGTCTGAAGAAGTCAGACAATATCAGTGAATCCGTTGACAAGAATGAAGTCTGACACCAGAAGTGGACAGTTGTAAATGTTTTCCCAGTTTAGTTCAAGGCAGTCCAAGATGTGCTGAGGTGATGCCTGTTCTTTTTGGCATTTAGGGCAAAGAGGAAAACTTTTGCCACCCCCAGAATATGCAAGTCTTTTTAAGTGTCCAGTGGCTAGTCGGGACAGACGGGTGTTGGTTTGCCGGTCACAAGGAAGAGAAAGGGAGAGTCCTGGTTTTTTGGCTTTATACCAGTCGTGAGACGGGGGTATTAGCCAATTCTCTTTATTCTGAGCTACTTTCATTGAGTATAACTCCTGATATGTGAGTTATTGGGTAGAAGGAACTGGGTGTTCTAGTCCCTCCCAGTTTTCTTCAATGTCACTATTAACTTTTTAAAGTGGTTTCCAAAGATCTTGTCGAAAGTAATCGGCTTAAAATCTCAAACCTCCAAATGATCTGAAATTTATCAAAATTCTCTAAATTGTGATCTAAAAATCGCAAAACTTCGACGTTACATAAAATGTGATACTCCGAAGATTGTAAAATCCAGAAACTCTCGTGATCGTTAATTGTGATTCCCCTAAAATTTAGCAACTCCAGCTTTCCTGAAATCGAGAAACTCCATCAGTAGTTCTATAGGTTCTCAACTACTGCAATCGTAAAAGTTTATGCATAAATTACATGAAACTAGCATTTTCCCCGTAATTGTTATTTTTTTAAATGTTCCCAGAAAATGTGCATTTCGTCACTTAAGTTCCCACATGTGCTATCTTATTTTCTCAACTTGGCTGAAGTATACATTGACGCCCGGCAGTAAAGTCGCCAATCTGGCAACCCCGCCAAATTCAGTTTTACGGCAATGGGTTTGGCGACAATTTTTGACTTGCCGCCAAACCCGGGCGCTGATGTATACTTTAACCAAGATGCGTAAATGAGATAGCACATGTGGGAACTTAAGTGACGATTTGTTCCTACATTTTTTGGTTAGTAGCACAAATTGCTCCTAAATTTTTGCATCCAATTTCTAACACTGGTTACAGTGCGTATTCTTTGTCCTGCATCAGACAATTAACTTCTAACTTTCTCTTCATCAGCACCAGTCGAAGGAACCCTGCCACAACAACAACAACAAGTCCTTCAGCGACTACTTCGCGACCCACCCAAAATGCAGTGACCTCGTCCCTCCCGTGGTCAGCAAGCTTGACCTCGACCTCAAGCGGCTGAGGAGGGGGCAGAGGCCCACTCATGATGACGAGGAAATGGAAGAAAAAAGGATCAGGAGTCTGCTGGTCGTCGCTAGGGTGCCCAGGATGAAGCTCGACACGAACCCGAATGTAAGTTAACCCTTTCACTTCTGAAACAGCTCACTCGGCCGTACAACTAAGGATTCAATAATGATATTCATGTTACATATTACGCGGAAACAAAAATCTTACGTAGCCAAAGTGTTAAGGGGGCTGGAGTTGCCCATTTGGGATAGCGCTTGGACATAATGCTACTTGCCTAATGTTGAGCATATGTTCACCTCGTCCCCCTTGTGGTGAGCAAGCTTGACCTTGACCTCAAGCGGCAGAGGAGGGGGCTGAGGCTGACGCCAGACGACGAAAAACGGGAAGAAAAAAAGGATCAGGAGCCTGCTGATCGTGGCTAGGGTTCCCAGGATCAAGCTTGACACGAACCCCAACGTAAGTTAACCCTTTCACTTTAAAGCAGTCTACGTGGCCGTACAACTAAGGATGCGATAATGATATTCCTATCACATAATACGCGGAAACAAAGATCCTGCATAGCGAAAGTGTTAAGGGGGATGGAGTTGATCATTCCCCTGTGGCATAAGGCATCCAGCCTACTCCTCCAAGCCTCACGATTTTTGGCGTGAGCTCTGCTGGCGTCTTCAAAACTGCATAATCTTGAAACGAAAATATAGCCAAACTAAACAAATATTTTTTTTTATAATATAGTGCAAAAAAACTAACTTTTTCAAATCAATAATCATGGCAAAAGTGATGCTTTTAACGAAATCGTGTTTCAAAGTTACTTTTACGCACTAGTGCGACAAAGTAAATAAGAGCATCTCATTGGTGTAAAATTCTTTATTTGAGGGTGATATTTCATTCGGCAGCTTTGTGATTGGTAAAACATTCTTTATTTGAACGTGATTCTTTCTTTGGAGTCTTGTTTCCAATGCCAATCTAAGAAATACTTTTTTCATGTGATTTTAAAATAATCATTAATATGAATAATCACCTTCAAATCATTTGCACGTGATAATAAAATAATTAATAAGCCAATCAATAAATGCCAAGTTAATAAATACTTTTTTGCACGTTATTATAAAAAGTAGTGTATGACAACACGTTGAAAATATAGCCTTTTATGAACTCGTGAATTTATTTCACTCGCTCGTAAAATAATTGATTCAACTCGTTTAAAAAAGCCTTACTTTTCACACTAGTTGCATAAATAACTATTTTGAGTACACTGGAATGTACATGCTTTTACCTTACAATTTTGCCCTAATGGGATCAGAATACAAGTGAACCAATTTCTAAAAAAGCGTCTTGAACTATAAAGTTAAAGCTTTATAACAAAATTACAATGTAATTAAAAAAAAATTTTTTAGCAGTATAGAGGATATTATCTGAACTATGACTTTTTTATAATTGCACTGAAATTCTACATAGTTAGTGCATACATTTGCGCTGCAAACTCGAAAATGACAAAAAAAAAAAGGACTTGGTTCAGTTGTATTCTGAACGCGTATAACAATTAACGCTTCAGTATTTTTGTTTAACTCTTATTTACTTTTCAGAAACTGAATTTTCTGAGAATGTTCGGACTGACAACCCACCTCAAAAAGAAGAGTAAGAACAATTTCTTTCTCAATAACACTTAACTTGAAAATTTTGTGCTTCCTTTAAAAAAAATCTAAAATCTTTTTCTTTTTGCAGAAGTCGAGTTCGACATGTTCCTCAAACGGCGGAAACGACTGCGTCTCGACACCTCGTCACCTCTCGTCCCTGACGAGGGGACGCGACTCAAGAACGATCCGGATGATTTTGACGACCTCATCAACGCGAATTGCCTCAAAATAGAGAGATTATCGGAGAGACTGAGAATAGAGGATTGCGGTCCCGCGAAAGAGAATTTCTTGGCAGTGGTCGGCTTGAAACCTCTGTCGAATGAACAGAAAGAAGGTAACTAGACGAATCAGATCACGGCCAACTTCAATAACAAGGCCAGAGAAGCTTTCCCAAATATGAGCGGAGACTGAATTTTTGACGTCACTGTTCCGAGTGCCGAAGATCGGGAAACGAGTTCGGACGCATTCGGAACCTTAAAAATGTGGTCAGCCGTGAACGAGTGGTTCCGAACAGGTTTCGAAACAAGTTATCTTCATCTTCGGAACAACGTCACTCGGAACTATGACGTCAAAATTTCCTTCCCCGAGCTTGTTTGGGAGAGCTTCTTTGGTCTTAGTAGTTGAGTAGGCCGTGATCAGATTGGAATTTCTAAATAGTCTTTCACATGAACAGTCATTCATTCAACCGAACCCTCAACACAATTCAACCTTCAACTTTTAATCTCAATTTCAAGTTTGCCAGAGTTGAATGAACGGTTGTCCGCATATGAAAAGGAGAAAAACCGCTTAATTTCGTAGAAAACTTTCCTCTTCAGGCATCTTTGGCGATGATAGCGAGTAATCGCCTAAACTGGTGTAAGGAAAACAAACGAGCGGTTTTAACTCAGTCTGAGTTAATTTCCACTCCTAATGCACTTCCCCTATAGGAGTGGATTTCACTCTTTTGTTTTAAGAGTGTAGGAATTGCCACAAGTAATCAATGCCATATTCGGATATAAATCAACAAACAAAAACATAATGTTAAAAATGTATGTAAATTTTCTTCGTTTCAGCAAAAGACTGCCAACGACGTAAAGTGTACGACGAAAAGTGCCGACGTCACTTCCGGTTCCTGGCCACCGTCAACAGGAAGTCCTCTCCTAAGCGCCTCTTCGTGCCGAAGAGTGAAGCAGGTATTGCCATAAAACTTAACTAAAATATGCTAAATGTGTAAATAAATATAAACTAATAAAAAATCACGTATTCAAATGCAAAAGAATGAGGAAGGAAAAAAGCATGGGGCTGGGGAGCCCAGTCGGTTAGGCATTCGCCTAGCATGCGGAAGGTCCCAGGTTCGGGTCCGGGCATCGCCAAAATAACTGCCGACCTATAAAAGGCCCGTGCAGCCAAAAATGTCTGACGAATAATGCCCTGTGTGGAGGGAATGCACGTTAAATATCCTTCAAAGTCCTAACGCTACGAACGATGTCGCCCTTAACGGTTACGTTGGGTGCCTACTCAGGTGTCGGCTCGTCACTTGACTGTGGTTCTAAAATATGACGCCCGTCGCCGATAGCCCTCGTGTAGCTCTAGTGCGACGATAATTCGAACTAAACTTAAAAAGCATACAGCTGTTTCGGGACTTAAATGAAATCCTGTCTTCAATGCATAAAAATGATGAATGAAAAAAAGAGAATGATAACGTGCCGCTATAAAAACAAAAAGAACTTATAAAAACAATGCTGCCACACCAGAAAAACTAAAATCGAAGCAATAAACCACCAAAAACAAGAACAAAAATGTAGCCCAGCCACACCGAAAATAAGGAGCGCTGGAAATGTTATTCTGTGGTTTTCGGGACTTTTTTTTTTTGGCTTTTAGAGAACTTCTTGATTAGTATACTTGTACAGCAAGAGCTTTGCTAAAAGTTAAAATTTTCTCTGCATGGTTCAAGAAACTTAAGATTTTGTGCTAAACCTACGATTTTCAAAAGGGAGGGAGTCAGGGCCCGACTTACAACTTTTGGGGCCCAGGGCACAAGCCAGTTTGGGGGCCACCGGAACATACATTAATCTGTCCATGAAAATGATTTTTCATTTCAAAATTGTACGAATAAATAACCTTTATTATATTAAGTACGCATGTAAGCATTGCTTTTTTACATACAATTTTTTTAATACATACATAAGATATGACATCAGATACCTATTGTATCATGTCAAATCATTTTATCTACATACATAATTTTTATTCACTTCATCACATGGCTGAGGCAGTTAATATATAAAATTAACAAGGAATAAAAAAAAGTGGCTTGCGTATAAAAAATTAATAGTAGGTACTTGGTTCAATTGTATTATGTTTATTATTATTTTTTTCTTTGTGGCAACTATTTTCCCCCAATATTATTCTTTTAAGAAAATTTGGGGGCCCTCTTGAAGTAGGGGCCCTGGGCACGTGCCCCGTTTACCCTGCTAGAAATCAGGCTCTGACGTTGGTCCCTTTTAGGTTTGACAATGCAAAATCTCTTAATGGTTTTGTGTCGGCTGTTATAGCGTGTATTTGTTATGAATATTTTGCATTTCTTTCAGCCCGGAGGCTGTACCACTTGAGAAAGCTGAACGAGATGAACGCGCTGGCCTCCCTGACAACCAGCGCAGAGGAAGAGGAGGAAACGAAACATACTCCCGCCCCAAAAACGGAGCAAGGTGAGCTATCTATCGGCCTATCTATAACTGTTTCTAAATTTTGAAATTCATGCCTAGTCATTTTTTGTGCTCCAAATTCATTTATTTTACTTTGTACAGGTGTCTTTATGAAAAAAACTAATCTGAACAGATATTTCAAAAGAAATATATCATGTCTGCATCTACAAGACACTACGTTTTGAGCATTGATGGTTGTCTCAATTCATAAAAAAATAATCAAAAGTTATTAATAGTCAATATTTAAAAGTTAATCTATAATAATAAAAGAAAGTCTGTTTGTCTGTGGATCGTAAAATACCTACTTATACTTCCCTCAAAAATTCGAAATTTTTAAGATAGATTCCCTTTAATACCAACGTGTGCACCTGAGGCTTAGTTTTTTCATATTTGTTCAATTTTTAGAGAAAATTCAAATTTTCTTTAAAAAATACACCACTTTCGCTCAAATCCGATCATTTTTTCCCTTTCGTATGGCCATTCGAGAGAAGAAATTAAAATGAACACAAAAGTTAATTAAAATTGAAATTGCTTTTATTTTCTTGCCATTACCTTCAGAAACTAAATGAATGATTTGAAAAATAATTGAACGTGCCAATGAGCAAATTTATTTTTAAAAAAACAGAATTGAGGTTTTGACGTGAATTAAATAGTTATACAATTATGGTTAATTTTGAATTTATCAGGAAAATCGCGATGACAGTAAGTTCATATTGAGGAAGATTTTTGTGATATGAGGATGTGCATTTTATAAAGATGTATTTTTATTTTAGAATTTTAAAGCAATATAAGTAACGGGGTTTTATTCTTTATAATGAACGGGAACAAATGCAAAGTTTATTATCCTATAGCAAATTAAATGACACACATACTTGGATCGGTTTGATGTTCATTTAGCCGTACGAAGAACGGGTATTTATTTTCTAGTAAATACATAAAAATAAGTTAAAATTTACTGTATTTAATGCTACTAAACAAACAACGAAAAGCTATTTATTCCAACTACATCCTATTCCATACCGTATCTGTAAAACCCGTTTCTTGTTTGATGGATGTTATAGGCGCAAAAGCAAACATCCAGGGGCATTTGCGATAAAGCTTCGTTGCTATAACAATCGCGACCTTTTTAGCTGTTATTCTCACCAACGACAATTTGCCACGCAAAAATAAACTTTCACTAATATTTCGCCTGAATGAAAAAAAATATAAGACGAATGGAAATCATAGTACAAGACATTAATTTATCTATAATAATAACAAGTAGGTTTGTAACAGAATCTGTCACTTAACCCGCTTCCACACAAAAGTTGTGTTAAACAGGTAAAAAGGCGCCAAACACTGCATTAATTCTATATTAAAACATTTACAAGCTAAATTTGGCTAGTTTTATTTATTTTATTTCGAAAATTCAATAATTATTACTTATCGTTTGCAAAAATTAATTTGTATTTCAAAGAATAAATATGTACTATTCCTCGCTTTTAAATAGAATGAAAATATTTCATATCAACATACAAAGAATTTCGTAGTGAAATATATTCGACGTCAATTCAAACTGATCGATGCCGCTAAATAAATTTATTTTAATTTATTGTCTAAAAGAATTAAGTTTCTTGGGCGATTGTTGCGAATGGCAATGGTGATTTAATTCTAATAACAAACAGGGCCTTTAGCTATTTGTAATTCAAACTTTTAAACGTCAAAATTAACTATTTTCATTAATCTTTTTCTCAGATTTAATAATTAGATTTAAATTACAGTTCGAAAAATATATAATTAGTACAAATGATGCTTTAAAAATAAAATGAAACTTTGCAAATTTTTTATGCCAAAGTTAGAATTCTCTTTGCATCTTTCTTCATACATATATAATGAACCATCAAAAGAACTCTATTGTGATATTACAACAATCCAAACTGAATTATATCACATAAATAAATATTCTTTCAAATGTTTGTATTTTTTTTAATAAAATTTCTCGTACGTTTAACGAAATGGCAACAGTGAAAATATTGAATAAAAAGGGAATTTGCATGTTATTTCAATGTAGATTAAATTTTAAGTTATTTAAATTTTAAATAAACTTCTAATTTAAATTTTTTAATGAAATTTGGAATGTAGCCTAATCTGATTTTTTGCTTCAAAATGACGTATTCCACTTGTCTGTGGGACTTGTGGTTCTTTCTGTGAAAGTGGGTGACGGACGGACAGACGGACTGAACGATTATAAAACCTTCCACTTTTTACGTTATAAACGTAGTGTGGAAGCTAAAAATGAAGTTTTGTGTGTGTATGTGTGTTATAGATTCATAAACTAAATATTTGTTTGACTCGTAACTTGGCGCAAATGCGTAATTCATACTTAGATTATGATTTTTAAACTTTCAGGTTTCAAAATGTTCTATTTTTAGAGAAAATTCAAATTTTCTGAAAAAACTACACCACTTTGGGTCAAATCCGATCATTTTTTTACTTTCCTGATGCCATCTGCTGAAAAAATTAAATAAAACTTTTAACGAAAATATTTTAAATTGTCAATGTTTATTTTATTCTGTTGCCATTACCTTCAGAAACTAAATGCATTATTGAAAAATAATTGACATGTTTCAAGTGACGTAATTCCGTCCGGTATCCATTCTAGGATTTTATTGTGGGTTTAGGTGATGGTTTCTTCATTGATGGTTCTGTTGATTGCAAATATGCATATTTAAGCTATTTCCGTGATTTATAACTGATGGTTGGTCAAGGCTATCATACTAGAGCTACATATTAGGGTTTTGTTTTATTTTTTCGCCAAATACGTTGCAAAACTCGCCAAATTCTTATCTAAACGCGCCAAATTATAATTAAAAAAAAATTATAAGCTGGTTTGTTGTTCGAAGGCCATTGCGCTAGAGCTGTATAATAAGAGTGTTTGTAGTTATCTCTCTTTTCTTGCCAAATTCTTACCAAAAACGCGCCAAATGAGCAAAAAGGTTTTATATGTTTATAAGGGAAATTACGATGACTTTTATGCGTGCATTTTATAGCGTATGTTTTTTATTTTGGATTTTTAAGTTAATATAAGTAACGTGTATTTATTTTGCTAGTGTCTAATAAATAGTTATGTAACAAACGAATTAATAAACTCTTAAGTTAAAGTTTTTATTCTATAATGAGTTTAAGTTAATGGTTATTCACAAAGTGACTTTTTAAAAAAAATGATCCTGAAACTAAAATGTATTTTTCCCCAAAACTTAAAAGTTAATAAATATGTCTTATAAAAAAAATGTAGTTAAAATTTATTGTATTTAATACTACCAAACACCGAAAGGTTATATATATTCCCTTTTCCGTATCTGTAAAACATGTTTCTTGTTTGAAGGACTTTATAGGGGCAAAAGAAAAGGGGCATTTGTGATTAGTTTCGTTGTTATAAAAGATACGACGTTTTGAGCTCTTACTAATGACGCACTTGCGGTGCGAAAATAAACTTTCTGCAATAGTTTATCTAAATTTTTAAAAAAGTAGGTTTGTAACAGAATCTGTCTCTTAACCTGCTTCCACACAACAGTTATGTTTAACAGGTAAAAAGACGCCAAACACAGCATTAATTCTATATAATATATATTATTCTATATCTTCATTTACATACTACATTTACATACATACTTTGGCTAGTTTTCATTTATTTTATTTCAAAAATTCAATAATTATTACTTATCGTTTGCAAAAATCAATTTATATTTCAAAGAATAAATATGTAATATTCCTCTCTTTTAAATAGAACCAAAACATTTCATCAACATACAAACAAAGAATCTCTTAGTGAAATATATTTGACGTCATTTCAAACGGATCGATGTCGCAAAAATAAATTTATTTTAATTTATTTTTTTAAAGAACTAAAGTTTCTCGAGCGATTGTTGTGAATGGCAATGGTGATTTAATTCTAATAAAAATGGCTTCCTATGCTTTTTAAAAGAGCATTCAATTTTGCAGTTTTTAAATAATTGAAGTACTTCGAATTCGAATTCTAATCTGAAATTTTCAATGTATTCTAATTTCGATGCACCGAATTTTTTTGACGTATCATACTTGTCTGTATTATTTATAGTTTGGGCTATGAAAGTGGGTGACAGACGGACAGACAGACGGACTGAACGATTATACCTTCCACTTTTTACGTTATAAACGTAGTGTGGAAACTAAAATATAAGATGAATGCAGACCATAGTACTGAACAATTTATGACGAATAAATAAAGTTAGACAGCAAACAATTTTTTAAAAGAACTTAAATTTAACGTCTTTATTCGGTAAGGGAGGAGTTAATGATATTTAAAAATGGGTCTTTAATGGGTGATTTTTCTATTAGGAACTACTTACTATTAGATTGTATTGACTATCAGGTTTACAATCGACTCATAATTTTTTTTTTAAAATTATAAATTCCATAATTTTAAAATTTAAAGAATGGAGAGGAGCCATTACCAAAACCATCAACTATCGAAATATAATTTTTTTAATTAAAAAAATAAATGTTCAGTTAAAAATTTTAATTTAAATATCATTCAGGGAAAACAACTTTACACTTTAGCCCATTTTCTTATCCTTCAGAGGGTTAAAATGTACTTTTTTATGATCCTGTCAATAAAATAATGTATTTTTCCACCAGTGCCTTACCCTTCGCCCGTCAGCAAGAGCAACAAGTTCTCCTTCAAGCGGGGACACAGTCTCAAGCGGGAGTTCCGGTTCGCCGCCCCACACACAACCAAAAGTGAGTATTGAACACTTTTGACCCATGTTTTCCAGCTGTTAAAAGATGAGATAAGAAATAAATCATTAGTATCTATAGTTCATCTTTGGCTGGCTGCAACACGAATGGATTCTTGATTCGGTCACCTAATCAGGATTCGAACACTTGTATGCAAAAGGTTTTCGTTTAAGGGGCTACGTGCACCATGCTCCAATGCGACATGATTCTGCATTTACAGAGTAAACGGGGTAACAGGGATAATGGTACTCGTTGTTAAAATAAAGCGACTACTCTTGGATATAATCCAATTTCTAAACAAAATTGTAATTGGGCTGTTGCAGATGACGAAATTTCTTAACAGTTTCTTCTTTCGATGGGTGATCTGATTGGTTCCCTGTTCCAACGTGAAGTGAATTCACCAAATGGGACTCGAGGAAGAATTTATTTCATTAAACATTTCTGTTTCTACTCTCGAATATCCGCTCTATGTCATACGAAATTCCAAAATAGGTATCCTAATTCAAAAACCTAATCGAGAAACTCTGCATGTGCGGTCAGCCTTAAGCTAAACAAGGCCACTCTTTCTCCTAGATGTTACCGAAAGCTTTTTAACTCGTCTGTGATTAGTTTTATACAAAATACAAAAAAAATTGTCGACCAACAACAGGCCAGAGGCCCAGCGAAGGTTGGTCCAAAATAAATCTAATACATTACCAGTTTCCAATGACCGTCAAGTTTCTTCTTAAAATCTTCTACTCTCTTTGAATACACAACATAATCTGGTAAAGCATTCCACTCATTGACAACTCTATTGTAAAATTAATGTTGTTCTTACCTCCCTTCTAAAGCATGATTTATTCAATTTCTGATCATGTCCTCTGGTCCGGCTATTTAATGTTAAATCTAAGCCTTCCATGTCTCCCTGTTTTATGAACTTGAATAACTGTATTAAATCATCCCTAGCTCTCCTGTTTTCCAGGGGTACATGTTTAAAGATCTTAATCTGTTATCATAATCAATACCAGGTAGACCCTTAATCATTACTTATTTTGGCACATAAAACCAATCATTGACGAGTAAATATCCTTTCAGTAATATCTTGTAAGAAGAATGGGCATATTTAGTGAAAATTCACGTGTCCTCTGTGTATGGGTAGCTTTACTCGTTTCTTGGTGCTCTCCTGATGTTCTCCTTTTAGCTTCCACATTACTTTTATTATTATCCACGTTTATGACGTAAAAAGTGGAAGGTATTATAATTGTTCAGTCCGTCTGTCTGTCCGTCACTCACTTTCATAACCCAAACTACAAATGCTACGGACAAGTGTGATACGTCAAAAAATTCAGCGCATCGAAATTATAATACATTGAAAATTTCAGAGTAGAATTCGAATTCAAAGTACTTCAATTATTTAAAAAACTGCAAAATTGAATGCTCATTTAAAATGCATAGGAAGCCATTTTTATTGGAATTAAATCACCATTGCCATTCGCAACGATCGCTCGAGAAACTTTAATTCTTTTAGACAATAAATTAAAATAAATTTATTTTTGAGACATCGATCCGTTTGAAATGACATCAAATATATTTCACTACGAGATTCTTTGTATGTTAATATGAAATGTTTTCATTCTATTTAAAAGCGAGGAATATTACATATTTATTCTTTGAAATATAGATTAATTTTTGCAAACGATAAGTAATAATTATTGAATTTTCGAAATAAAATAAATGAAACTAGCCAAATTTAGCATGTAAATGTTTAATATAGAATGAATGCTGTGTTTGGCGCCTTTTTTACCTGTTAAACACAACTGTTGTGTGGAAGTGGGTTAAGTGACAGATTCTGTTACTAACCTACTTGTTGTTCTCTTCTAAAGGCAAATGTGAACGAGCGCCGAAAAACGAAGTGGCGCCGAGCGCCGCACGCTGCATTTCCACCCAAGTGGACGCTGCTGAACTGGGCGTTAGTGAACTGAAAAGTTCACTAAGTTCTTCGGCAACCATCGAGGTCCTTATGAGCGTCATCCTCAGGAATCAAACAGGTGGGTTCTTTTTAAATTTCTTTTTAAATTTATTTTATTTTTTTAATTCATATGGATTTAAAAATGGAAATTCAGATATTTTGACCTGATGGAGATGATCCGTCTATGTGCACCCATTTTTAGCTTCCACACTACGTTTATAACGTAAAAAGTGGAAGGTATTATAATCGTTCAGTCCGTATGTCTGTCCATCACCCACTTTCATAGCCCAAACTATAAATGCCACGGACAAGTGTGATACTTTAAATAATTCAGCGCATCGAAATTAGAATACATTGAAAATTTTAGAGAAGAATTCGAATTCGAAGTACTTCAGTTATTTAAAAAACTGCAAAATTTAATGCTCATTTAAAAAGCATAGGAAGCCATTTTTATTAGAATTTAATCGCCATTGATATGAAATATTTTCATTCTATTTAAAGCGAGGAATTTTACATATTTACTCTTTGAAATATAAATTAACTTTTGCAAACGATAAGTAATAATTATTGAATTTTCGAAATCGAATAAATGAAACTAGCCAAATTTAGCATGTAAATGTTTAATATAGAATATCAATGCTGTGTTTGTCGCTTTTTTATCTGTTGAACACAACTGTTGTGTGGAAGCGGGTTAAGTGACAGATTCTGTTACAAACTTACTTGTTTAACTTCTACTCTTATCGTCATTTTATGTGGTGTCTGAAAAGTATAATATAATATTTTTGCTTTTAGTCTATCGGTGTGTCCGTAATATAATAATTTCTGTAATTGTGAGCACCACTGAAATTATGGAACACATAATGTTTAATTAATTGCACATAATGTTTAATAATTATTCTAATTTATTAAATCAAGCGTGAATTAACGCATTGAAGACGTGTATGAAAATCGATTATTCTAATTAAATTGCTATCTTTATAAGAAAGAAGTCTAAGATTCCTATAAGAAGACTTCCTATTCGACAGTTTCTAGAAATGAAGAAAACATTTGAAGAGTACAGGGGGAAAACCGCTTAATTTTCGTAGAAAACTTTCCTCATCAGGCATCTTTGGCGATGATAGCGAGTAATCGCCTAAACTGGTGTAAGGAAACCAGTTTCTCACTTTCTTGTGCATCTTCTCTCACTGCAACCCTGAAATTCAGTTCCGCGTTTTATTTAAAAGACTGTCTTCATCATCATGTTAAGCTTTATAAATAAAGTACGATTGTTTGAAAATCACGAATTTTTCTAAAACAGTTAAGAGAAATTTTAAGATTCGCAAATTAATTGAAAAGTCCTAAACCACGACTTTTCTACCTAGCTAGATTCACGCGATGCACGATTCCGACGCTTGGACCAAGCGAAGAAGAGAGAAACCGGTTTCTTGCCGCCAATGTCCGCCAAGCAGACACAATTACGGGACGACTCCTAATAAATCAAATGGTTCTTCCCCTGTACTCTTCATTTGAGTTCCCATTATTCCTTTCTTACCTTAAGTTAAGTCTTCCATCGAAAAAAGAGAACTGTGTCACATAATTTTTAATTTTTGTAAGATTTGATTTGCAATATAAGTGGCATAGAGTACAGGAATTTTTAGCCCAGTCGGTTAGGCGTTCGCCTAGCATGCGGAAGGTCCCAGGTTCGGGTCCGGGCATTGCCAAAACTGCTGCCGACCCATAAACGGCCCGTGCAGCCAAAATGTCCGACGAAATATACCCCGTGTGGAGGGAGTGCACATTAAATATCCTTCAAAGTCCTAGCGCTGCGTACGATGTCGCCCTTAACGTTTGCGTTAGGTGCCTACTCGGGTGTCGGCTCGGTACTTGACTGTGTTTTTAAAATACGACACCCGTCGCCAATAGCCCTCGTGTAGCTCCAGTGCGACGATATTTCGAACTAAACTAAACTGAAATTTTTTATTGCATTTAACTGAGATTATTTTTTATTTTTCACAGAACAATCTGGCGAGAAGAGCGTGCTGAGCGATCGATGCCAGCAGCTGCGTCAGACGCACGAGGATCTCAAGAAACAGGCGGAGGACCTCACCAAGCACATGTCGGTGAGTGCATCCTAACGCAACAGCCCATTACTGGGCCAAGGCCTGCCGTGCCCAATTCAGCTTTCGTGACCAAAGGCTCTGGGGTGCTAGATTAGGTAGTCAACCTCTCGCGGGACCCCCAGTGTTTAGTTCCCAAGCATGCTTGGTCCTCATTTTATCGACCCCAATTAAGGGATGAAAGGTTGTGTGAACCTTGCCCATATCTTGGATTCGAACCCCGGACCTGTGGCACGGCAATGCAAAAGCACTACCACTGCGCCACGGGGCCTCTATTGCACGAGTGCATCCTAGTGCACCTTAAATCCATTGCCAGATTTAAGGGGGAAGGGGAGCAAACCCAACTGTCTCTGTGATAGACCGATTGGAAAATAATAAGTTTCTAAGCCACATCACTCCGGCTGTATTGAATATTTTACAAATGGTTTTGTGTGTGTATGATGAAAGTACACTCTTAAAACAAACGAGCGGTTTTAACTCAGTCTGAGTTCATTTCCACTCCTTTTCCGCGACGAAAATGCACTTCCCTTATAGGAGTGGATTTCACTCTTTTTGCGGAGTGGGAAAAAGAAATAAAAGAAAACAATCTACGTCCTACACTCTCGAAACGAGCGGTTTTAACTCAGTCTGAGTTAATTTCCACTCCTTTCCGCGACGAAAATGCACTTCCCTTATAGGAGTGGATTTACTCTTTTTGCGGAGTGGGAAAAAGAAATAAAAGAAAACAATCTACGTCCTACACTCTCGAAACGAGCGGTTTTAACTCGGTCTGAGTTAATTTCCACTCCTTTCCGCGACGAAAATGCACTTCCCTTATAGGAGTGGATTTCACTCTTTTTGCGGAGTGGGAAAAAGAAATAAAAGAAAACAATCTACGTCCTACACTCTCGAAACGAGCGGTTTTAACTCAGTCTGAGTTAATTTCCACTCCTTTCCGGTGCCAAAAATGCACTTCCCCTATAGGAGTGGATTTCACTCTTTTGTTTTAAGAGTGTAGGTGGCTTACAAGGCTCTATAATTCCATCTTTTGAAATCGATTTGAATATATATATATTTTTAATTTTCAACAAATTTTACAACAAAGTATTCAAACCATTTTTTTTTTAAAAGTGGTATTTTTAGTCGTCGCTTGAGAAAGCTCCAACTACTACACTGCGATGCAAAAGTTTAGACAATGACGTTTTTTAGCTGTAAAATTTAGAATTGTGATAGAATTTCAAAAGCCTCCTAAACATATTAAAAAAATATTTTGAAAAGCTATAATTGAAACATAAATGTTTGATTTGCTATAACGATAATTTTTTTTCACGAAATATAAATTTGTATGATGCAAAAGTCTAAACACCAATACGATATTATGCTAATTTAAAGTAGATAATGGCCTAATTTTGCATATTTATTGATGAATTGAATTTTTTTATATGATAAATTGAAAAAGCACGATATCCGGTGAACTAAACAGATTTAATAACAGTATTTTGGTTCAATTTTACACCAAACAGACAATATAGCCACATTAAATCTTTATTCAAATCATATTTGCTTCAAATGTACAATTAAACGTCTCTAAATACAAACTGAATGCCTACCAGTCCATCCCCTTAAAGGTTTGTCGCGAATTCGTGAAATTGAAGGCATACATTGGCCGATTTTCTTGATGAAACGTGCAGTCTTTCCCGTATAAAATCACAAAATAGCAACATATTCTTTTTTGCACTTTAGTACAATGCAGAGATAGTCACCTCTTCAAAAACGACAAGAAAGTCAAACCCAAACCGTAGGGATAGTGATAGTGTAGCTTCATGCACTTTAGTTATTTCAGTAGGGCGTCTTTGGTCTTAAGACGAATACAGACGAATTTGTTTGCCCCACAGACTAACAATTGTTGTCTTTTTTTTTTAGGATTTGCTCCGGAGCAAGCGTGAACTCGACGAAGAGAGGCAGAGAAGCCAGAAATCCATAGACCACCTCAAAAAGTGCCTACAAGTGGGAAGGTAACCCACGATAGGAGGATCCAAACCATTTCAGATATACTTGTTTCATTTCGAAAAAGGAACAAAGGTCCCGATTTTAAGACATTCGACACAAGAAAAAATAAATATGTGCTCGATGTCTTGTTCGCAGTGATTGGCTGACGAATACTGTCTTATTTTAGCTGCAGGAAGGCTTTCTGCTTGAAGGTTTAAAAAAGATGGAAATGCTTGGCAAGAAAAAAAAGGACTCTGAAAGTGATTGATGTAAAACTAGTCATTTTATTTTTTATATTATCAAAAGTCATTTTTATATACTTTGAATAGGTTTATTTACTAAGTTGTTTGTCGCCGGCATTCCAATTTGTTGATATGTAGTTCAGGGGTTTTTTTTAAAAAGATTTTTATTTACAAATATTTGTTACAATTTTTTTTTTGTAAATACATTTCAAATTTATCTCAAATTGTATCTTAATTTATTGCAATGTATTATTAATTTTTGAATATTACTATTTTATTATAGTATTTTTACTATTATTATTTGTGTGCAATAATCTATGTGATGTTCTAGGGGGAGGGAGGGATGTAATAAGGGAAAAATAACCTGTTTCTTTTAGTTCATTTTTTTTGTTAATCATATATTTAATTTGATTGTTTGATATTGCATTGCTGTGCCACAGGTCCGGGGTTCGAATCCCAGATTGGGCGAGGTTGACCCATCCTTTCATCCCTTTAAAATGGGTACCAAGCATGCTTGGGAACTAAAAACTGGGAGTTCCGCGTGAGGCTGACCACCTTACCGGGAGATATGCCTAGCACCCCAAAGCCCTAGGTCACGAAAGAGGAAATGGGCACAGCAGGCCTTGGCCCACTAATGGGCTGTTGCGCCTAGGGGTTTAGTAGATATTGAACATTCAACATTTTTACCACTCTTTTTTAAATTGTTTTCAATTCATTTACAATGCTTTTTATAAGGAAATTTGGATGTATAAACCAACAAAAAACTCTTCAACAAAACAAAGGCGCCAAGTGGTTACAAAAATCAACAGTACCAACTTCGAACTCATAATAAATCTGTACATTCCTCAAGGACCAATGCACTGTACCCTCAGAAGCAGGGACCAGAAGAACTATTTTAACTAGTAAAACCACACACTCGTGGCTTTTATTAACTAGTCAGCTCTGATCGAAGTTATACCGTCCCTGGACAAATTATTAGACGCACTGTATTTTTTTAGTAATTTTGTTTCTTAAGAGTTTTTATGCAATAATGGTATATTTAAACTACAATATTGATTTTTATTTAAAAGAATTGTTGTGGAGTACATATTTGTATTTATTTTACTAAAATTACGATTAATTATGATTAAGATTAATTTATATTAATTATTTATTATAAGATTATTTATTTGTGGAATCATCATCCTCAAATGCAGGAAACAGTCTTGCATTGCTAGCATGCCGCGCCGAATTAAAGCTTTGATAGCGGCTAAAGGTGGCTCAACTCAATATTGACTTTTACTAACATTCATTTCACTTTTCTTTAAAACTTAATAAACTTATGCTTTTCTAAATGAATGCTGTTTTATTTATGTCAAATAAATCGGTAATTGATTGGATAATATAAAAATAAACAACAAATCCATTTAAAATAATAAAACGGTACAATATCACCCGGTAATTAATATTTTACAAGAAATCTTGCAGTGCGTCTCATAATTTGTCCAGGGACTGTACGTGAACTAACCCAACTTTCATGATATGTGTGTTTGTGTAATAATGTGTACAAAATTAAATCCTTTTTAAATGTCATTCCTGTACATAAGATACAAAGAAGGAAATTTTGTCAATGGTATAATCTTGTTGATAATTCATGTTACGATCTTTGTGATTCAACTCAATGTTTTTGCAAATTGATATACCTATGCTGTTCTGTTTTTCATTTTCTTTTTTTTTTTAGATTATGAGACATTAAAATGTGGTGCATTCCAATTGTGGTGTTCTTTTGTTCATGTCTGCTCACTTTCTTCAATTAATCCATATTCAGTTTAGCTAATCATTAAATTCAACTAATTTATTAACTTCAAAATAAGTTTATGAACTTTAAATAATTCACTAACCCCAAATAATGGATTAAATATGGTCAATATGTTGAGGTTAATTAATTTATTAACTTCAATTGATTAATTGACTTCAATAAATTCAAACAATTCCTTAATACTTCAACTTCAATTATTTACTTATCATTAACGCAGTTAATTTATTAACTTAAATTTATTCATTTTACTCTTAACTTTTTTTAATTTACTAATTTTAATCCAGTTGATCAATTTATTTTACTTCTTCTAAAATAATTTTTTTGCTTAATTCAATCAAAATTCTTCAATTGATTTACTAATTCTTCACACACAATTTACTAACGCTTCACAATAAATTTATATTAACTTATTTATTAACTTATTCGATAACTCAATCTATGTAACATTTTTTTTTCTCCGATGGGGTTGCAATATTGGCGGGCAAGCCTTGTAACAGTTGCAATAATTTATGAGAAAATTGGGGAACATTGGCAATAGGATTTACCTTAAATAGCCGGACCAGAGAGCATTGAATAAATCGAGCTTTAGAAGGGAGGTAAGAAAACATTATTTTTACAATAGAGTTGTCAATGATTGGAATGCTTTGCCAGATTATGTTGTACATTCGAAGAGAGTAGAAGATTTTAAGAAGAAACTTGACAGTCATTGGAAACTGGTAATGTATTAGATTTATTTTGGACCAACCTTGCTGGGCCTCTGGCCTGTTGTTGGTCGACAATTTTTGTATTTGTATAATAAGATAACATTATTGGCTACCAGTTTACAACCAGTAACAATGCCCCCTCTACTCTTTTTGCTTAAAAAAATTTGAGCATGGGGCTACAAAAATGACTAAGAGTTTATCTCTGGTATCGATTATGAGAACAGATTAAGATCTTTAAACATTCCCATTATCCTTAAATATTTAAAGGCATTCCCTGGAAAATAGAACAAGAGGTGATTGAATTCAGTAATTCAAATTCATCAAGCAGGAAGACATGGAGGGCTTAGGTTTTAACTTAAATAGACGGACCAGAGGACATGGTCAGATATTAAAGAAAAAATCTGCTTCAAAAAAGAGGTAAGAAAACCTTATTTTTACAAAGAGTTGTCAATGAGTGGAATGCTTTACCTGATTATGTTGTGTATTCGAAGAGAGTGGAAGATTTTAAGAAGAATCTCGATAGTTATTGGAAACTGGTAAAGAATTAAAATTATTTTGGACCAACCTTGCTGGTCGCCTGGTCGGCAATTATTGTATTTGTACTATACAAATTAATCTTTTCTTTGTTAAATCGGCTAAAACTAATGACGAAAAATCTAAGTTAAGTTTTAGAATATAGTAAAGTAAATTGATTAGAACTGTTTAAATAAATTACTTCAATACCTTTTATTCAAAAGAAATTTCTAATAAAGAATTGCTTATACATTTACACAATTGTGTTTAAAATAAGCTGCATAATATAATAAATTAGAATAGTCAAATACAACACTTTGCCTTATTCCAAAGAATTTCTAATAATTAAAATCTTCGTTCTTCTACAAAATGTTTTAAAAGCCGACGTTATAATTTTATGATTATTTAGTTTGCACTTTTTTTATGGTTGTCTATTTTCTAGCCACCGAGGGGCTTTAACTTGGCTAATATCGTCTCGTAATTTAAAACCCTGGTCATGTGACGAGTTCCACACCTGAGGTAAAACCAAAGAGTTCTATAGTAGGGTAGAGACTGAACCTGGCAACAGCACCATGGACCAACACGGAGACAATATAGGGTGGCATGTGGGGCCCGATGGCCGAGTGGTTTGGATCGCAGGCTATAACGCTATAGCAGTCCGCACGCTGTAACAGTTGCGGGTTCGATTCCCGCCTTTGTCCTGGGTGTACTTCCTTTCTCAGTATCAAAATTATAAATTAACTAGCACTTTTGCCACTCTATTCGGGCTCCGTAGTGAGCCATGGCTGCCGATGGCAGCTCAGTACGAGTCGTTCCTCTACCCTACTATAGAACTCTTTGGGTAAAACCAAACTGGACTTCGAGCGGCATCGTTCGCTTCGGGACTTCCGACTATCTCTAGGTTCCGACTCCGCAGATTTGAGGAGCTCGTAGTGTACTCGGGCACCCCAGTGATTTGAAAGATTTTTCTTCAGCACTAATTACATCGATAGTAAGGCTAGGACAGAACCAAAAACCTTTTTCGTGAATGGCTCGTCGATTTTCCCATCTCAGCTACTTTTAGACCATTTTTGATTTAAAACTTCGTTGTTTAATGTATAACATAAATGTAACCCTCGCAACACATTTATTTTATTGAAATGCAACTAAATATTATTTAAATTTAACAATTTTTAAGAGGGATTGTCAGTCCCGCAGATTGAGGCCCAGTGGCTTAGTGGTAGTGCTTCGCATTGCCACGCCACATGTCCGGGGATCGAATCCCGGATTGGGAGAGGTTGACCCATCCTTTCATCCCTTAAGTGGGTCGATAAAATGGGTACCAAGCATGCTTGGGAACTAAACACTGGGGGTTCCGCGTAAGGCTGACCACCTTACCGGGACATATGCCTAGCACCCCAGAGCCCTAGGTCACGAAAGCTAAATGGGCACGGCAGCCTTGGTCAGTAATGGGCTTGCGCAAAGATTTAGTTTTTTTTTTGTCAGTCCCATAGAGCTAATGCATTAGTTTTGGAATCACAACTTCCGCAGAAGTATTGCTTTGCCATGTCAGCTCTTTTTCCCCAGGTATGGGAATCATCACAACATCGAAATGAAACAAATTTAAAACGAAAATGTTATCTAGTTATTTAATCATATATTTTTGAAGTTTTAAAATGCCAAAAATTTACAGCAGATGGCGATACTATTTTAAAGTTTTATCAATTAATAATTAAATTACCGGATGTTATTTTCTTTTCAATTTTGTTTTAAATTGATCTTATGAGGATTCCCTTATCTTGTGAAAATAGGATAACATGGCAAAGCAATTTCTGCGGAAGTTGTGATTCCAAAGCATTAGATGTATGGGACTGACAGTCCCTCTTAAATAAAATCTAATTACATAGGAGAATATTTTACGATTAATTTTGTAAATAATAGTTGTAAAAATAAATTGAATTTATTGAACTTTTATCTGAGAAACCATAAAAAAAACTTATCTGAGAAAAAAAAAACCCATAATAATAATTTAATCTTCGACCATCGTGGTCCAAGGAAGTTTAAAAATAACTCACTGTTTTGATTTTGAAACTCAAATCTTTTTTTTTCACAGTAGAAAAAATAAATCTTTATTAGTTGTTGGGGAATTTCATTGTTGTTTATGATGACTAAAGGCATCACCCGCCCGCAGCAAGTGGTAAGGATTTATATCACTATGGTAAAAATTGACGGTCAGAAAATAGGTACGCGGGGGCTTCGAGGCACAGTCACAGTCGTCATAACATGGCCTCTCATACAGAAGGTCCCGCGTCAAGCCAATCATGACGTAATCAACTAGATTTGCTTATTTGTGCAAGTGTACTTATTATCGAGTAAGGGGACAACGTGTTCATTAAATATGTGTGTCTCAATCCCGACTGTGTTAGGGTAACGATGTCGCTCGAAGTCTTGGTGCAAGCCAGTGCCTCGTCTGCTATCGATTAAATTAAGTGTTTTACCCTTTCAGTCATGAGTGCCACGAAGTAGGGAATAATTGTACGGGCGGGTGCCGAGTGTAAGATAGCGCCTCGCAACAGTCTGCGCACTGTACCGGTGCGGTGTCGATTCCCGCCCTTGTCCTGGTTATTCTATCTGTGACAAGTAAATTTTTGTGTCGTCTACTTGCGAGGTTTTAAGCGGTCTCTGATCAGCACACAAGCCGGATATATAGTTATAAACCCTACCTAAATTTTGTTACGACCCTCGATTGGTGGATCTATGTCACGTGGGAACGGAGGACCAATTGGAGCGCCGATTGCAACAAGTTCAAGATAAAAGATGGAATCCATTTCTTTATCTGAAACAACCCAATTAGTTCTCTTACAGAAAAAAAATTACTATATCATTTCAAATTAACAAAAATACATGCGCTCAGTATACTTTGAGTCGTCACCTAAAGCTTATAGTGTGCCCTTCTTAATTTGTCATTTTGACGTTCTAAACCAAGCTTTATTTTTAAAGCAACTGTAACTTTCACCACTTTACAATGTTTAAAAACAAAACAAACTTTTTTGACGTTCTACTTTTTGAAAATATTCTTCTTAATATTCTTTGTCAAGCATCCTTTTGGTAACTAAATTTGTGTTTCCACTTATTTCTACTTCTATTTACTTTCTTCGCGTTATTAAATAATTTCATTCCGCCTAAATGTCGTTAACTTATTCTGTTTTTTTCGTTATTATATGATTGTACTGTGGAACAGGAATGCAAATTTATTGTCTATTGTTATTTTTTGAAATTTTTTAATTCTTGTTGATTACTCTTTCCCGAAAAATTTGTAAAAATTTACGAAGATGAAAATGTGTCGAATTTGAAATCGAAAGTGGGCAACCCTAATCAAAAGTATCCTAATTTAAGAAAGTAAAACTTTTTATGTTTTTCTATTGATATCTGCTCATTAACTGACTCAGTTGTATTTCATTTTTTTCCATGCATATGTATTCCTTTTTAATGAAATGATTGTATGAACAGTGTTTACATTAATGACTTAAAACAATTTCGGTTTTGCCCTTTACTTGAGATGCCTTTTTTTCTATCTTAAGTTTTTCTTGGAAACAGCTATGGTTAATTCCTAGTTTCGGTATACGGCGACTTTTTATTTCTCGCCAAACTTGTTGGCGAGAAAACATCGCGTACCGACGCGTGATTAGACGATGCTACTCGGAAACCGCTAAGTCAAACAACTGTGTCGCCAGATTGGAATTATTTATGGCCTTTTTTTTGTCGCCAAGGTTCGGAAAAAGTCGCTGTATACCGAAACTAGGATTTAACCACAGCTATGAAGTTGTCGGTCAAATGATAAAACCATGAATGTGCAAAAATGGACAGGTGGAAATTTAGATATATTGATATGCCCACAGTTTTCAAAAACTGCCAATCTCTGGAATCTGCTAGCCCTCGTGTAGCTCTAGTGCGACGATAGTTCAAACTAAACTGGTATCTGCACATTCATGGTTTTGTCATTACACAGACAATATAGTGGCTGGTCTCAATTCGGTTATTCGGGTTATGCTAGGTTAATTCCTAGTTTCGGTATACAGCGACTTTTTATTTCTCGCCAAACTTGTTGGCGAGAAAACATCGCGTACCGAAGCGTGATTAGATGATGCTACTCGGAAACCGCTAAGTCAAACAACTGTGTCGCCAGATTGGAATTATTTATGGCCTTTTTTTTGTCGCCAATGTTCGGAAAAAGTCGCCGTATACCGAAACTAGGATTTAACCACAGCTATGAAGTTGTCGGACAAATGACAAAACCATGAATGTGCCAAAAATGGACAGACGGAAATTTAGATATATTGATATGCCCACAGTTTGCAAAAACTGCCAATCTCGGTATAGATTTACTGTACGGTCCCCCTTGGCGAACTTTCCAAAATCGCTCCAAAAGTCCATATTTTTGTGACTTTTTTTTAGAAACCACGATTCAAAGTAAAGATCGTATGGGAATATTTCTTATGAAAACTCAAACTTCCAAGCAACATAAATGATGAAATTTTTTTATGTTGCTTGGTTAATCCTAGTAGCTGGTCCCACAATATTTCAAAAATCATGTTTTCCGAACGCTCTTGCTTGCGATTTTTTTTTCATTAACTGTAAAGCTGGTCTTGATGAGCTTTTGTATACATACAAATTAGTTTAACATTTTCTTCTTTTGATTAGTGTACATGGTTGCCAGAATAGTTATTTGTCGCCAGGGAAGAGACTAAGATATTACCCACATCCACTTCATATTTTATACAAACCTTTTGTAAAAGTTTCAAGGTCGCCAATGACTAGCCATTTTATCATGGCTGTACCTTTTCTTGGCAATTTTTTAAAAATGAATTTAAAAAAAAATATATAACCTCCCCATAAACGCAAGTTAACTACTTTAGTTTGACCTCTACTCTCTTTTCCAGGAGGCTGGGGAGCCCAGTTGGTTAGGCATTCGCCTAGCATGCGAAAGGTCGCAGGTTCGGGTCCGGGCATCGCCAAAAAAACTGCCGACAAATAAACGGCCCCATGCAGCCAAAAATGTCCGACGAATAATGTAGCGAGAGTGCACGTTAAATATCCTCCAAAGTCCTAACGCTGCCTTCGATGTCGCCCTCAACGGTTGCGTTGGGTGCCTACTCAGGTGTCGGCTCGTCACTTGACTGTGGTTCTAAAATTCGACGCCCGTCGCCAATAGCCCTTGTGTAGCTCTAGTGCGATGATAATTCAAACTAAACTAAACTACTCTCTTTTCCAGCTTGAAAAATGCTAAGTATTTTCTTCTTGTGAAACAAAAGAAAATTAAGTAGTACCTATAGAAAATTATCACCCTATGGGAAAAAGTAAGGTGAGTGCTGGCTTTAAATAATCTAAGTTTATTTATTGTTGTTTAGAAATGGAGCTTTTAATTAGTTATGCCCTGAAATCTGTGCAATCCAGGGATGAGTTTTTTCCGCTTTTAAGCGGAATTCCGCTTTTTTATTTTTTAGGAAAAAAAAAAATCCGATTTTTTTTAAAAAAATCCGCTTTTTCTAAAATTTTGCCTAAAAATTCCTTTTTCGTTTGTTCTAATCCCTCACACACAAAACCCTTTCACAAAGCTGCTTTTGGTTTCGGATCTCCCTACATCAGTGAAGACGAACGGCTCACATTTATTTGGATTCGTTCAGTTTGTGAACGACCCACCCCTTCTCGATCGTTGCTTTTTGAAAATGGATAATTTTAATCACTAATCGAAACTAGTTACTTCTCAATCTTGTCCGTTATGGCATCAAATAGAACTGATATAATATGCCGTACAGATGACCTAAACACTCGTATAATCGACAAAGGTATAAAAAATCCTTGGCGTTGGCAATGGCTCGAACAAAGACCGAAGGCATTTATTTAAAAGATGTATTCCGTAAAATCGAAAAATCGGGATTCGCGTACTGCATTATTTGTTCTAAGGAAATTGCGTACGGTTCCCGTGGATTAAGTGCCCTCTCCAGCCATATTAAGAACAAGAAGGAGAAGCATCTAACCATACTGCAGACAAGAAAGAACAACTTTGCATTGTTGGTAAGTAATCCGCTCTTTCAAAAAATATTTATTAAATAAAAAGTACTTTGGTATATTAATCCTAGTATACGGAATTACTTGGGCGCGGTTTCGTAAATTAGCGAGATTATTTTTTAGCGCAAAGTCACTTTAAAAATGAAACTAAATACATTTTATTGCATTGCACTAATATAAATGTTAAAATAACTTAAGGGGCTAGGGAGCCTAGGTGGTTAAGGCGTTCTTCTTGCACGCGGAAGGTCCCAGGTTCGGGTCCGGGCATTGCCATAATAATTGCAATAGCCCTAGTGTAGCTCTAGTGCGACGATAATTCAAAACCAAACCAAAATAACTGCCGACCAATAAAAGGTCCGTGCAGCCAAAAATGTCCGACGAATAATACCCCGTGAAGAGGGAGTGCACGTTAAATATGCTCCAAAGTCTCAACGCTGCGTACGATTTCGCCCTTATAGGTTGCGTTGGGTGCCTACTCGGCTCGTCACTTCACTGTGGTTTTGAAAAACGACACCCGTCGCCAATAGCCCTCGTGTAGCTTTAGTGCGATGATAATTCAAACTAAATTAAACTTAAAATAACTTATTATTTAATGCAACAACCCAGAAACGGTACTCACAATAGTTTAAGATTATTAACTTTATCTCTCTCCGTGTGTGGTCATATCTAATTTATTTGACAATATTCTGTATACTAGGATTTAACCTAACTTTTTTAAATTTTATTTTGATTAAAAAATTTTAGTATTGTTTTTAAATAAAAGAAATATCGTTCTTTGTCAAACGCGGATGATATTGTTCGAATAATTATTACCGTATATACTCGTGTATAAGCCGAGAAATTTTGGACAAAATTAGCGCCGTAGAAATTGAGGTCGACTTATACACGAGGAATCAAATTTAAAAAAAAAAAAACTTTCTAAAACTACAACTAAATTTCAGTAAAACTTAACGTTTAGATGCTATCTATTAAAAATAAAGACACAAAAGCAGTCAAAATCTAGAGATTAAATAAGATTGTTATCCGTTCACGGCATCCAATGCCTATGTTAGTTCTTGGAGTGATGCGGGATTTACCAGTGTAGCTTTAGTACAGGGCAGTTCAGTCAACCAGTGTTTAAAGTAAACAATATTGTCCGTGACCTTGACGTGAACCGGCGCTGTCGCATGGTCTTCATGCTTCACTGAACATACCATGTACTTGGTTTCTCCATTCAGGATAATCAAATTAACGGTGAATATGTCAAGGAGACACAGAGCCAAAACCTGTTTTATTTTCGTAGGGGATGAAATTTCGCTTACAAAATAAAACTTCGCCATGCGGCATGAACCGGTTTCCTCTTTTTTCAGAAGGCTCTGGCCTGGGAACGATCTTTTCTTCCTCATGTCCTACCTCGACTTATACACGGGTTACCGATTTGGAAGGATATTTGGTTTTAAAATGGGGGGTCGACCACGGAGTCCGGTTATATACGGTATTCAAAATCCGCTAACTTTTCGTGAATGATTGCGTACCGATCTGGTAATCGGTACGGATCGCTTTTACTCCCTACTAAATGCAATCTAAATTGCAATATTTTAATCTTTTTGCATCTGATAAATAAATACTTATTTTTCACTACTTTTCAGTTAATCCTAATTTACATTATATTATCTATAATGAACCAGGTATTTGCTTTGAAATCTGATTCAAAAAATCGCTTTCTGCATTGATTGTGTTACTGATTTATAAATTAAGAAGTTTGCAAGTATAAATAATAGGAAAGTTTGTAGTAAAATATTTTTTTAAGATTGAATTAATTTTTCAAAAAATTATGAAAACATTTTTTTTAGGAAGTGTTGACTCAAGTTCAAGGATGGAGTAGGGAATCCTCTGTATGGCTTGCATCCAATGTTCAGTACAGCAGCTCTAGCTGTTAAGACGCAAGAAAAACCACTAGTACCACTTCTTGATCGCGTAGCCAATACTGAAGCTATGGTTGTCAGCTTCCTTGCAGAGAAATCATTGCCATTTTCATTAGCCCCAGATATTTTGGATTTGGTAAAAGAACTTTCCAAAGACAAGAAAGCGTTAAATTCCGTGAAACTGTATCGCACCACAGCAGCATACAAATTAAGATTTGGTGTAGCTAAAACCTTTCATGAGAACCTTTTTCAAAATTTGAAAACAGAATATTTCTCTTTAAATATTGATGAGAGCACCAGCAGTAATAATGAAAAAATTGTTACTGCCCTTGTGAACTATTGTAAAAATGACAAATTTGTGACTGAACATTTAAAATCTTTTTCAGTAAATACAGTCAATAGTGCTAGTATTTTTAATGGAATAGTTAACATTTTTGAGGAAAATGATTTGCCTTGGAGCAACCTTATTTCAGTGTTGCTAGATTCTTGCAATGTAATGCGTGGTAAGAAAGCTGGAGTGGAAGTACGATTAAGAGAGAAATGCCCTAACTTGTTAGATATTGATGGCGACTCGTGCCACCATGTGCACAACGCGGCTAAGAAATTTTGCTTGCCGTTTAACTCGCACTTAGAAGCTCTTTTTCAGGACATTTATACTGATTCAAAGTGGTCTCCTGATTTGAGAGCAGCGTTAAAAGAAATCTGTGATATATTAAACGTTAAATTTACAGTTCCTCAAAACTATATCAGCTATAGATGGCTATCGGTTTATGATGTTGCCCAAGATTTCTCACGCATGTATGATGCATTTATTATATTTTATTTTTCTTTTCTGAAACGGAAGATAAACTTGTTTATTTATCTGAAGTAGTAAACATTTACGGGAAATACAAAATCCCAAAACTTGCAAGAGAACATATTCATAAGCTACAAGTAACTCTTGCTGCAAAAAATGTAACGGAAGCAGGAAAAGATAGGAAATTGAGAATAACAAATAAGTTGTTTGTTGTTAATCTACAAACAAAACTAACTTTGAATCTTTATTTATCAGTGCTACCATTACTAAAGGAATACGTCAAATTATTTCAGTCAAATACACCCTTAATACATAAACTGCATGATAGGCAATTGAAACTTATCAAGGGTTTTTTGGGTTGTTTTATTAAACCAGAAAGCTTAAAACTACTAAAAGATAGGCCTAGAAAAATTAAAGAGTTTGAAGTGGGAAATGAAGACAATCATCTCCCTTATAAATCTATATTTATTGGTGAAAACAATAAACAACTCATTTCTACATCTTCAAAGTCATCTAAATTCCATATACAGTCTTTCAGCATGCCCTCTTAAAAGCATACATTTCTTGCTCAAAATCCTTGTTGGCAAAAATGCCCTTAATTAATCCATTTCTAAGAGCAGTATCTGCCATTGACCCGATGTGCAGACAAAGTTCGATATCTTTAAAGTATATGAAACAATTGCCTGAGCTTGTAAAAAATATTATTTTAGATGAGGAAAAAGAACTTTACGAACTTGAAGTTCAAAAATATCATTCCGATTCACTTCTCCCCAACTATGTGAAAATGAGCGTACAGATGAGTGGTGGATAAATTTAAAAAAGTCCTCGAACTACCCCTTGCTTTAAAAGATGTCATGTGCAGTATTGACCTGTTTTCATGGACCCAGGGTCGAATCAAGTTTCAGCATGATGAATAATATAATAACACCTGGAAGTTCAAGATTAAACGTTGAGACTTTTGATGGGATACAATCTATCAAATATCATCTTTTGGCAGAAAACAAATCTGCAACAGCTTATTTTTCTAAAAAAGAATTTTTGCATGATCCAGTTGAAAAGAACCTAATAAAGAATTTACAATCTGCATGCAAGTCTTATAAAAAGGAAAAACTTGAGAAAGAAATAGGTAAAAGGAAGTAATAAAAGATCTTGAACAAACCAAGCAGAAGGAAATATCTAAAGAGAAAGCTAAGAAGTTATGCTCTAATGCAGCAAAAATGCAGAGACTCAAACATTATAAAAGCTAAATAAAAATTCAAGAAATAGAAAGAGAAATAGTCAAGCAGATAATAAAGAAACAGAACATATCACTACTGTCGCTTCTTCAAAAGCACAATTTTTAATAAAAAACCGGAACATATTTCAAGTGCTGCTTCTTCAAAAGTACAAATTTCAAATAAAGAAACGGAACATATTTCAAGTGCTGCTTCTTCTTCAAAAGTACAAATTTCAAATAAAGAAACGGAACATATTTCAAGTGCTGCTTCTTCAAAAGTACAAATTTCAAATAAAGAAACGGAACATATTTCAAGTGCTGCTTCTTCAAAAACCAAATTAAAATCACATGTCTCAACAAATCAAAATAAAGAAATAGAATACTTTACAGGTGACACTTTAAAAACGCAAGTTTCAAAACAAGATAAAAAACGTAAAAAGTGTTCACAAAATGAGTCACAACCACAAAAAGAAAAAAACTTCCTTGACAATAAAGGAAATGTTTGAGAGATCTGCAAGTAAAAAACAGTAACACAACAAAAATGTTTCCCTCAAATTTTGTATTTTATTTGCATTGTAAAGACATTATCATTCACTGTTCTTTAAAGAAGAAAAATTTACTTTAGCCAAAGTAGTGTTATTAGTTGTTCATAAATATGATAAGTATTTTGTGATAATTCACCAGAGACATAAACATTATTAAATGAAAATTAACGTGTACGTGTGCAACAGATCTTTCAGAAAACCCCAGTATTTTTTGTCGGTGGTCTGTTTCAATTGATCCAGTATAATATTTCAGGTATTTTGAAGTTTTTTATAATAGGGGGCTAGACTAATAAGTTTTCAGTTTTGTATTGTCTGGGTTGTTAAAGAAATGTAATAATTAGCTTCAATTCTCAAGCAACTTTAATTTTGAAATTCGATGCCATTAATACTTCAATAAGCATTTCTATTCATGTCTAAAGCTTAAAAAACTTTAATATGAACATACATGTATAATGTAACGCTTATTTCGTAAATTAAGTATACTGCTTAAAATGTTTTTTAAGCGTATAATTACGCATTTTAGTTTCAGCTTTTTTTTTTTGGCCAAACTCATCCCTGGCAATCTCCTGGGTTGTTCAGATTTGTAGCATGCACTTCAAAATAAAGTTTTTACTGTCAGCTTGTTAATCTCATCACTGCAGTGTTAATCTCATCAACTTGTTACACAACTTGTTACATCTCACTTGTTAACAGGATTGTTAAAAACCTGGGTTTTTTCATGAAAAACCCAACCCACTTGGTTTTTTGGGGGGTTATAGTTTTTTTTCCAGGGTTTTATGGTTTTTTTTCCCACTATTTTGGATTTATTTAGGGAAGTTTTAATTATTTATCTATACATTACAATTTTTAAAACTAACATAACACAAGATGTTATGTATGTTATTATATTATGTTAGAGATAATCAGGAACGATGTAATTTAAATTAGAACAATTAAAAAATAATTAATATGGTTTTTAGATAAGTGTATATTTAAATTTATAAATGTATTGTCTCGAACCAAGTATTGTTTATTTGTGTATGTGTAAAATTGTAAAATCCAGAATATTTTAACGATATAAATTTAATTTAGAATCCAAAAAAATGTATTAATTATATTTAATTGTTAAATAATTAGTATAAATTAAATTTAAATTTGTAAATGCATTTTAAATATTGACGGTACAAAAATGTAAAAATATATTAAGAGTAATACTAAAATATTAATTAAAAATGATATGAAATGTATATTTTTAGATGTATAAAAAGTTTTACTTTTTTTTAAATTTTCAGTGAAGGCAATTTTAAGTTCAATTGCCCACTTGGGGTTTTTGATAGTTTTTTTCAAGTGGGTTTTTTTGAAAAAAAAAACACCATGGTTTTTTCGGGTCAGGTAAATTCATAACAACCCTTCTTGTTAATCTCATCAACCAAAGGTAGTAAAGATGGCATATAAACTAGTTTTCCAACACAAAAACTGTAATTTTTTTAAATCTAATAATTTAAGGACAGTAGAACTTCGATTTTCCTGCTTATCTGTTATTCTTCACCTTTGTTGGATATCATGCCTAGTCAAACAGTAACAAATATTTCAAGCATTAACATTTATGTGTCGCTAATAAACTTATGTCCTACTAATTTGAACTGATTTTATTTTATGTATTCATTTCTTATTTATGTAAATTATCTTTTGAATACATACAGTCCCTGGACAAATTATTAGACGCACTGCAAGATTTCATGTAAAATATTAATTACCGGGTGATATTGTACCGTCTTATTATTTTAAATGGATTTGTTTTTTTATTTTTATATTATCCAATCAATTACCAATTTATTTGACATAAATGAAACAGCATTAATTTAGAAAAGCATAAGTTTAAAGTTTATTAAGTTTGAAAGAAAAGTGAAATGAATGTCAGTAAAAGTCAATATTTAGTTGAGCCACCTTTAGCCGCTATCAAAGCTTTAATTATGCGCAGCATGCTATCAATGCAAGACTGTAATGCCTCCTGCATTTGAGGATGATGATTCCACACATAAATAATCTTAGAATAAATAATTAATATAAATTCATCTTAATCATAATTAATCATAATTATCTTAAAATAACTACAAATATGCAGTCTACAACAATTCTTTTAAATAAAAATCAACAATATTGTAGTTTAAATATACCAATATTGCATAAAAACTCTTAAGAAACATAAAATTACTAAAAAAAATACAGTGTGTCTAATAATTTGTCCAGGGACTGTAGAACAGTAAACTTCAACATCTATCATTCACCATGGCTTTTAAAAGAAACCAACATTCCAACATAAGTTGAATAACAAAAAACTATTGCAAAAAAACTATAACTCAAATGGCACATTGTGCTTTCGTTTTAATTGAATTGATAACCACCAAGGCTAGAACTACACGATCTCACAACCCCACAATACATTGTAATTGATTAAAACATACTCTTTTTTCCTGATGAACTCCAACTATCCAAATTTCTTGTGGTTAGGTCCCAATTGCTCCGGATAATTGTAGTACACTACTGTATATTGTAGTTTAGGATTGTATTAAGGAGTCTTAAAAAGACACAGTTATAACATAAATATAATTTTATGAAGTAAATTTTAAACTAGTGAGTTTAAAACATTAATTTTATACTATGCAATGTAACTTGTCAGGGTGGTAACAGAACCTGGAAATCAGGGAATTATCAGGGAACTTTTTAATTCTGGAAATATCATGGAATTCTTCAAACTTCGCAAAATATCAGGGAATTTTTCCATTTTGGATTACTTAAACAGCGGGGTTTAGGTTGTTCTTGTGATCACTACTAACAGACACTTGATCAAAAGAAAGTATTCCGTTCCTCTCCATTGGATGTCATGCTTAGTAATTTTTTGGCCGGTACAAAAAAATTACTAGGTATGACATCCAATAAAGACAAACAGTAACAAATAGGCCGGGTTGAATTTGTTTATGAAATTTGGATAATCATCACCGCTTTGTATAATTGGAGTTCTACTATAGCTATTAATGACTGTTTGGAAACATGGGGTTTAAAAATATTATGATATTATGTAAGAAAGAGAAAAATTGGATGTTGGGAAAATTTTGATACAATTCGAGTTTGCAATAAATAGTACAGACTTTTCCCCCCTATACTCAGATTCATTTTCAAGCATTTGAAAATGAGCTTTTTCATTCAAAACTTTTCAAGGAGTGTAAAAACCATGTTATAACGCGATGCTCTGATCATGTGGTTCCTCTTAACTTTTCCCGATTTTCGGAAATCTGGAAAAGTTAGGTAGGCTAACCCATAATCTGGAAAGTCCCGCGATGTCTGGTTTAAATTTTCTGTACTGCATTGAACTGTGTTTATTGTACATTTTCTAGGTAATTATAAAATCAGGGAATTTTTTGTGAAAGTATCAGGGAAATCATGGAAATATCGGGGAACTTTTTTTCAAGGATTTTGTTACCACCCTGCTTGTGATGGTACACAAAATGTATACTTTGATTAATGACAATACGCTACATTCTTTTGCTAACAATTGTAACAAAATTTCCGTTCTACAATTACACAGAAACATTCAAGAAGAAGAAAACGAACCATGCCTTACAAAACAGGATCCTATCAACCACCCCAAACCCTACCGGTTGCAACATTATGGACCCAGGCCTATCAGCAATACCAGTTGCAACATGCACAGATGAGCCAGTGGCTTCAGCAAGTCCACCAGAGTGCATATATCAACCAGTATGCACATAGCTACAATGTAACCCGCTGTTGTGGACCGCACAACTGTTGCAACCGGCGTCCAAGAGGCGATTACGCCATGCAGCGTAATTGTAGCATGCCACGTGTGCCACCGGTTCCGGTTGGTCACTATTCAGGGTAGGTACTGTGGTGAATCTTAGTAAACTTAATTTCTATTAACTTTTTTTGTTTCAGCACCCCATTTTGGGAAGTAAAACTTTTGCACACGGTACTTATCTTTGCACCCGAATCCTGTAAAATTACGAACCAAAACCAAAGATCTGTGAATCAAATTTCTCACCCAATAATATAAATTCTTTTAACCAATCCCTGAATCATAAAGGCGGGACAAATTCATTCCCAGTGAGATTCGAACCGAACGAGACATCACTTTTGCTTCTACTCTCAAGCCAAAAGGACCTGTGATGTCCTGAGCCATGTTTTTCTTGTTATTAATTTTTATGTAGTTAGTGCTGTGGTTAGTTTAATTAAATGTCTTTAAAACCTTAAAAAAACCTTCTGATCATTCCACCATTACTCTCTACAATACACCGGTCACCTCGCCTCAGTACCCTGCCATGGGCACTTAAATCACAGTAACCCCTACAATGAGTTAGACCATTTTTGCACTGAAACAATCAGTCTTTCAGTGTACTTTCTTATACGTTAGAGTCGTTGAGTGCTTGCAACATTGCTCCAAGTCATAAGTTTTTGCAGTTTTTCTTCAAACTGCAGTACCAGTTTTGATTCATTACTAAGTAGTGGGGGGCTGGGGAGCCCAGTCGGTTAGGCATTATCCTAGCATGTGGAAGGTCTCAGCTTCGGGTCCGGGCATCGCCAAAATAACTGCCGACCTATAAACGGCCTGTGCAGCCAAAAATGTGTCCAACGAATAATACCCCGTGTGGAGGGAGTGCACGTTAAATATCCTTCAAAGTCCTAACGCTGCGTACGATGTCGCCCTTAACGGTTGTGTTGGGTTCCTACTCAGGTGTCGGCTCGTCACTTGACTGTGCTTCTAAAATACGACGCCCGTCGCCAACAGCCCTCGTGTAGCTCTAGTGCGACGATAATTCAAACTAAACTAAACATCACTAAGTAGGAATTATTTGATGAGATAATGTTACAAGATCAGCTTTTTCTTTGCATATTACTAGTTATGGATTCAAATAACTAGTTCTTTTTTATTGATAATATATTAACCAGTATGCACATAGTTACAATGCAACCTGTTGTGGACTGCACAATTGTTCCAACCTAAATGCAGTTACGCCTCACAGCGTAAATGTTGTGTGCCACCAGTTCTGGTCGGTCACTATTCTGGGTAGGTACACTGCCGTGGGCCGGCAAACTGCAGTAAAAATGGTCCAAGCCAGTAGTCTAGATACTGCAGTTTATCTGCACTAGGCAGTACCAGTCTTGTATGCATAAGTAACTAAGTAGGAATTCATTGATGGGAAAACGTTACATAATTACATCTGTTTTTTTTTCTTTTCAAATAACTAGTTCTGCATTAAGATAACGAGTTATTTTTTTATTGATAATAACGAATATGGGCATGGCTACAATGCAACCAGGTGTTGTAGACCGCACAAACGTAGCAACCGGTGTCCAAACTGTGGTTTACGCTTTGCAGCGTAATTGTTGCATGTCACGTGTGCCACCTGCTCCTGTTGGTCACTATTCAGGGTATGTACTCTGCCATGGAGGCAGGTATACTGTAGGAATTACAACAATGAATTGGACCATTTTGTCCCTGAAATGATCAGTCTTTCAGTATATTAGCTTCCACACTACGTTTAAAACGTAAAAAGTGGAAGGTATTATAATCCTTCAGTCCGTCTGTCTATCTGCACCCACTTTCACAGAACGAACTGCAAGTCGCACAAACAAGTGGGATACGTCATTTTGAAGCAAAAAATCAGGTTAGGCTGCATCCCAAATTTCATTAAAAACTTTAAATTAGAAGTATATTTAATATTTAAAAAACTAAAAATTTAATCCACATTGAAATAACATACAAATTCCATTTTTATTCAATACTTGCAAATTTATACCCGTTCTTCGCACGGATGAAAAAAAATATCAAATCGTTCCAAATATGTGTACCATATACCCTGTTATAGGATCATGAACTTATTATTGTTCCCGCTCGTTATAAAGTATAAAATCCCGTTTCATTGCCTTAAAATTCCAAAATGAAAAATACGCTATAAAATGCACTCATAAATGTCATCACAATTCCCTCATGAATACATAAAACCTTTAAGCTCATTTGGTGCGTTTTGGGAAATAATTTGGCGAGAAAATAAATATACATAGCTACAAACACACCCATTATACAGCTCTGACACAATGACCTTCGAACAACCGACCAGCTTATAAATTATTTATAAAAGCAATTGCCCATTTGGCGAGTTTTAGTTAATAATTTGGCGAGTTTGGCAACGTATTTGGCGAAAAAATAAAGACGAAACACTAATATGCAGCTCTTAGTGGGATGGCTTTTATTAACCATCCATAGTTCAGTAATAGCTTAACTATAGTATATTTTCTTATAGGTTAGAGTTATTGAGTGGTTACAACAATGGTCCAAGTCATTAGTCTAGATAATGCAGTTTACCTGCCCACAGCAGTAGCGGTTTTGTATGCATTATAAGTGGGAATTCATTGATGGGATAATGTTACAAAATGGAATCTGCTTTTTTTTTTCTTTTCCAATAACTAGTAATTTTTTTAGTTATAACTAGTTATGAATTCCAGTAACTAGATATTTTTATTGATAACATATTAACCAATAGCTGCAATGCAACCCGGTGTTGTGGACCGTGCAATTGTTGCAAACGGCGTCCGAAATGCAGTTACGCCTCGCTGCGTAATTGTTGCATTTCACGTGTGCCACCGGTTCCAGTTGGTCACTATTCAGGGTAGGTTATAACTTTGTGCAGCCAAGGAATAATATCCTGTAAGGGGAAGTCCACGTTCAATATTCTCCAAAATCCTGATTCTGTGTAAGATTCTGCTCTTGAAAGTTGCGTTGTGTGCCTACTCGGATGTTAGCTCATAACTTGATTTTGGTTCTAAATTACAATGCTTATCTCGAATAGCTCTTAAGTAGCTCTAGTGTGACGATACTTCAACCTACCTGACTACTTATGGTTTCAAATAAATAGTTATTTTTTATTGATACTATGTTTACCAATATGGATACAATGCAACCAATTGTTCTGATCACACAATTGTTGCAAATGTCACCCAATATGCAATTACTCCTCCTAGCATAATTGTTGTATTCCATGTCTGCTAACAGTTCTGTGGTCCGTCATTATTCGGGGTAGGTACCAGGGCCGAATTTAAAGATTTGCCGCCTGTAGGCTAGAATTAAATTTATTTATCTGTGCTTTTTTTTGGTCGACGTCTGGATGGTGTTTTTCCTTCCCCTTCTTCCGTTGTAAGATATCCCAGACAAAGGTTTCTTGACTATTTTTTTCTGTCTACATATTAGAATCATCTATGCAACTTTACACTCTAAATCGAAAGCAAAATAAAAGGCGAATTTTTTGCAGTTTACAATTATTCTTTCAACTTCCAAATGCGGGGGGAGAGAGTGCAACTGCCCTCGCAACAGATAAACTAAATATTAGTACTGTATATACTTTTACGGTTTAAGTATTAATGTAAGTTATTTGTTTTCTATCTTAAAAATATTAGAATCTTTATGAGAATTTTTTTAATGCCCAATGTTGCTTTAATTGGTCATAAAAATTGCTGCCCCAAAAAATTCGCTGCTCTAGGCTACAGCCTACTTAGGCTATTTAGAAATCCGGCCCTGGTAGGTACATGTTTTGTATGCATTAGTAACTAAGCAAGAATTCATTGATAGGATAATGCTGCAAGATAGAATCTGCTTTTTTTATTTTCAAATAACAACTATTTAGTGAGCTACCCACTGGGCTCCCCAGTGGGTAAGGCACTTGCCTTGCATGAGAATGGTCCCAGGTTTGGACCCAAGCGTTGCCAAAAATAACTGCCGACCTACAAAATGCCCAGAGTCCAAATAATACCTTATGTAAAGCGAGTGCACGTTAAATATGCTTCAAAGTCCTGATGCTGTGAACAATGGAGCTTCTAAATGTTGCATTGGGTGCTTACACAGATGTCGGCTCATCACTTGAGGCTAATTCCATGTAACTGTAGTGTAGGTCACGATTCAAGAGGAGATTAAAAGCTCTTTAAATTAAAAAAATAACCAAATTAAATAAAATACATTACATTATGTAGTTATAATAATTGTAGATCAACTATTCCACAATTTTTTTTTTCATTTAATGTTTAAAGTTGTAGTGATAATCACTTTTTACAAACGTGACTTACGCTACAGACAGGATAATTTTGCATGGAATTACCTTCGACTGTTTTTCTAAATTACGACCAGTAGCCCTCATGTAGGTAGCTCTAGTGCGACAATAGTTAAACCCAACTCCAATGTATATATCTAGTGCACCTCATCCAACCCAATCTCAATCCTGCTTTTTATTTGTAGAGATTATCCTGTTGAAACAAGGACCTACCAGCGAACCAGTTCTCCCCTGGCAGAAGAGGAATATGGAGGTAAAAACTTCATATCATAGATTTAACACTCTTTGATTTCCTTTTTTTTTAAAGGACAATAAAAGTGCTTATTTTTGATTAAGGGAGAATGGGAGGAGGGTTTCCAAACCACAGTGTTGCTATGTTAATCCAATGGGGGGGAAAAACTATTTTCTCTGCCACATTTTTCCGGCTGTGTTGAATATTTTTACAAACGTTTTTTTTTTAATAATAAATGTAGATAACTTACAGGTCTCTATCTTCCCACTTTTTGAAATTGCTTCGAATATTTTGTGTAAAATTTTTTAATTGAAAATAAAAAAAAAAAAATATTCGAACGAATTTCAAAAAGTGGGATTGTCGGGACCTGTAAGTCGGCTACATTTATCACATAAAAAAATCCGTTTGTAAAAATATTCAATACAGCCGGAGAAATGTGGCAGAGGAAATATTTTTTTCGCCACTGGATTAACACTGAGGCACTTTGCCTTAGAGACCCGCAGTCTAACGCGTCCATTCGCCCTTAATAGTCTTTGAAAGCTCCTTATTTTTGCTTGATGATTTTTAAGGGCCTCAAAAGTGCCTATTTTTGATTAAGAGAAAATGGGAGAGGGTCTCCAAACCAAAGTGTGTGTTAATCCAAAAAAAAAAATCATTTTCTGGGTCACATTTCTCTGGCTGTGTTGAATATTTTGTATAAATTATTTTTTTAAATATGATAAATGTAGCTGACTTACAGGGCTCTACAATCCCACTTTTTGAGATGCGTTCCAATATGGTAACCTGGAATCCCGCACAGCTTCCATTGGACGCAATGTTAATTTTTAACCTTTTTAATGTTCCTTTTTCTCAGGAACTACTGCAGTTATTAACTTAAAAATTTTTTAGGTAGTTATTCAAACATATTTAATTGCTGATATGCGGGCTTTAAGAATTATGTCTGTTAGTTCCAGAAAAATTAAAATTTTACATGTGCTAAGTAAAAAAAATTTAAATATGAAGATATTCTTCCTACTTAAAGTAACATAACTCCTTTAATAAGAAAAGTTTTGCAAAACGCCCGCATATCAAGATTAAGCAACATTTAAGAAACATTTTGACACCTGAACAGTGATTCTTGCTATTATAGATCCTGAGAAAAAGGAACATAAACATAAAAAAAACATGTTTTGAGATATCAAGCGTTAAAGAGTGAACTTCCATTTGCAAACTGTTGAGTGGGTTCCAAAGAATTAATTAATTGGAGTACTTCTAATTCGAGCACCAATACATGTTTTATATATCACTGGAATCAGAAGAATTTGGGCTATTCAAAACAAACAAAAACTCAAACGATATTTTTTCGATTTTTCGTTCCGGGTTACCTTATTTTTAAATAAATTCCGCAACAAAATGTTCGTACCTATTTCAAAATGTGGGTATTATAGAGCCCTCTAAATCACCTATATTTAACATACAAGAAAAAACTTTTCTTAAAATATTCAATACAGTATTAGTAATGTGGATTAGAAAATTGGTTTCTTCCATTGGGAAAAATAAACTTCAGTTTGGACACCTGCTCCCTTTCCTATACTATTCATTTATCTATTGGGAGGAATATTGCTAGATTTATTTTCAGCTGAGTTGGATACTTTTTATGCAACATTATTGGGTAAAATGATATGATGTTATAGTATTAGATTTTCTATGTAGGAAACATTTAAACTCTGTTGTGACATCCAAAAAAGGGTTATTACCTTGTTTGTAAAATACCAGAAAGATGGCAGGTTGCTTGGTCGAATTAAGGGGGACGATGCATGTAATAATGCCGAAAGTATTACTTTCGGCACTGTCTGTGATGTATGCACGTAAAGTGTCATTTTCACAACGATTTATGAATGAATATGATATAAAAAAGTGGACTTTTTTGCACATTGTTACAAAAAATTATATTCCAGTTGCGGAAGAGGAAGAGGAACTTGTTTTCAACATGGATGCCATTCTTGAACTAAGAGCTACTCGAGGTAAGATTTCTGTCATATTGGGTGTAGATTACGGAGGCATAAACTTTAGTTCGACACAGAAGTGGGGGAAATCTTCGCAGGCGCTAGAGAACTTCAAAATTGGTGTCCTAAAATATGATTCGGATTGATAGAGAGTCTTCTCATTGATTATGATAACAGTACTGAACGATACAGTATATTGATAACAGTATTCATATTGATGTCCGCCAAGCAGATACAATTACGGGACGACTCCTAATAAATCAAGTGGTTCTTCCCCTGTACTCTTCATATAATAACAAAATGAATTCATTTTTAAAATTATTTTTGTATGGCTACATTAAAACTGGGATATATTTTCATGATTGAAATATTGATCACATTTCTAAAAATAAGTGTATTTTAAACCACTTGGAATGCACTATTAAATTGTAATCTTTCTTATCGCCTCTACTAAATGTGGTGCTTTGTTCGATTGATGATTCTAAAAGAGAATTCAGCGTGTTAATTCGCATTGACAAAATGAATTTCCTTTTTAATTATTTATATTTAGGATGGTTACTTTAAAAAACTGAAATATATTTCCTTGTTCCAAATATTGATCAAACTTATACAAATATATGTATTTTAATCCTATCTCAATTCACTAACTAATTGTAATCTTTCTTATCGCCTCTACTAAATGTGATGTTTTGTTGCTTTTCCTGCATTTATAGTCCTGATCACAACACAAGCTTTGAAAACACTTTCTTCCCCTACTCCCTCGTATGGTTTTCCAGGAAATGCCATGAGCGTCCCTGTTTTAAACCCACCTTGTTTGAGGCTCTGCTGTTGAGTTAATCACAAAAGGAATGTTTCTTATGTTGTTGGTTGTTTCTTATCAATGTTGCTGTTCAGTTTTGGTCTCCCTTCCTCAGAAAAGATATAGAGTTGCTTGAAAAAGTTCAGCATAGGGCTACAAAAATGATTAAGGGTCTATCTGGTATTGATATATGATAACAAATTAAGATCTTTAAAAATGTATTCCCTGGAAAATAGGAGAGCTAGGGGTGATTTAATAAAGTATTTAAGTTCATAAAACAGGGAGACATGGAGGGTTTAGGTTTTACCTTAAATAGCCAGACCAGAGGACATGATCAGAAATTGAATAAATCGTGCTTTGGAAGGGAGGCAAGAAAACATTATTTTTACAATAGAGTTGTCAATGAGTGGAATGCTTTACCAGATTATGTTGTGTATTCGAAGGGAGTAGAAGATTTTAAGAAGAATCTTGATAGTCATTGGAAACTGGTAAAGTATTAGATTTATTTTGGACCAACCTTGCTGGGCCTCTGGCCTGTTGTTGGTCGACAATTTTGGTATTTGTAATTTATCCGAAATATTACTGTAACTAAATTTAGCATGATTGCACAGATTTAGCCACTGAATAAAAAAAAACAGGGAGCATTGGGGCTAAAATAAACAAGATTTATTTATAAGATCAGAAAAACTTATACATATTACAAACTAAAAATCGACACAAACCAAAAATTTACATAATGTCATCTTCTTGATGCGGTTAACAGTTAGATATCTTATGACCAGCAATATTTTGCTGATAATGACTGTTGGCACAAAATAGAATGTATTGCCGTGTAAAAGAGTTGTTCATTCTTCCTTAAAAAGGAAAAATTGGTAATTGGTTTCGTGTAGTAGCTAGTTTATTGTCTTTTAGTCCTTTATAGTCCTTTTACTTACAGTGTGCAGATTTTAATCAGGGTTAAACCTAGGGCTGGGCTTTTCCCGTCCAAAACTAATATTTCCCATCCCAGCAGGAAAAACTAGTAAATACCGGGAAAAATTGGTAAATACCGGGAAATACCTCTTTCTGTCTGAGAAAACTGGGAAATACATTTCTTTCTGAAATATACCTTATCTGGGAAATTCTTTTTAATTAAAGTTTGATAAAAGTAAACATTCGTTTTAGCTTCTACACTACGTTTATAACGTAAAAAGTGGAAGGTTTTATAATCGTTCAGTCCGTCTGTCTGTCCGTCACCCACTTTCACAGAAAGAACCACAAGTCCCACAGACAAGTGGAATACGTCATTTTGAAGCAAAAAATCATATTAGGCTACATTCCAAATTTCATTAAAAAATGTAATTAGAAGTTTATTTAAAATTTAATCTACATTGAAATAACATGCAAATTCCATTTTTATTCAATATTTTCACTGTTGCCATTTCGTTAAACGTACGAGAAATTTTGTTTTAAAAAATACAAACATTTGAAAGAATATTTATTTATGTGATATGATTCAGTTTGGATTGTTGTAATATCACAATAGAGTTCTTTTGATGGTTCCTTATATGTATGAAGAAAGATGCAAAGAGAATTCTAACTTGGCATAAAAAATGTGCAAAGTTTCGCTTTTATTTTTAAAGCATCATTTGTACTAATTATATATTTTTCGAACTGCAATTTAATTAAATCTAATTAAATCTGAGAAAGAAGATTAATGAAAATAGTTAATTTTGGTGTTTAAAAGTTTGAATTACAAATAGCTAAAGGCCCTGTTTGTTATTAGAATTAAATCACCATTGCCATTTGCAACAATCGCCCGAGAAACTTAATTCTTTTAGACAATAAATTAAAATAAATTTATTTTGCGCCATCGATCAGTTTGAAATTACGTCAAATATATTTCACTACGAAATTCTTTGTATGTTGATATGAAATATTTCTATTCTATTCTATTTAAAAGCGAGGAATAGTACATATTTATTCTTTGAAATACAAATTAATTTTTGCAAACGATAAGTAATAATTATTGAATTTTCGAAATAAAATAAATAAAACTAGCCAAATTTAGCATGTAAAATGTTTAATATAGAATGAATGCAGTGTTTGGCGACTTTTTACAACTTTTGTGTGGAAGCGGGTTAAGTGACAGATTCTGTTACAAACCTACTTGTTTTTTTACACCCTGATATTTGTATTCTGGCTGTCATTGCAATTGCCACTATCTGTGTGTGGGATCCCTTGTTAAGCTCACGCTTTTTAATTCTCTTTATCACATATATAGCCAACTATAGATTGCTGTAAGCATAGTAAAGTTTCTCTTAGATAGATGATAAATATTTATAAAAATTTAAATTTTAAATTATTTTAATCTTATTAAATAAAATTTAATAATTAATTCTTTCAATAATTAGGTTTTTCCCAGGTGGGAAAAACATAATTTTTCCCAGGATGGTAAATAACTTTTTTTACCATGGTATTTACCGGGGGTGGTAAAAACCATGCTAATCCTGGTTAAACACAAAGTCAATTTATTAGATTGAGTAGACATACATACTCTTTATTCAACTAGGGATCACTTTTCTATTTTTTAAATATTGGGTGATTTTCATGTTTAAGGAATATTTTAGTTTGAAAACTCAATTTTATTGTAATATGTAATTGTAATAACTGAGTTTTGTTGTGATTCTGATAAACTTGAACTCTTACAAATGTTTTGTACATGTTTACATTGTCAGCAGCGACATTTTATCAACATTTTGACCTCTAGGAATTACTTTAATATAATTATGAAACCAAAATGTGTCGGTTCTGTTATCTGACGAATTTTTGCACTTTTATTAATAGAGCTTTATTTTTTTTCTTTAACTTCATTTCAAATAATTTAGGTTTGCAGCATTTCGAACAAAATCCTTTATTTTCTGGTTATTTGTTTGATGAAAACAACTAACATCCCTAATATGTTCTAAATGTGACTTAAAATCTTCAAAATTCTGAAATTCACAAAGTGCTTATGTATTCCTAGTTGTTGCACATTATAAACCTCTCTGTATTATTATAATAATATTTTGTTTCTGTTTATCCAGAAATATCTGATCGTGGATCGGAGGAAAGTTTCGAATTGTTGGATGGAGTGGACGATATGTTGGAGCATCTCAAAATGGGGGCCAGTGGATCTTGTGAGCATTTTTCTTAGACTTTTTATCAGTTTTTTCTTTAACTGTTGTATAACTTAAGATGACTTGTCAGTTCATATTGACTGAATGCATTAGTTTTGAAATCACAATATCTGTCAAAATATTGCTTTTGATTGTATACACATTTCCTGTGAGGTATGAAATGACAACACAAAACAAGTAGGTTTGTTACAGAATCTGTCACTTAAACTTCCACACAACTTTGTGCTCAACAGGAAACAAACTATTTATACACCTCAGAAAGAAATTCGCCAAACAGAGCCTTTAGCTAGTTGTAATTAAACATTTAAAGGATAAAATTAATTATTTTCATTATAATAAATATCTTTGTGTCGTTACAATTTGCCATTTACATTTCTTTCGAAAATTCAGTCATTTATCATTTGTTAAAATAATTTACAGTTCGAAAAATATATAATTAGTGCAGTTGATGCTTTAAAAATAAAAGCAAACTCTGCATATGCCAAGTTAGAATTCTCTATGCATCTTTCTTCATACATATATAATAAACCATCAAAAGAACTCTATTGTGATATTACAACAATCCAAACCAAATTATATCACATAAATAAATATTCTTTCAAAAGTGTTTATTTTTATTTTAATTAAAATTTCTCGTACGTTTAACGAAATGGCAACAGTGAAAATATTGAATAAAAATGGAATTTGCATGTTATTTCAATGTAGGTTAAATTTTTAGTTATTTAAATTTTAAATAAACTTCTAATTTAATTTTATGAAATTTGGAATGTAGCCTAATCCGGTTTTATTGCTTCAAAATGACGTATCCCACTTGTCTGTGGGACTTGTGGTTCTTTCTGTGAAAGTGGGTGACGGACAGACAGACGGACTGAACGATTATAAAACCTTCCACTTTTTACGTTATAAACGTAGTGTGGAAGCAAAAAAATTGGAAAGGTAGTTTTTTTTTTAAACTTTAACAATCTGCCATGGTCTACCTATCTTTAAACACACCTGCTCATAAACTGATTATTCAATTTTTAAAGGCCTTTTCACAATATCTCTAGTTTATTTGAGAGATTTATAAGCGAGTATCTTAGTACAATTATAATTAATTTAATTTTTATTATTATTTAATTAGTTTTAAGTAAAAATAGTGTCAAGACACTTTGGTATATATTTAATATTTTAAGAGTCGTATTTAGGGTTTCTTGGATTCATTGAAAATTGATCGGATAAAAAACCTTTTTCTATTAAGTTTAGTTTAGATAAATCCTTCATAGCTTATTTAGTGTTTCATATAGTATCCATATTCCAAAAACCAATAGTATATCTTAATTCTATAGTGTCCGAATTTCCATAGTGTATGGTCCGAAATCCTGGCGATGTCCGTTGCTATTAGGTTGCTTATGGTGCCCGCTCAGGTGTTGGCTAGAAATGAGTATGACCAATGCCAGATACCTGGAGAGTGGAGACTACTCTCTTCGGCTCTTTATCCAACAGTTTTGTGGCAGTTTTTTACTCATTTCAAAGATTGGCGAGGGTGTCTACTCCTCTGGAATACAAGAAAATTTCAGGGATTTTTATTTTGACTGAAAATTGTCAAGGAAATTTTGGTTTAAAAATATCATTCTGTTCTAAGATGTAATTATTTAACTCTTAAAAGCCTTCTGAAAATTAAAAATATTAACTTTGTAAAACTTATTTCATCAAGTTCAGTTTACACTTTTTGGCCCGATTCTCACAGATCTAGTATTGAATTGAAATCTTAACTTATTGTAAAGTATTAAATAGACTAAAGTAGTTCGACCTCTATAATAATAGCCCAAAAAATATTTTTTGATTGAAAATACCTTTTTTTAATAAGTTAGAATCCATGCAAAAATATTTGTTGTGGTTTTTAATCCATTTTTAGCTCTCTGAAAACCCCCGATTCTTAGGTCTTGCTTCATCAAATGACTTTACAGCGATACAAATCAACTGTTAATATTCATTAGCTATACCTGGAAAGTTGTGTTTTTGATGTGGGAAAAACCTGAAAAAGTCAGGGAAGTTTGAAATTTTTTTTTTAGCTGACACCTTACATTGGGTTTAACATTTTCATAATCTTCAGTGATAAGTTCTAATAGTGTTACTGAATGGCCTAATTTTTAGCTACTGAGCATTTGCTCAAAATATTTTACTGGAGCCAACTGGTTTCTATAATTTTTATTCTTGTTTCCACCGGGGACTGTCACTTCCAGTAATGTACACTGCTCAAAACAATTAGGGGTTCACTTTGCGCATTTTTGTTTACCCTTTCAGTTCCAGCATTTTATTTTTATTCAAAACATCTAAAATTTGTGAAACAGATTCATTATGCATATAGAATAAAATAGTAAAAATCAGGGGGAAAAAATCTTAATTTTTTTAAACTAAAATTTAAGGGGAAAAATTTGGAATCAAAATTTTTGAATAAATTATAATAATAATTTTTTCAAAACTTTATTTGTTAAAAAGAAGGTAAAATAAATTTTTAAACATCTAAGAATGCAAGCGTGAAGAATTCAGGGTCAATTTATTTCATAAAATATTTTGGGAGGTAATTTTATTTTACCATCTAGTTTTTCATATTTTTTTAATATATTTTTTTCATATTTTAATTTAGTTAAAACAAACATTATTTAATTCTTCAAAATACATGATTCTTCCATCTAATGGTAAATAAGTGCGAGCTCAACTTAGTGAGAAAAAAAATCTGAAGCTGATGATACCAAATGGAATCATTGGGGGTGAAAGGGTTTAAACCATCCATTCCCCTAATTCTTTTGAGCAGTGAATATTTACTTTGATGATATTAATTGAGTTGTTTCAGCCGACATTTTTCCAGTTTTCATTCTTGAATTTCCGCAGATTCATTGGTTATTTCGATTTCACTCTCAATGTGCCGTAAAAATACTTAGTATTTAGGATATTTTATACGTAGTATTTTTTTTTTTGGTATTTAGATGTAACTATTCTGCAGATTATGGTACAAAAAATTGTACAATGTATCAAGAACAATAAGTAAAACACAAAACCAACGAAACGAACAATAAGATGGTTGGTAGACATATATTTTCAGGTTTGTGTGCTTGTTCACAAAGACCTGCTTATAAACCTTCGTCAAGAAGGACGGACACGACATACACACACATATAAGACAGATGCTGCCATCTATCGCCACCTCCACAACTTAGACATGTCCCTGAAGGGGAGGGAAATAGTCTCCAGGGACCTGTACCCGTGGGAAGCTGCGCAATGACCGCCCACAGGACTTTCGGACCCAACAGATTTAACGAGCACGTACTGCGCATGTACTCGGTGGGTCTTCAGAGGTGTCGAGACCCGATCACAGGACCTTCCGATCCCGAGACCGAGATCTTAACCACTTGGCTCCCCACGGCCCCACGAACAATAAGAGAAAATACCAATCAAAAGAAATCGCTATGAAAACATGCTGTCCAAAATTATTTAAGCGATTCCAATATTTTTTTTACATTAAATTAAAAGAATTTGATCAAATTATCACCAAAACAAATGTAATTCTGGAAGGACCAAAAATGAAAACAATACGGCTGGCATTGTTGCCATTTAATAACGTGAAACATGACCATTGAAGTAACTTGAAAGTGAGCTATTTTCAGGCCCTTATCATTGCCTAGGCTTACCAGGCCCGGTTTTTACTTTTTTTATTACATCCATAGACATCATAGTTAAAGTATTAGATTGGCAGATCACGTAACCTCCAATGCTAACGACGGGACGCGCATGAAGGCCAGAATAAGAGGGCAAATGGGCCAGTGTTGCCACTACAAAAAGAAAAATACTACGAAAAAATACCGTTTAATTCTAAAAATACAAAAAAATACCATAAAAATACTAGCAAAGTGTATCACGTTTTTTTTTTTAAAGTCACTAAAAAGATTCCAAAATGCAGGTAGCACTTTTATGGTATTTTTTTGTAATTTTAGAATTAAACGGTATTTTTTCGTAGTATTTTTCTCCTTAATGTAGTGGCAACACTGGCCCATTTGCCCTCTTATTCTGGCCTCCATGCGCGTCCCGTCGTTAGCATCGGAGGTCACGTTATCTGCCAATCTAATACTTTAACTATGATATCTATGATTACATCCTTGAGATTTTCTGATATTCGTTAAAGCAACAAGAAAGTTAGCTGTTTTAGCTTTCCCACAATTGCTCCTCATAAGACAAAATATCATCTGAACCAAAGTTTTCCGACAACATTGACCTTTCAGTAATGCTTTGTGTACTTGAAATTTAAACGAAATAAAACGGATAAAGTTTAATAAATAGAGGAAATAAAAAAAAAGTTGCACATAAAGAACTCTAAAATAGAACACGGCAGACGAAAATAAAGCTCATTTTGTTTGAGTGTGAAAACAAAACATCGCAGGAAGTTCAAAAAAGAAAACGGGATAGTTGCATCATCTGAAACCGGGGTTGTTATGATTTTACCCAACCGAAAAAAACCCGGGTGGGTTTAAAAAAAAAACCACATGAAAAAACCCATAAAAAAACCCAAGTGAGCAATTGAACTTAAAATTGCCTTCACTGAAAATTTAAAAAAGTAAAAACTTTTCATACATCCAGAAAATATATGAAGTAGAATAACATCTACTTCACAGGAGAGCATAATTATTATTTAGTTAACTGCAGAAATGAAGGTAGTTTGGACGTCCAAGATCTTTTATTATAAAGAAAACATTTAAAGTATTTAACGGGACGGAGTCCGGAGCCGAAGCTCGGTCCGCCAAAAAGACACGCAACCTTACATCTTGAAGTCTAATTAAAAAGTGACTCTATTTTTAATGGTCATTAGAAGAGTGGATCAAAAGTCAAAACAATGTCTGCTGCGTCTGCAATTTCTGTGGGAAAGAATGTATTAACGCCTATTGAAACGTGGGAACTGTTCGATGGATCGGCAAGACATTAATTGAGAGTTATTTAAGAAAGAACCAAATATTAGAATATTATAGAGATATGTGTGGTTAATATTATAACTTTATAAAGATTTGTACGATAGATCACATATACATTTCGTATCATTTTTAATTAATATTTTAGTCATATTCTTAATATATTTTTTACATTTTTGTACCTTCAATATTTAAAATGCATTTACAAATTTAAATTTATTTTAATTATTTAGCAATTAAATATAATTAATACATTTTTTAAAATTTTAATTTAAATTTCTATTGTTACAATATTCTGGATTATATAATTTTACGCATACACAAACAATACTTGGTTCTAGGCAATACATTTATAAATTTAAGTATACATCTATCTCACAACTATATGCAATTATTTTTTAATTGTTCTAATTTAAATTACATCATTCCTGATTATCTCTCTCAAGATGTTCTGTTAGTTTTAAAAATTGTAATGTATAGATAAATAATTAGAACTTCCCTAAATAACTCACCAAATCCTGAAAAACACATCCAAAATACTGAAAAAAAAACCCCATAAAACCCTGAAAAAAACCCTAAAACCCGAAAAAAACCCAAGTGGGTTGGGTTTTTCATGGAAAAAACCCGGGTTTTTAACAACCCTGCCTGAAACAAACCTATTGATATTCGTTACCACAGGAGAGATTCTTTTAGTAATGTTCATTAACTTTGCCGATATTAAAGTAACTTACAGGGTGTTAACAGAACCTGGAAATCTGAGAATTTTTCAAATTTCGCAAAATATGAAGGAAATTTTCTATTTTGAATTACTTAAGAGAAGTCGGATGGTTCTACCTCGCCCATGTTAATTTTCCTAACTTTAGGAAAAAAATTCTCAGGAACAACACTGCTCAAAACAATTAGGGTAGCACTTTGCGTACTTTTGTTAACCCTTTCAGTTCCAACTTTTTTTTTATTTTAAAAATCTGAAATTTGTGAAATAGATTCATTATGCATATCCAGAATAATCCGGAAAGTCTTACCGCGATGTCTGGATTAAAGTTTCTGTACTGTATTGAATAGTGTGTATTGTATATATTCTAGGTTATTGTAAAATCAAGGAATTTTTTTGTGAAAGTATCAGGGAAATCATGGAAATATCAGGGAACTTTTTTTCAAGGATTTTGTCACCACCCTGAACTAGAAAGTAGACTATTTCAGATCTTTTAGGGATTTCTTTTCTTTCTAGTGGAGTGCTATTCCGGCAAACTGGGTGTCGTCAATGCGGGGGAGGATTCAGCCAACACCCGAGGCGAACTTATCCGACTTTACGGGGAAAACGGTGCGAAAGACATTGCGGCGGCAGAGACCCTATTAGCCGCAAAGTATGAGAGGATTTGCGATGAATTGGAACCCAATGTCTGGCCTGTGATACCCTTAAAGATGTGAATGTGTTTTTTTACAATAAATCCATGTTAACTTTGATGGGTTGTATTGTATATTTTATTTACCGGTAGCATTAGTTAACTAACTCCTGAATGCATATTTACCGTAGCATTAGTTAACTGACTTTACGGAGAAAACGGTGCGAAAGACATTGAGGCGGCAGAGACCCTATCAGCCGCAAAGTACGAGAGGCTTTCCCTTAAAGATGTAAATGTATTTTTTTAAATAAATCAATATTATTGTATCTTTTATGGGTTGAATTGTATTTATTTGGTCCAGTGGTTTAGTGGTAGTGCTTCGCATTGCCACGCCACAGGTCCGGGGATCGAATCCCGGAATGGGACGAGGTTGACCCATCCTTTCATCACTTGCGTGGATTCATAAAATGGGTACCAAACATGCATGGGAACTTAACACTGGGGGTTCCGCGTGAGGCTGACCACCTTATCGGGACATATGCCTAGCACCACAGAGCCCTAGGTCACGAAAGCTGAAATGGGCACGGCAGGCCTTGGCCCAGTAATGGGATGTTGCGCCGAGGAGGAGTTTTTTTATTGTATTTATTTACTGGTAGAATTAGTTAACTATTTCAGCATTGCAATTTTCCTATATTTTTCATTTTTACTTCATAAAAACTTTTTTCCTTTTATGTTATCACTATTCCTTATCACTTTTAATAAGAGCCCTGGCCTCCTAGACTTTTCTCCTTTTTACCCTGTTAAACGTCTTTGCCTTCCAGTCGGAAATTCTCAAATTCCTCAGTCAAGTGGAGTTCCCCTCCACTTGATCAATCCATCTAATGCTTCCTATAGGCCTTGATCCGCTATGGATTTCTTCAGAGATTAGAAAGTTACTTTTAAAAAGTAACTCTGTTATAGTTACTTTTAAAAAGTAACTCTTTTATAGTTACTTTTAAAAATTGCAAGTTATAAGAAAAATTGAAATTTATCCATCTTACTGTTTTCAAGGAGAGCCAAAGCCAAGACTAAATAACTAGGAGCAATTGGGTTTAGTTTGAATTATCGTCGCACTAGATCTACACGAGGGCTATTGGCGACGGCCGTCGTATTTTAGAACCGCAATCAAGTGACGAGCCGACACCTGGGTAGGCACCCAACGCAACCGTTAAGGGCGACATCGTACGCAGCGTTGGGACTTTGAAGGATATTTAACGTGCACTGCCTCTACACGGGGTATTATTCGTCGGACATTGTGGCTGCACGGGCCGTTTATAGGTCGGCAGTTATTTTGGCGATGCCCGGACCCGAACCTGGGACCTTTTGCATGCTAGACGGATGCCTAGCCGACTGGGCTCCCCAGCCCCTAGGAGCAATTTGGAAAAGTTGATAACGAAAATTCATCGCTGATAAAAGTTAAATTTTAAATAATATAAATTTAAGCCGAACTGTGACGAAAATATCCTTGAAGAAATTACAGGAAAATTAACGAAATTTTTCGTTACTTCGTTACCGCTAAAAGTAACTAAGTTACAGTTGCTTTCTGAAAAATCTAACGGCTTTACTTGGCGTTACCTGAAACGTGTTAGTAACGCGTTACTACAATCCCTTGAAAACAGTGTTGGCATGGATTTGACCGCCCCCGGTAAAAACCGGTATTTACCATCCTGGGAAAAATTATGTTTTCCCACCTGGGAAAAAGGGGCTGGGGAGCACAGTCGGTTAGGCACTCGCCTAGCATGCGAAAGGTCCCAGGTTCGGGTCCGGACATCGCCAAAATAACTGCCAACCTATAAACGGCCCGTGCAGCCAAAAAATGTCCGACGAATAATACCCCGTGAAAGGGAGTGCCCGTTAAATATCCTTCAAAGTCCCAACGCTGCGTACGATGTCGCCCTTAACGGTTGCGTTGGGTGCCTATTCAGGTGTCGGCTCGTCACTTGACTGTGGTTCTAAAATACGACGCCCGTCGCCAATAGCCCTCGTGTAGCTCTAGTGCGACGATAATTCAAACCTAACCTAACCCACCTGCGAAAAACCTAATTATTGAAATAATTAATTACTAAATTTTATTTAGTGGGATTAAATAGAATAATTTTAATGTTGTATTTTAATAAATATTTATCATGGACTTGATATTTTAAAAAAGTGACAAATCTTCCTTAATTGTTTTAAATCTATGGTAATATAATAATCATTTACTTTTGTTTATTATTTAAGTGTTCCCATCTGCGTAAACATAAATAATTATTAAAATATTGTCTGTGGTAAATATTCATTAAAATATTGTATAGGATAAATAATTATTGAGTTATATCTAATAAAGCTAGAAATAAAATCAAACAACTTTTCTAGGGTTCGGCCAACTGTAGTGGGTGACTTTTTTGTGGGGATGAGGGGGATTAAAAAGAGTGAGCTTAACAAGGGAGCCCCCGCCCAGACTGTGGCACAATTGCAATCACAGCCAGAATACAAAGATTAGGATGTAAACAAAAAAAAAAACTGGTATTTAATTTTTGAAAGCTTTTTAATTAAAAAGAATTTCCCATATAATAAGGTATAACCCACACTGTTAAAAATTTTGTGCTTGGTTTCACCATGATATTGGTTCCTAGTAGCTGCAACGGCTGTGTGGGGAAATGTTTCACCCTTTTTTCGGTGTTGGTTGAACCATTTTTCTGGATTTGGAAACAAAAACCTGAGAAATGGTTCAACCGAATACCAAAAATATGGTTTAACGTTTCACCATACAGCCGTTGCAGCTACTAGGAACCAATATCATGGTGAAACCAAGCACAAAATTTTTAACAGTGCAGAAAGAAAGGTATTTCACAGTTTTTCTCAGAACGAAAGAGGTATTTCCCAGTTTTTCCCGGTATTTACCAATTTTTCCCGGTATTTACCAGTTTTTCCCGCTGGGATTGGAAAAAATATTAGTTTTGGACGGGAAAAACCCAACCCTGCTTGAAAATAGTGTGTTTTTATTATCTTTTTTTACGTAGGATGATATTGCTCGCATTCGTCACTCCTTTTATTCGTAAATCATTCCGCTTGCTCTTAATTTTTTTTCTCTCATATGAGACACGGGGGGGAGTAAAGTTCACTAGTCTCTTTTTACACAACTCTTCTTTGATTTGACAAACGTGTAACTTACTTTTTTGAAGGAAAACAAATCCGACAAATAAAAAAAAATGTGTCGGTACTTTTCGACGCCTTAAATCGGATAGTTGCCGGTTTAGTAGCGGATATTATGAACGATCCTTATTATTACCATAGATATAGTTAAAATATTAGATTGGCTGATCACGTGACCTCCAATGCTAACGACGGGACGCGCATGGAGGCTTTTTAAGGGGGCAAAATTGACAGTGTTGCTGCCACTTTAAGGAGAAAAATACTACGAAAAAATACCATTTAATTCTAAAATTACAACAAAAAAAAATACTAGAAAAGGATTTAAAGTCACTAAAAAGATTCCAAAATGCAGCTAGTATTTTTGGGATATTTTTTTGTAATTTTAGAAATAAATGGTATTTTTTCGTAGTATTTTTCTCCCTAAAATGGCAACAACACTGGCCATTTTGCCCCTTAAAATGCTTCCATGCGCGTCCCTTCGTTAGCATTGGGAGGTCACGTGATCAGCCAATCTAATACTTTAACTATGATATCTATGATTATTACCTTGTTATTGTTGCATATCAAACTATATAAGAAGTTTGTTATGGATGTAATTTGAACAAATTGAAAAAAACATCAATAACTAATCTACATGTGAACATTGCCAGCATACCAGAAAATTGTTTGCCTTGACAATAGGAGGGGCCTCTTGAAAATTGGTTGAGTTTAGTTGAATTATCGTCGTACTAGACCTACCCGAGAGCCATTGGCGTCGTAAAGGTGAACCACTACAGTCTAGTGATGAGCCGACAACTGAGCAGGCACCCAATGCAAATCTTTAAAGGGCGATCTCGTACACTGCTTTGGCACTTTTGAGCATAATTAGCGTTCACTCCCTCCACACGAGGTATTATTTGTCGGGCTTTTTGGCTGCATATGCCGTTTTATAAGTCGACCGTTGTTTTGGCAATGCCTGATGCTAGTCCGAACATAGGTTCTTTCGTTTGCAAGGCGTTGCTCCTTACCGACTGAGCTCCCCTGTCCGTTGGTTGGTTGGTTGGTTGGTAGACATAGATTCAGGTTTGTGTGCTTGGTCAGCGACCCGCTTATAAACCTTCGTCAAGTAAGACAGACACAACAGACAACACACACACATAAGTGGATCCATCTAATTTTTAGAGACAGAGAGGCCAACTAGAGGATCCCCAGAATTGGCTTGTCACCCCCAGAGGTATTGATTTGGTATGGGAACTTAGAGGACTTTCGGACCCAACAGATTTAGCGAGCACGTACTCCGCATATACTCGGTAGGTCTTCAGTGGTACCGGGACTCGATCGCAGGACCTTCCGATCCCGAGACGCTGACCACTAGGCTCACTACGGCCCCAGACCTTTGCAAGATGTACAGGGTGGTTATAAAATACCGCTCGCTATTCGGAGTGGTCTGTAGCTTGAATGAATAATGCGAATGCAACAAACATCGAGACACTTACTAATCAAGAAGGGGGCAAAGAATGGAATCATAAAAACAGAAACTCGTCTCTTGACCAGGGTTCTATATTACGAGGCGTAATTGGCTGTGTTGGCCATAATTGGCTACTCCTCGTAATTTAGAACCCTGGTCAAGAGACGAGTTTCTTTTTTTATGATTCCATTCTTTGCCCCCCTTCTTGATTAGTAAGTGTCTCGATGCTTGCTGCATTCGCATTATTCATTCAAGCTACAGACCACTCCGAATAGCGAGCGTTATTTTATAACTACCCGGTACTCCAAACTGACGCCAACAGAGCCATTATTTGCAACTGATATTGTGGATATATAATGGACAAAAACAACGGACTGTCAAGTCTCCGATTTCACTGTGCAGACGCCGCCGTCAACTTTCTCCTCACTTTCCCATAAAATAACACATTTTATGTGAGCGGTTCATTAGTTTCTTGACTTCGTCTGAAAGATCGTCCTAAGTTCTAGTAGAAAAGGGGCACAAAGACTTACGGATGGACTGCGTTGAGTTGAACAATCGTCGCACTAGAGCTACACGAAGGGTATTTGTGACCGGGATTCATTATTTAGAACCACAGTCAAACGACGAGCTGGCACCTGATTAGGCACCCAAAGCAAATTTTAAGGGCGGCATCGTACGCTACTTGCCTTGCATGTTGGTTGGTTGATTGGTAGACATATTTATTCAGGTTTGTGTGCTTGGTCAGCGACCCGCTTTTAAACCTTCGTCAAGTCAGACAGACACAACAGACAACACACCACATAAGTGGATCCATCTAATTTTTAGAGGCAGAGGCCAACTGGGGCTTGTCACCCCCAGAGGTATTGATTTGGTATGGGAACTTAGAGGACTTTCGGACCCAACAGATTTAACGAGCACGTACTCCGCATATACTCGGTAGGTCTTCAGTGGTACCGGGACTCGATCGCAGGACCTTCCGATCCCGAGACCGAGACGCTGACCACTAGGCTCACTACGGCCCCGCCTTGCATGTAAGGCGCCTGCCTTTCATGTGAAAGGTCCCAAGTCATTGCCAAAATAACTGCCAACCTACAGTCCCTGGACAAATTATTAGACGCACTGCAAGATTTCATGTATCAATCAATGATGAACAAAATACCTTTAGAAGGACATTTGTGTTCCTAAACTTAAGCTAGTGAATAGATAATACTATCTACTATACTTAATACATATATCGACATCTTTTTTTTAATGATATGGCATTCTTTGGTATGTTTTCATCATTACTAAAAAAATACAGTGCGTCTAATAATTTGTCCAGGGACTGTATAAACGGTTTGTGTAACCAAAGGGTCCGACGAATACCTCGTGTTGAGAGAGTACACGTTAAATATGATCCAAAGTCCCGACGCCGCCTACGATGTCGCCCCTACAAGTTGTGTTGGGTGCCTACTCAGGTGTCTGATCGTCACTTGACGGTTGTTCGAAATGACGACGCCCGTCACCAATGGCCCTCGGTGTAGCTCTAGTGCGACTATTATTCAGCTCAACTGTCATTTTAGTCGCTGATATGACGCGGTGAGTTCAGGCGTCGTGCCACTGATGATACCTTCCAAGGTTCTATCCTCGCCTTAGCCATATTCCTTCGAGCAAATCCTGCTGAATTAAAAATATATATATATTTGGTTGGTTGGTAGACATATATATTCAGGTTTGTGTGCTTGGTCAGAGACCCGCTTATAAACCTTCGTCAAGTCAGACAGACACAACACACACACATAAGTGGATCCATCTAATTTTTAGAGACAGAGGCCAACTAGAGGATCCCCAGAATTGGCTTGTCACCCCCAGAGGTATTGATTTGGTATGGGAACTTAGAGGACTTTCGGACCCAACAGATTTAACGAGCACGTACTCCGCATATACTCGGTAGGTCTTCAGTGGTACCGGGACTCGATCGCAGGACCTACCGATCCCGAGACGCTGACCACTAGGCTCACTACGGCCCCATATATATATTTCTTATAATGAGCACCGTATTGGCTCTTTGCATGACTGGGGTTCTAAATTACGACGCCTGTTAAATAGTATTCGCATAGCTCTAGTGCGACGATAATTCATTTCATTTCTATGAATTACTCGATATTTAGGTTGGTACATGTATTTTCCGGCTTGTGTGCTTGATCAGAGGCCCTTCGTCAAGCAAGACAGACACAGACAGAATTTTTACTGTGACACAGAGAGAAAATACACCCAGGGCGAAGGCGGGAATCGAACCCGCACCAGGTACAGTGCGCCGACTTAGCACAATGGGCTGCGATCAAACCCACTAGGCCACCCGGACCCCTCGATATTTATAATAGTTGTGGACAATACGATATCGGCCACTTTTCTACTAAAGGAAAGGGACAAGACAAGAGGCTCCTTATTAGACGAGGAAGTGGGATATACGACGTCACATCCGATTTCTTCGGAACTTGTAATGGAGAAACGGAAGTGAAAATATGTGACGTCCCGAAGGGTGTCTCGTGAACTATCCAAATTTGTTCGTTTGTTTTTCAGAGACGGGTCAATTCGGCGAAGCTGCGAGAGAATCATGAAAATGTAAGTGAATTTTGTTGTTTCTCTATTTCTTGTATTAAAGTGCATGCTGTAGTAACTTATAGTGCTCGTACATCCACAACATATATTAATGTATCTATGAATGTGATTTTTTAGCCTACTTTTCTTTTTTTAATTCGAAAGAATTAAAAAAATGAAAAAGTAGGTATTGACATGCGGTCGATGTCCGTCCGTCCGTCCGTCTGTCCGTCCGTACCCCCCTTCCAAAATCGGTTCTATCCATCGTATCTTAAAAATTCTTTTTTTTTTAGAAAGCTATGACCTCGGATACCCAACTTTCATACTTTTTGTCCGTCTGTCTGTACGTCCGGACGGACATAAATCTATCTTTCGGCGAATTTCCCATTGAATTAGCATTGAAATTCAATTTTGAGTCATTTAAATCACTGTTGCCAAATCAACAATGGCATGAGAAACTTTATTTATTTAAACATATTTGAACAAAATAATATTTTCATGAATCAGTTTGGAACGACGTCATAAAATGTAGCACAACTTGATTCTTTGATTATTCATTAATTATCTACCAAGAAAGCGGCAAGGCATACTTTTGCATGCAATTTGCTTAGTTTTAATTTACATTCTTATTTTTTAATGCAGTTCGGAGTAGTTTCATTACTTTTGTTATTAATAAAATTTAATTATTCTTCGAACTACAAATAAATCACGAGCAGATGATAAATAATATTTAATTAATTTGCGAAGAATATTAAGGAAAATAGTTGATTTGGCTTTTAGAAGTTTAAATTATAGGTGGGTGCTGTGTTTCGATTTTTTTTTCTAATGTGTATAAATCTAGTAAAGAACGGCTGTTGATGATATTTACTTTAGGAACCTAGTTTTTTTTCCTGATTAGAACTTCAGTAAGTATTTAAGTAACAGGAAAGTAGGCTATTTTAGTTCTTTATGAACTTCTTGTTTCCTTTTAATATTGCACAAATAAATGAAGTTTAACAATTATTTTAAATACACGTGTAAGCATTGCGTTTTTTTACGTATTTTTAATACATACAATAACATCAGAGACCTATCTTATTATCGGGGGCTGGGGAGCTTAGTCGGTTAGGCACTCGCCTAGCATGCGAAAGGTCCCAGGTTCGGGCATCGCAAAAATAACTGCCGACCTATAAACGGCCCGTGCATCCAAAAATGTCCGACGAATAATACCCCGTGTAGAGGGAGTGCACGTTAAATATGATCCAAAGTCCCAATGCTGCGTACGATGTCGCCCTTAACGGTTGCGTTGGGTGTCGGCTCGTCACTTGACTATGGTTCTAAAATACGTTGCCAATAGCCGTCGTGTAGCTCTAGTGCGACGATAATTCAAACCTAACCTAACCTATCTTATTATCGTATCGTGTCATGTCATACTATATTTTTAATACATAAATTTTAACATATCAATTTTAATGCCGTTTTTTTCCATTTGAACGGTCTGTGAATCCAAAATGTCCGACGAATAATACCCTGTGTGGAGGAAGTGCACGTTAAATATGCTCTAAAGTCCCGCACGTTGTCGCCCTTAAAAATCGTGTTGGGTCAGGGCCGAATTTCTAAATACTCTAAGTAGGCTGTAGCCTAGAGCGGCGAATTTTTGGGGGCGGCAAATTTTACGACCCATTAAAGCCGCATTCGGCATAAAAAATTATTATAAAGATACGAATATTTTTAAGAAAGAAAACAAATAATTTACATTAATGCGCAAAACCATAAACGTATGTATAGTATTAATATTTCGTAGCAAACATGGTCGCTGCGAGGGCAAGTGCACCCCCTTCCTCCCGGATTTCAAAGTTGAAAGAAAAATAGAAGAGTTTATAAAAATTTCGCCTATTTCGCTTTTGATTTAGTGTGTAAAGGTATATAGATGATTCTAATATGTGTATCTATTTTAAACAGCACATACCACAATATTTTGCAGCTAATCAACTACCTTTCCCCGAAGTGGGAGAATAGTGTGGCTGGGGCGGCAAATCGTAGCCTACAGGCGGCAAATCTTTAAATCCGGCCCTGCGTTGGGTGTCGGCTTTTCACTTGTCTGTGTTCTAAAATGACGATCGACGAGCGGCGCCATAGCCCCCGTGTAGCTCTAGTGTGCCGATATTTAGACACTACTCGCATTTTAATCGCTGATATGGCGCGGTGAGTTTAAGGCGTCGTGCCACTGAGGATACCTGCTGAGGTTCTGTCCTCGGTTTAACACTCCTATGAGCAGATCCGGCTGGGTTAGAAAAAATCCCTGGCAATAAATTGTCCAGTGTCCTGAGGCCGTTATAAGATTGCGTTGGATGCCAGCTTAGATGTCCTCGTCACGTAACCGTGTTTCTACCAAAGAGTTCTATAGTAGGGTAGAGGAACGACTCGTACTGAGCTGCCATCGGCAGCCATGGCTCACTACGGAGCCCGAATAGAGTGGCAAAAGTGCTAGTTAATTTATGATTTTGATACTGAGGAAGGAAGTACACCCAGGGCTAAGGCGGGAATCGAACCCGCACCTGTTACAGCGCGCGGACTGCTAGCGTTATGGCCTGCGATCCAAACCACTCGGCCATCTGGCCCCACATGCCACCCTATATTGTCTCCGTGTTGGTCCATGGTGCTGTTGCCAGGTTCAGTCTCTACCCTACTATAGAAACTCTTTGGTTTCTACATCAATAGGCGTTGGCTAGTCGCCATTATATCTCATGTAGCTCTAGTGCGATGTTAATTTTACCAAAATTATTAATTTTGTTCTTTCGTTTAGTTAACTTAAAAAAAAGTACAAGTTGGATCTAGGCTCTAATGTTTTAATATGACTCGGATTCACTGCTATTTGAGTGTAGAAATTGGTAACGAGAGACGCCTATAAAAAAAATGCCACAAAAAAATGGCTCTCAGTGTTTGGGGAAAATGCCGATTCTGCAAAAGGCCTGCATGATCCGAACAAAAGAGCAGACCTGTTGGGAGAAAAAATCTATTATAATAAAAGAAAGAGTCTGTGTGTCTGTGGATCGTAAAAGATCTACTTATACTGCCCTCAGAAATTCGAAATTTTTAAGATAGATTCCCTTTAATAACAACGTGTGCACCTGAGGCTTGGTTTTTTTCATATTTGTTCCATTTTTAGAGAAAATTCGAATTTTCTGAAAACAATACACCACTTTCGTTCACTTTCGATCATTTTTTCCCTTTCGTGTTGCCTTTCGACAGAAGAAATTAAAATGAACACAAAAATTAATTAAAATTGAAATTGCTTTTATTTTCTTCCTTCCATTACCTTCAGAAACTAAATGATTTGAAAAATAATTGAACGTGCCAATGAGCTAAATGTTTTTTTTTTTTTTGAACCCATAATGGAGGTTTTGACCTTTTGACGTGAAATAACATTGTTATGCATTTATGGTTAATTTTGAATTTATCAGGAAAATTGCGATGGCAGTAAGTTCATATTGAGGAAGATTTTTGTGATATGAGGATGTGCATTTTATAGGGATGTATTTTTATTTTGGAATTTTAAAGCAATATAAGTAACGGGATTTTATTCTTTATAATGAACGGGAACAAAGGCAAAGCTTATTATCCTATAGCAAATTAAATGACACATATACTTGAATCTATTTGATATTCTTTTAGTCAGTGCGAAGAACGGGTATTTATTTGCTAGTACTTTATGATAAAGGTTTCTTTGTTTTTCTTTTTCTAGTGTTTTCCTCCACTTTTCATTTTTAAAAACTACACATAAAATAACGAATTTATCACGACTCATGCCACTCTCATAACACAAGTCTTTTCTTTTCTACACAGGACGAGTCGCACTCTTGTTCTGCTCCTCGTGTTCGTGTCCCTGGGGGCGAGCGAAGAGAGCGAGGGCGAGTGTAAAGGGAGCGCTCGCAACGCAAAAGCCGAGACCTACCTGGAGACGGCCGCGGCGCTCATTGACAAGCTGAGGGAGAACTTACCGGAAGGTGAGTGTTTTTTTAAAAAAACCCTCATGAAAATGACAAAAGAAAAGGAAACACGCATTCATTTTCGTATATGGTTGGAAAAGTTTTATAAAGTGCAAAATCCTTATTTACGCCGAAAACATTCCTCCGTATCTTCATTTCTTACCATTTGTAACCATCAATTAAATTTGGTAATTTAGTAGATTGGTTTGATAAAGAATTGTTACATAATTGATTTTGTTTTTATGGTGTACGGTAAAACATTCACATTCATGTTTAGTGATCTGATTCATTTCAGATTCATGATTCAGATATTTTTTGGTGCTGCCATCTGTTGTAAAACTTATGAAACAGAAACTACTCGTACAATATCAATTCGTTTCCACTTAAATTACATTTAATATGGTTTTAATCCGAAAAACCTGGGGGAAAAATGTGTATTTATTTATCACTTCATATATGATTAGCTTCATTCTTTTTAAATAACGATTACTATCCTTATTATTTTGAATAGAACGGCAAATATTCTAAAATTTCTCAAGAATATTGAATGCAGATAAACGTTTCCTAAAACTTTGAAAATCTTTCCGTTAATAAAAAGTTCATGAAGAATTCAAGTGTCTTTGTATTCTTTCCACTATATATTTTTAGTTAATTGCTGTTGTCGATTTTAGATTATTTCACATCGTCATTTGTACTTTTAAGTGACAAATGACGAATTAAAGTATTATTTTCCCTTAACTATCCTTTTACTGTAATTGCAGAAATTTGAAAATATGAGAATTTTTAATTGTTATTTCTTCATCCTCCTTTCCCTGCAAAACGATCATTTTTAATTATTTGATAGCTAAATAAGGAAATAACAGGGTTAGCTTGGTTGCTAGTAAGCTTGTTAGCTTGGTAACGAGTAAAAAAGCAAATAATAAGAAGTTCTTAAAGAACTAAAATGGCCTACTTTCCTGTTACTTAAATACTTACTGAACTTCTAATCGGGAAACAACTAGGTTCATAACAGTAAATATCACAACAATCGTTCTACACTAGATTTACACACATAGAAGAGAGTTACATACATTAGAAAAAAAAAATCGCTAAACACAGATCCAACTATATTTTAAACTTCTAAAAACCAAAATCAACTATTTTCCTTAATATTCTTTCACAAATAACTTAATATCATTAATCGTCTGCTCGATTTATTTGTAGTTCGAAGAATAATTAACTATTATTATAACAAAATAATGAAACTATTCCAAACTGCATTAAAAAATATAAAAGTAAATTAAAACTAAGCAGAATTGTATGCAAAAAAAAATCGAATTAAAAAAAAGAAAAGTATGCGAATAAATAATAACACGTTGAGAATACCAAAAAACTGTTTATTATGTGCCACTACAAAATCTCCATTGACAAATAAGTGGAGTAGCATACATAAGAACAAGGACAAAAAACATTTTTTTTGTGCGTTTTAACTTGTAGAGCAGCGGTTCCCAACCTGGGGGCGATCGCCCCCAAGTGGGCGATTTGTGTTATCAAGAGGGCAAAAAATACTTGAGGGGCGATCAGGGGCGATGAGTATTCAAAGGGGAAAATTAAAATAATGTTGTACCTTTGTACGGAAAAACCATTCTCCAACCATACCAAACCAGCCAATTTTTACTTTAAACTCTCTTAAATTTTCTAGAAACCAGTAACAATATCTTAGTTAAAATTATTTCACTTTTGTTCTTTAAAAATATGTGTTTTATGTTTTTTCTATTTTATTTAAAAGTGACCGGATAAAGCTTCTTTGGTTGTTTTTATAAACGGTAGTAAGTGTTATAAAACTGTTTTATAGTTACACTTTAACTCAAATTATGATTAGACATAACATGAAAATTAAAAGGAGGCGATGGATGTTAATCAACCTAAAATACGAGGCGATGGTCTAGAAAAGGTTGGGAATCACTGTTGTAGAGGATGCGCGTTCTATAAGTGCCTTGTCGATCTTTTATCTCCACACCATTCTTTATTCTGAAGACTCCAAGTATTTTGGGTTCATCGTTCACTTGCGAAGCTTTTCCGTGCAGGAGGACCATCCTTACTTGAGCTTCTCTAAATTAAGGAATACAGCGCGTCCCAAAAGTTTATAGACAGCTGTTTTTTTCAAGTTAAAGAGAAAATAAGCGAGTGTGAATGACGAAATAATTTATGCAAATATCTAAGAGAGTATTTCCAATAATAAAACGCTCAAACAACTGTGAGAGATCATAAATTTATTTTTAAAAAATAAAACGAAAAATTGCTGTCCCAAAAGTTTATGGACAAAAGTTGTTAAGAGCTGTTTTTATTAATGAAAATATAAATTTGCATATTATATTATTTGTACACGTGACGTATAGCTTCCTGAGATAAAAACTAGTGGGTTGTTCCTTTTTGATTCATTGCAAAGATGCCTGCCAACGTGCAATTTACGAAAAATGAAATTTTACAAATTCATCGTTTAAAAGCTCGTGGGATGAGAGTTGTAGATATTGCTAGAAGAATTAAGCGTAGCCAAAGCTGGAATTTATCAAATCCTAGCGAAAGGTGACATTTTCGAACCAAAATCTCGTCCTGGAAGGCCAAAAAGACAACAAAGAGGCAAGACAGAGAAATTGTGAGACTTGTTTCGACCGAAAATTTGTCTGTACGATCTACAGCCAAGAAATTACAGCTTCAGTATCAAATCTACAGTCCACCGAAGGCTAAAAAGCAAGTAAGTTTTTAAAATATCATAAAATGCGACGCACGCCAAAGCTTACAAAACGCCATAAGGATGCTCGAGTTAAGTGGCAAGAAATTACATGCATTACAAAGACGAATGGCTAAGTGTGGTTTTCAGTGACGAAAAAAAGTTTAATTTAGATGGCCCCGATGGATGGAAAGTCTATTGGCACGATCTTCGGAAGGAACCAAGGTCGTTTTTAAGCAGGCAACAAGGAGGGGGTTCAGTAATTGTGTGGGGAGCCTTCTCCTTCAACGGAACAACTGATATTGCTTTTTTTGAAAGGTTGGCAATATTCTGATGATTATCAAGGAACTCTTGAAGCTCACTTACTTCCATTTGGGGAGTTGCTAGGGGGAAACAAATGGGAATATCAACAAGACAACTGCTCCATTCATGTGTCTAACTCCACTATGCAGTGGTTTAGACGCCACAATGTTAAAGTTATGGAGTGGCCAGCTTTAAGTCCTGACCTGAACCCTATGGAGAACCTCTGGGGAATACTTTCGAGGACGTTTATGCAAATGGGCGCCAATTTGCAACAGTTCAAGATCTAACGATGCAAATTGAACAAAGTTGGTTTAATTTGAAGCCCGACATTCTCCAAACTCTTGTTTTAAGTATGCCTGATCGAGTTTTTCAAGTGATAATGAGGAACGGTTTTAAAAAATTTGAACAATAGTGCAAATTAAATGGAAAAATGGACTTGTCTATAAACTTTTGGGACAACCAAATTTTTAATTTTTTTCATTTTTCACTAAATCTGTGATGTTGTTATGTTATTTGTGTACAGTAACTAATATTGTATTGATATTTTTGATAATTAAAAATAAAAAAAAAATTCTTGCGAACGTTTTCCTATTATAAAATTCAAAAAACACAGCAGTCCATAAACTTTTGGGACGCGCTGTATATGCTATATTTTCCGTAGAGGAGTGACCAATAATGGACTCTCTTTCAAGCCTTTTTTTGGCTTTGCCTAGCCACTATCACGTAGAAAAATCCGCTAGCCTACTTGGGCTGCGATATGTCAATTATCCGCATTTACTTGCTAAATGCATTTTATATATAAAAAAAAGCCAACCTCTACTCTTAAAACCATAACTAGGCTGAGAACCGGACACCACAGGGGTATGAAGATAGATGGCAAGAAGATCTATAGAAGCTGTGAACATTGTCCTGATACACAGCTTACGCCTACTCATATCTGTGAGTGTCCGGCTATGAGCGCCCCAGCCTGAGAAAGATTGGAGTACTGCCGACTATGCTAGATCCGTATGGAACAAATCAAGCAAGTCGTAGAAGAAATTATCAAAATTCACGGACACATATAGAGTTCGACTCTCATGGACACGACAAAAAAAAGCCAACCTGGGCTTTGCTAGGCGGCATTTGCCTTATTCCTTTTCTTCTATGCTCGCCTCCTTGGGCTATGCAAATACGCAAAATTCTTTCATCGTTCACTTGGAAAACTTTTTCATGCAGGAAGACCATCCATTCACCTTCTTGGGCTTCTCTCAATTGTGCAAATATGAGACCATCTTGCGTCTGTTTTCTATGTCGAAAGACTTCTTGGGAACAAGAGTGCGGATCCTCTTTTAAGCTTTGCCGATGCTAGTTAGCCACATATCACGTAGAATTTTTTTTTTCTCTAATAGGGCTGCAATATTGGCGGTAAAGCCTTTTGCAGACTCGGCATATTCCCCAGAACTGAGAGCCATTTCTTTGTGGCACCATCTAGGCGACTCTCGCTACCAATTTTGACGCCCAGATTACAATGAATCTGAGCTCTCTGTGGATGTTAAAGTATGCCGAGATTTTTAATTTTTCCGAGAGAACCAAGCCAAATGGGCCCTCCAGGGATCTTTTAACATGCCACATAATCATATGACATGCGTGCCCAAGATTTTCCCATCAAGAAAATCCGACGACTCAGCCGGGGCTCGAACCCGCGATCTTGGGCTTTTGAGGGGGACACGTTTAACCTCTCAGCTACTGAGCCGCTACGTAGAAAAATACATTTGCCTACTTGGGCAAAAATGCCACGTTAAAATGCGGATAAATGACATATCACGTAGAAAAATACATTTGCCTACTTGGGCTGTGATATGTCATTTATCCGCATTTAACGTGCTGGAATATGCATTTCTGTAAAAAAAAAGCCAACATGGGCTTTACTAGGCACATTTTCCTTATTTCTTTCTCCTATGCTCGCCTCCTTGGGCTCTGCAAATCGGCGACATTTTGCGCATTTTGTTTTTTTTTGTGTGCTTAGAGCTTTTTTTTGCCTGCTTTGGATACAGGCTAAAATTAGCCATGTTTTGCACATTTTTCCTTAATGAAGAAAGACTTTCTTGGCCTGTTCAGGCACGTTTCTCTTGTTCCTCGTGGCTTCTGGATGCGGATGGCCTTGGTTGATCGCTAGCATTCCCGTGAAGATGACCCCTTCTTGGGCTTCTATATTGCCCGCATTCCTTCTACTCTATACTCGCCCATTTGCCCTTGCAAATCGGCGCTTTTTTTGGTGCTTTTTGCAATCAAAAGCTTTTTTATTTGGTGCTCAAAAGCTTTTATCCTTCTATTTTGGCTGTGCTGCAGGCAGCCATGTTTTTGCCATTTCTTCTTTTATAAACTTTTCTTTGACTTTCTTTGAGACTTTTTTTTTTTAAATAGACTTTTCCTTTGGGGATTTCGGCTTTTCCATACACCTTTTCGTAGCTTCATCTGTATGCGGATGGTCTTAGTTTCTTTCAGCATTCCCGTGAAGCTTCGTTCACTCGCGTTCCCCTTCTTGGGCTTTCTATAAGTTGCCCGCATTCCCTATTCCATCTCCTTGTTTGGGCGCTTTACTTCTTTCCATCGTCCTTATTTTCGAGACGCTTTTTCATTTTTTCCCCCTTTTTTGCCTTTTAAACTTTTATTATTTTTATTTTGCTTTAAAAAACTTTTATCCTTTTTTTGTCATTTTGAAAAGCTTATATACTGTTTATACGTATTTTTATGCTATAATTCAATCATCTGTCCAAAAATTTAGATTGGTTTAGTTTTCTATGATTTGCACTTCAGGAACGTCGTCGGTAGCGTCTTGGCAGGAGAAGATGCACTAGGGGGGGGGGGGGGGGGGAAACATAAACATTCATTTATAGGTCAATGATACGTCACATGAAACAACAGTGAAACTATAAAAATATTGCAAAGCATATAAAAATTTACAAACACTACTAATCTAAAATATGAACTTAGAAGAAAGGTCCAAGGTTCGGGTCCGTGCATCGCCAAAATAACTGCCGACCTATAAACGGCCCGTGCAGCCAAAAATGTCCAACGAATAATACCCCGTGTAGAGGAGTGCACGTTAAATATGCTTCAAAGTCCCAACGCTGCGTACGATGTCGCCCTTAACGGTTGCGTTGGGTGCCTACTCAGGTGTCGGCTCGTCACTTGACTGTGGCTCTAAAATACTTCGCCCGTCGCCAATAGCCCTCGTGTAGCTCTAGTGCGACGATAATTCAAACTAAACTGAACTTGGAAGAACTAAAACATAGCCTGTCTTGGCAATTTCCTTTCTTGGTACAGGTCAAAATGAAACCATACCCAACCCCCGGTACACTATAATGTCTGTTAGGTCGTCTGTACAGGGTACGTTTATTATCCTACAATACCCTTACGCCTTCGTATTTCCACACTTTTTTGATTTTTTATTCTCTTTTAGACTTAACATGGGTCTTTAACCGAATTAGAGCAGACACTATACTGTTAAAAATTGTGTGCTTGGTTTCACCATGATATTGGTTCCTAGTAGCTGCAACGGCTGTGTGGTGAAATGTACTTCACCTCTTTTTCGGTGTTTGGTTGAACCATTTTTCTATATTTGGAAACAAAAACCTGAGAAATGGTTCAACCGAATACCAAAAATATGGTTTAAACGTTTCACCACACAGCCGTTGCAGCTACTAGGAACCATATTTTTGGTGAAACAAAGTGCCTAATTTTTAACAGTGTACTTATCGTGCTGATGTCTGTGAGCGTTCGAAATTTATTTTCCTATTTTCAATAAATTCAAGATTAGAAAGGATTATTTAGAGGACATATCAAAAAGCAATTATGCTTACAAAATATCATTTCTGATGCTCAATTTTAAAAAAACAAACATTTATACTAAAACAGTTATTTTTATATAGAAACATGATTGAAGTGAATGCAGAATGTACACTCTTAAAGCAAACGAGCGGTTTTTAACTCAGCCTGAGTTAATTTCCACTCCTTTCCGGCCGAAAATGCACTTCCCCTATAGGAGTGGATTTCACTCTTTTGTTTTTCGAGTGTAAGACTTCAACAAACGAAAACAAGCAACAGATCAAAATGTTTTTGTTTTTTTGCATTTGCACAACAGTGTTTTTTTTTTTAATTTCAAAATACGATTGAAAAGAGTGCGGAATAAAAGCCTTACTTAGGTTGGTTCTCCTTGGAGCGGCTTCTGGCTCTGTGGCCACGGGAGGCTGCTTGGCTTGTGTCGGCTGCTCCGTCTCATCGGCCCGCTGCTGCTCGTTATTACTCTAGAGAGGGAAAAACAGAATTCAAAAAGTGAAATATAACCACCCGATATGGGTGGACCGCCAGTCTGAATGACGAGGCGTCATTGGGGTGTGTTCAAGTTCCCCCCACGAAGGCTAGACAAAGTACCATATAAATATTGGCTTTACTTAAGCCCTGGTTTGTAAGAACACCAATTCGGCCGCTGAGCTGTGCGTCCGAATTTCCAGCTTTCTTATTGGCCCTAGTTGTCACAAGACCGCGGCACCAAAAATAACGTTGATCTTAGCGTCCGTAAATCTCGAATCGGTTGTGGTTTGAAAATATTGAATGAAAATGGAATTTGCATGTTATTTCAATGTAGATTAAATTTTTAGTTATTTAAATTTTAAATATACTTCTAATTAAATTTTTTATGAAATTTGGGATGTAAGCTAGCCTGATTTTTTGCTTCAAAAGTTTATGCGACTTGCGGTTCGTTCTGTGAAAGTGGGTAACAGACAGATGGACGGACTGAACGATTATAATACCTTCCCCTTTTTACGTTATAAACGTAGTGTGGAAGCTAAAAACAAACCGAATAAGAAGATTTACTTTTATTTCTTCAAAAATGGACATTTTGTTTCACAAGCAGGTGCTAAGTTGCCAAGGGTTACTCTTTGTCCGTCTCTTTGGTTTATTCATGCTAACCTTTTTTTGCGAGGTTTGAATGGAAGTCCGTCTAGAGTCCGAAATCCTGACGTAGTGTACAATGTGTCAATGTAGATCTAAGTGTCGTCTGGGCTCATGAGTCGACCTCGTCACTTGACCACGGTTCTAAATTACTGAGCGTGTTTTTTCCGGGTCAGAGTTGATACAAATAACAAGCGTGTAATTACACTAACGTATTACGACTGGTACGGGTGGCGCAAATAAAAGTGGCCCCGGCTTAGAAATATTGGAATCATGACTTTTGAACAAATTATAACAATAATTTTCTCAGAACTTTATTTGTAAAAAAAGGTGAAAGCAATTTTTAAACATCAAGGCATCCTAATTTATAAATTCAGGCATTCCCATAATTTTTGAGCAGTGTATATATATTCCTTACTTACAGGAGGTGGCGCTTCGGACTGCAGTTGCCCCCCGCGGCCCATGGACTGCGACGAGATCGCCAAGTGTGGCCACAACCGCAGCGGAGTGTTCGAGGTGTGGCCCCGCAACCGCGTCATGTCGGGGGCCATCAGCGTCTACTGTGACATGGAGAACAGCGGGGGAGGGTGGACGGTAAGTTTTTTAAAATCTACTTTTCATTTAATTAGATTTTAAAAGTTGGGATATGACATGGTTAATATCGTCCGTCTTCAGGAGAAGGTCTAGGGAATTTAGTTTTTCCGATTTCAAATATAAAAGCTATAATCGCAGTGACGCGACAACCCATGGAGGGCTGACTTAACTAATAAGGTCAGAGAAGCTCTCTGTTGTTCTATAGAATTGTCCGCTGTTCCGAAAGAAAGTAGAACGAAACCTGTTCGGAACTTGTCACTTGACTGTGGTTCTAAATTATGACGCCCGCTGCCAATAGCCCTCGTGTAAGCTTAAAGCCCTTATCAGACGGTACGAACGTCGCTCGTCGAACAACTTTTTGGGAAAGCAAAAACGTCACAAGAGAACGGCTACGTCATGCGTGACATCACAAACTTAAAAGCAGTATTATCGCGGTATTGGAGGAGGAGGAGGCTCGGCCATGACGTCACGACTGAACTTCGTTCTGATTGGAGCAGCCGTTCGAACAGCAAAAATGAGCCGGATTTTTTCGAGTCGACTCGAAAATGCTCATCGAGCAAAAGCTGCTCCACAAACCAGTTTTTGATATGGCGTACGGACGTCGCTGAACGAACGAGCTCTCGTGTGATAAGGCCTTACGACGATTGTTAAAACAGTTTGGAACCAGTAAAGTATATAGTCTGCCGACCGCGAATATGTTTCGTAATTTTTGCTTCGGAAAAGCCGACAATTCGAACCGGACGGATGACGTGACATCCTAAAGAGCCTTTGTGACTATAAAGTTAAGTAAGCAAAGGCCTGCTGGGCATATTCTATAACTTCCAAGACATGGAGTTATGCAGTATGACGCAGATGATCTGGTTAGTTGGATTACAGCTTTCCTAATGGGGCTGGGGAGCCAGTCGGTTAGAGCAGCTTCGCTAGCATGCGAAAGGTCCCGGTTTTCGGGACTCGGCATCGCAAAATAACTGCCCATAAACGGCCGTGCAGCCAAAAATGCCCGACGATAAAAAGCCCGTGTAGACGGATGCACTTTTAAATACATTCAAGTCCCAACGCTGCGTACGATGTTCGCCCTAACGGTTTGTTGGGTGCCTACTCACGGTGTCGGCTCGCCCACTTGACTGTGGTTCTAAAACACGAGCGCCGTCGCCAATAACCCTTCGTGTAGCTCTAGTGCACGTATATCAAAATACTTAAGCTAAACAGCTTTCCTAATAACCAAGTTTTAAACAATCAAAAAACTTGGTTTATCTTATAAACTGTTCAGTAAAACTGATTTTGTGAAACACACAGGTGCTCCAGCGTCGAGGCGACTTCAAGAGAGCTGCGGATTTCTTCGTCAAGTCATGGGAGGACTACAAGTACGGATTCGGGGACCTAAGGAGGGACTTCTGGCTTGGTGAGTGGAGGAACGCGCATTCAACGCCTCGTAATAGTCTGAAAAGAAAATCGACAAGGGGGGGAGGCATATATCAATCCCCGAAGGGCCCCTCTTGTGAAACTTATTAATGAAGAAGGAATAATTTCTTAGTTTAAATTATCGAAGAAAGAATAAACTATAATATTTTAAAAAAATAATGCTAAAAAGTTATGAAAAATTGCAATAAACACATTTCCGCATTTTTTTTTAATAATTAAATAGATTTTGAGGTTCCAAAAGACTGGGGACTTAGGCCCCGTCGTTAAATGTGCCCGTTGGTAAATATGATTCTAAAGTGACATAGGGACCCCGCCTCTTGTTAAATATTTTAATGAATTTTGCTTATCAAGTTGTCAAAATTTCAAGAATTGATTGAAATGATACTTAAAGATTGCAATATACTAACAAATTTTACAAAATTAATCCAACGTTTATGCAAATATCTTATTCTATCTAGTTGGCCCAATGTTAATTTCGAAAGTTAGTGATTTGCGAATCATATTTTTTGTTTATAATGTTTAAAAAAACAGGGCCTCCTTTAACATTTCACGGGCCCCTATGTAATGAATATTTTTGCCCCCCCCCCCCCCCCCCCCCCTGTCGGCGGTCCTGTCGTTAAACAATTACTTTTATTTATGCACTTTAAAAATAGCTTTTTATAACAGTCACTGTTACTTAGAAATGCTTTCTCACACGATTTATAATAACTTTATTAATATCAACCAAGAAAACATACATAACATACATAAATACAAAAAAACGGAACAACAACGGGGAACATTCCCGTTAAAGCAGCTTAAAAATTTAAATTAAATAAAAGTTTGCAACAGAGTACAAATAATAATCAATAGATACATTAGAGATTACACTTTAGAAAGTAAATCGCCTATAGCATGGCATTTAGCTTGTTATAATTCAAACTTTTAAAAGCCAAAATTAACCATTTTCATTAATTTCCTTCGCTGATTGAATTGTTTGCTAATTTTTATTTTTTTTGAAGTTCGAAGAATAGTGACGTATTTTTTTGCTGTGAAAATGGAATAGTATCATTTAAATTGATATTATTTAAAAAAAAAAAACGTTCTCTGTTGATTTCTTAACAGCCTATTATCGCAATCTGATTTATATAACAAAAATAGATTTCGATTAAATATATATTTCAATTAAATAGTTTCTCGTGCGATTGTGGGGATATAATACCAATAAAAATGAATTTATGCTTTTTAAATAAGTATTAATAATTGAAGTACTTCGAATTCTAATTTTTTAAATGAGATTTTCAATTTTTCTAACTTTGATGCACTGAATACTTTGACGTATCACTCTTTCTATAGCAATTGTATTTTGATCTATAAAAGTGGGTGACGAATGGTCCACTTTTTACGTTATAAACGTAGTGTGAAAGCTAAAAGGATAAATTTTATATCCACGGGTACACTTTAAAGCATTTAAAGAGTACAGGGGGGGAAACCCCGTCATCGACAGGGAACTTGTCCGTATTGATGTTTGCTTGGCGAGTAGTGGCGATCGGAAACCTGTTTCTCCTTTGGTTCTTCTTCCGCGGTACAAGCGTCAGACTATTTCTGGCGTTAATCTGAAACCTGGAGATAGTAAACCCGTGCGATAAGAACCAAGGCAAAACTGGCTTCTTCACACCAGATGACTCGCTATCTTCGCCAAGCAGACTAGATACATTCCTATGCAATGAAGGGGTTCTTCCCCTGTACTCTCTATGTACGGATATGGACGCTTTAAGGGATGTTACATATCTCATTTAGTTCTCGCGTGAATTTTTGCAGGCAACGAGAACATCTACGCGCTGAGCAACCAGCGCAAGTACTATTTGCGGGTCGACCTCACCGACCAGCAGAACAACACGCGCTACGCCTTCTACGACCAGTTCTGGATCGACAGCGAAAGCCAGCACTACAGGCTGCACGTCTACGACTACAGCGGAGACGCCGGTAAGACCCCTGGTGCACCATAAATCCTCCACTAGCTTATTGTGGGGGTTCCTGTATATAACCTTATGTAAATATGTCAGCTTCAGACCTGCTTACAACGTACCTGAAGTTGTGGCCCCCTACCGGCCACCTTGGAAGTGATCCCGACTGCAGCAGCGGTTCAGAACAGAACTATTTTTCGAACTGAATGGTGGGACACGAATAAAGAGCGTTGTCCGAAATAGACATGAGGTTGATTAAGAAGGAACCCTATTTAATTGGGTTTTAAATCTAAATTGTTTCTAATAAATAAATGAAACGTTAATGCATCGTAATTCTACTCGTCAATAAAATTATCATCGCTTCATCGTTGGTGGTTATTGTGTTCGGTTATCTCCTAATCCACGCTTCTACACTACACTGCTAACTCAACGGATTTAACACGCAGCAATACTGGATTTTCAACTACTTTCTGAATTTTCGTATCATTTGTATTAATTGCCGGATTTCCGAAGGGGAAAACAGTAAACTTTCTGCTGGAGAGCTCGGAGGGTTGGGGAGCCCTGTCGTTAAAGCGTGCGAAAGGTCACAGATTTGGGTCCGAGCATTCGCCAAAATAACTGCCGACCTATAAACTTCCTGAGCAGCCAAAACGTCCGACGAATTTATACCCCGTATAGAGGGAGTGCACGTTAAATGGGCTCTTAAATACCGACGCCGCGTACGATGTCGCTGGGTTGTGTGCGAACTCAAGTGTCGCCTAAGTAGTTAACCGATTTTCTAAACGACGACGCCCGTCGCCAATAGCCCTCTTGTAGCATCTCTAGTGCGACGATAATTCAACCCAACCTAATGTTAATCTTGAGAATTTGGATAGCATGTTTTTATGACAAGCATCTATAATTTTATATGCTTCCAAACTTGTTGTTTTGCTTAGGTATTGATAATTCTACAATTGTGTCTAGCAAAGTCCTTGATTGAATCCGTTATTGTTTTTAAAATTATTTTTATCCACTGTTAAACATTGTTTTGCTTGTCAGCTTATAAAAAACGCTCTAATGAACTTAGAGACAATTTAAAACGTGTAAAACGTCTCATTAGTAAGCATACCAGCAAGTTCGGTCATAAACTCCTCGGCGCAACAGCCCGTTAGAGGGCTAATGCCTACCGTTCCCATTTCAGCTTTCGTGACCAAGGGGTGCTAGGCATATGTCCCGTTAGGTGTCAGCCGCACGCGGGGACCCCCACATGTTTAGTTCCAAGCATTTGGTACTCATTTTATGACCCACAAGAGAGAAAGGCTGAGGCAACCTGCTCCAGTCCTGGGACCGATCCCGCCACTGTGGCTAGCTTAGGTCATAATTGACATAAAATTGTGCATGCTAGTTTTGAAGAACTATTCAATTTCTCTATAGCTTCACATTGGGAAAGTTAGTTTCGTTTTCTGAAATTCATGTCCCCCTTTAAGGACAAATCGACATTCTAAAGCCGTGCATACATGGATGAACGGGACATGTAAACCTTCGCCAAACATCGCCACTCTTCCTCCAAGACGTTTCCGAAAGCATTTTCACTCGTCAGTGATTAGTCTGAGATGTCACTTGGGCACACAAAACCAATCCCTGACGAGGAGGGAAAATGCTTTCGGAAATGCCTTGGATTAAGAGTGGCAATGTCACGTCCATCCATGTATGCCCAGCTTTAAGAGGGACTGTCAGTCCCATAGAGCTAATGCATTAGTTTTGGAATCACACCTTCCGCAGAAGTATTGCTTTGCCATGTTATCCCTTTTTCCCCAGGTGTGGGAATCAACATAACATCGAAATGAAACAAATTTGAAACGAAAATGTCATCTAGTTATTTAAATATATATATATGAAGATCTAAAATGTCAAATACAGCAGATGGCGACACTATTTCAAAACTTTATCAATTAATAATTAAATAACCGGATGTCGTTTTCTTTTAAAATTTTGCTTTAAATGGATGTTATGATGATTCCCATACCATGGTGAAAATGGGATAACATGGCAAAACAATTCTTTTGCAAAAGTTGTGATTTCAAAACTAATGCATTAGCTCTATGGGACTGACAGCCCTTCTTAAGTCTCTGGTGAAATCTTCTTCCCCACATAGGTGACTCCCTGTCGCGGGTCCACGACAACCAGCGCTTCTCGACGCGCGATCGCGACCACGACGCCAGCAACGCGACCCACTGTTCGCGGGTCCACGGCGGGGGCTGGTGGTTCGCCGACTGCCGATCCTCCAACCTCAACGGACCCTTCCACCCCCGATCCGAAGGGGGCAAGAGGCACGGGGTGGTGTGGGAGACCTTCAGAGGCACCGACGAGTCGCTGATGGCGACAGAGATGAAGATCAGGCCCATGGACTTCAAGTTCGATCTCAAGGACATGGACATCGAGCCGGTGTAGTTTGGGTTTGTGAGAGTTAATAAATGTTTTTTGGTCACTTTGTTCGGTTTTCTTGATGTTTTAGTGTTTCCTTCTAGTCTAGCTTTTAGACACTTTTCATACTCATGTGTCAAGCTCGTCTGATGGTTGTGGTTCTAAAGGAGGACGCCCGTCGCTAATAATTCTCGTGTAGCTCTATAGTAAATGAAACAATTCAACCGCACCCTAGGACCTCTCTTCTAGTGTGAAAGCTCAATAGACTTGTTGTTGTTGTTACTAATGCCACTTGGGAAACCCAAGCTCTGTCCGCGGAGCAGGCAAGGATTAAGGCAAATGGGTGCGGTTCCTGAGGAGAGATGCCCGTGTAGAGACTACACGGCAGGAATCCGTCTTGGCATCGTGCTGACAGATGCTGCCATCTATAGCTACCTCCGCAATTTAGACAGGTCCCTGAAGAGGAGGGAAATAGTCTCCAGGGACCTGTACCCGTGGGAATAGACTTAACATCGTCACTGTTTACCATTGGGACAACTGCCCAAGACCATTCTGAAGATCCATTCTTTAAGCTTCAAGTTCGACCTTATAGGTCATAGAGCCCGTGTAGAGATTTGGTTTTCGAAAGCTAATTATAAAGGTGGTTGTGTATTCACTTAGTTCGGTTTCGTTGATGTTTCAGTGTTGTCTCCTTCTATAATCCTTGCAAAATAGCCCTCGCGTAATTCTAGTGCGACGATAATTCAACTTCAACCACGGCCTACTCAACTGCTAAGGCAAAGAAGCTCACCCAAAACGCTCGGGACGGACATTTTGACGTCATAGTTCCGAGTGACGTGTTCGAAGATGAAAAACCTGTCTCAAACCTGTTCGGAACCACTCGTTCACGGCTGACCACATTTTTAGGGTTCCAAATGCGTCCGAACCAGTTTCTCGATCTTCGGCACTCGGAACAGTGACGTCAAAAATTACGTCCACTCTTATGTTTGGAAAAGCTTCTCTGGCCTTGTTATTGAAGTTGACCGTGCTTAAACCTATTGTTCTATACTCCTTCCGGTTAAGACGCAAACCTCAACGGCCCCGTCCACCCCCATCCTCCTCCGAGGGGGGCAAGAAGAGGCACGGGGTGGTGTGGGATACCTTCAGAGGCACAGACGAGTCGCTGATAGCGACAGAGATGATCAGGCCCATGAACTTCAAGTTCGACGTCATGGACATAGAGCCCGTGTAGTGGTTTGTTGAGAGATAATATTAGAGGTGCTTTTGTGTTCACTTGGGTTCGGTTTTGATGTTTCAGTGTTGTTTCCTTCTACATATAGTCTGGCTGCCACAACTTGGCATCCCAAATATTTTGATTGTGGAACAGTCCACTTCGAAAAAAGGTAAAGAAGGTTTTGGGCAAGGGCGATTCATTGCTTTTATGGGCGCATATTTCTTTAAGAGGGACTGTCAGTCCCATACAGCTAATGCATTAGTTTTGAAATCACAACTTTTGCAAAAGAATTGCTTTGCCATGTTAGCCCATTTTCACCAGGTATGGGAATCATCATAACATTAATTTAAAACTAAATCGAAAAATAAATAATATCCGCTTATTTAACTATTAATTGATATAGTTTTAAAATAGTGTCGCCATCTGCAGTATATTTCTGGCATTTTAAAACATCAAAAATATATAATTAAATAACTACATAACATTTTCGCTTCAAATTCGTTTAATTTCACTGTTATGCTGATTCCCATACCTGGGGAAAAAGGGCTAACATGGCAAAGCAATACTTCTGCGGAAGTTGTGATTCCAAAACTAATGCATTAGCTCTATGGGACTGACAATCCCTCTTAAGGTTTAGAAACAGATTATCAATTGAAGGGTAGATCGAACTTGAATCGGGTTCACTCATATCGATTAATATCACGTTAAGATAACACACGTATAATCGCTAACCGCTATACCAGCAATCTACAACAATCCGCCGATAACTGATGTGTAGTTCTAGTGTGATACATTATTTACAATCGAACTCGACCAACAATCTCCTCTTCTCGCCAAACGCCTTGAGCTGGCAACCCTGCCTCCTTCGGCTTAAAACCTTAATTCAAAGTGGAATCTTCCACAATCAAAGTATTTGGGATGCCAAGTTGTGGCAGCCAGACTATACCTTCCGATTACAACGCAAGCTTTGAAAGCACTTTCTTCCATAAACCGTTATGTGTGAAACCTTACGAATACCCATTAGATAGAAGAATCGATTGCAAGTGTGAATTATATGATAGTGTTGGTATTATAAACCTACGATTGATTTTACGAAAAAAGTAATTTAAGTTATAACATTTTTAACAGTGATCCAATGTTTAGGATTATAATTGTATTCGATATTTCAAAACTAAATTATTATTACTTTTTCATTTAGGAATAAAATTCACTTCAATTGAAGCGTTATTAAATTAACACATTTCACATCAAAAATCACATTTAACACTTTTACATTTCAATAGCAGTTTAATCTCATTCAAACTTCAAATTTGGCAAAGGATTTATATTATTCCTACATTCTTTACACAAAAAAAAGCAAATATAAAACTTTCAAATTAAATGAGGTGATTTGACGTGATTTGGCTGTGTAAAAATTCCTTACAGGCTAGATTAGACAGCCGGAAGCGTTCAACCTAACCGGACATGATTTGTCTCATCGATCCGTGGCTTGTTTAAGTTGGAGATGCTTAGCGCGGGGAAAAAATGAGACCGTTAGGCTCTGTAATGACTACGACATCAAATGCAACAAAACTTGGCGACCGCCAAGCGATGCAATAGCATGTGTCTGACTCTGCCAAGTCGCCAAGTTTTGCTGCATTTGATGTCGTAGTCAGGACACAGCCTTTGAAAGTCGCCAAGCCAAGCAACCCTTGTCCCTAAACATTTCTTTCGATCAACGTTAGTTCGCATAATTTTATTCTTTAATTAATATGTGCTGATTAAAGTAAAAATAAAATGGCTGTTTGCGCAACTGTAAGTTGTAACACGAGATCCGAATTTACCCAAGACGGTAATAATTCCTTTCACAGGTAAGAAAATGCTTTGTAATTTGTTCTTATTAAGATAGCCAGGTGTCGCAAAGTCCACGTAGTAAGCCCAATACGAACTCCATTTTAGAATAGCTACAAATACAGTCCCTGGACAAATTATTAGACGCACTGCAAGATTTCATGTATCAAAATCAATGATGAACAAAATACCTTTAGAAGGACATTTGTGTTCCTAAACTTAAGCTATTGAATGAATAGAAAATGTTATCTGCTATACTTCATACATATATCGACATCTTTTTGAATGATATGGCATTCTTTGGTATGTTTTCATCATTACTAAAAAAAAATACAGTGCGTCTAATAATTTGTCCAGGGACTAGATCGCCGAGTACGTTTGTCTAGGCTTACTACAAAGAAACTGATGCCTTCACTTATTGGCAAACTGGGTTTTATAGTGATTTTTGCCAGGCAATCTCTGTCGTCTTTAAACTCAAATGGCTCTGTTATAAAGAGGGTAGGGTAGGGTTGTACAATATATTCCGGCTTGGGCTTTCGACCCGCTTTAAACTTCGTCAGAAACCCACGAAGTTTTTGTACAGGAGAGAATTCACCAGGCAAAGCGGACATGAACCCCACCTGGTTAAGTGAATTTAGCGGCAGCATCTCGTCGGCACCGGCCTGTTATAATAGGAGGGTGGTTACGTTAACTTTCTCCGATAGGTGGCTGGAAGTAACTTAGCCCAATGTTTCCATGCTATGCTGAGTATGCAAAAACTCTTCATACGAGAGGCCCGGGTGGCCTGGTGTGTTTGATCCACTGGACTGAACTGAAACTCTGGAAGGAGCATCTCCCGAAAAACTGGTGAAGCCTATTTTTGGGTCACTTGGCGACAGCTTTAGAGAGAATATGTGCCACATTTGACATGAATTCGCCGATCACAATTGACACTTGACTTGACAGTTTGCATTGGATCGTCAAAATAGCTCGCCAAGAATATTACTCCAAGGAACTTAAGTTTTAAAGATGCAATTATATATTTTTTAAAAAGTACATGTTTCCGAAATTTCATTATTTAAAGAACCTCCTAAAGCAATAACATATAAATTTTCTGTTAAAAAAATTATTGAAACAGTTGGTTTAAAATGCCTATTTTAACAGGTGAAGTATAGGATTAGCGGCAAAAGTTGGTGCTCTTACAGGGTTGCCGCGCTTCACCGACCCTATACACTAGGTTGAGCGTCCTTCAGAGTTTCGAGTCATAGGTTAGTGAAAGCAGCTCAGCTACTTGCGCACTTACCCTGCTGGTTCGATTCCGCCTTCGCCCTGAGTCTACTACTCTCTGTGTCAGTAAATTCTGTATGTGTCTGTCTTACTTGACGAAGGTTTAGAAGCGGATCTCTGATCAAGCACACAAACCGGGAAAATACATGTACCAGTATATATGTATACAGGTCCCAGTTTGCCAAAATAACTGTTGACCTAAACGGCCAAAAAGAGGATTCCAAAGAATATACCTCTTGTAAAGGGACGGCCGTTAAAAAGGCTTTGACTACCGCTCTAAGTAAGATTTCTCTCCTAAAGGTTGTGTTGTGCTATCAAGTGTCACCGTTATGATGTGGTTCTAAAATACGACTCCCGTCGCCAGTAGCCTTCGTGTAGCTCTAGTGCGACGATAATTCAAACTAAACTAAACTATGAATGGTACAAACGACTCCTCGTAAGAAATTTGTTGAAATGTCGCACTAGAGCTACTCGACCTCATAGGATATAGCCCAACAGTTACAGGGCAGTTTTGGCAGTACGGCGACAATTCATGTCAACGAGGCGATGCTTAAAGATTTTATAATGTCGCTGATATTATCGCGTTACTTGACCGGGGTTTGAAATTACGAAGCCCGAATAACTCTCATCTGTGGAGTCCAAAGTCCCGACGGCGTTAGCGTAGGATATCGCTCGAAGTTCCGTTGGGTGCCCGCTCAGGTTTCTACCTCGTCACTTGACCAGGGTTCTAAAGTAAGAGTCGTAATTGGCTGTGTTAAAGCTCCTAAAAGAGGCTAAAAATAGGCATCCGGAAACGATTACATTACCTCGGAACTGGCTCTATTGCGACGTCAATTCAACCAACTGTTAACTCTCCAGATTTCACTCTGATAGGCGTTAATGAATCGTTTAAAGGAGCCAAAACTCAGGGCCAAAGTTGGGGGAGAAGTCAAATATATTCGACTTCAAATATAATTCAGGTCGCGTTTTATAGGGGGATCAGTAGAGTTGTATTTCACAGTACAGTTTAATTTGTTATTCAACTTTCTAGCTATAAAAATTGTGCAAAAAGGCTACGTTTACTTTTGTTTAAATAGTTTTTTTTAAACAAAAAAAAGCATAAATAAAATATGAATTATGAAAATTGACTGATGATTTCTTAGTCCCAAAAGTTAATCACTGAAACAAATCGGGTCAGGCTGCGTTTTCATAAAATTGAGTAGTCCATATATTATAGATTATTGACCAGTTCAGATCTTGGCTTCGTCACTTGACCACGATTCAAAATAACGAGGTCAGATTGCCCACACGTGTAGCTGTAGTGTGTGACATCAATCCCAACAATAACGATCGTAGTCCACAGGCTGCTGTGGCCTGGTAGGTTAAGGCAGTATGTTAACCATCATTCTAAACAGGTTATGAAATAAAAAGGACCGATAAATAAGCTGGAACTAAAGAGCGTTTGAACTTAATTATGTTGGTTGGTAGACATATATTTTCAGGCTTGTGTGCTTGGTCACAAAGACCCGCTTATAAACCTTCGTCAAGTAAGACAGACACACATATAAGACAGATGCTGCCATCTATCGCCACCTCCACAATTTAGACATGTCCTTAAAGGGGAGGGAAATAGTCTTCAGGGACCTGTACCCTGGTAAACAGCGCAATGACCGACCACAGGACTTTCGAATCCAACAGATTTAACGAGCACGCACTCCGCATATACTCGGTAGGTCTTCAGTGGTACCGGGACTCGATCGCGGTACCTTCCGATCTCGAGACCGAGACGCTGACTGCGTCACCGAGGTTGCGTCAGCTAAGCGACCTTAAGGTATTGGCCTCACAACTTGATCACGATTGTTATTGAACTGGACTCCTCGTAACTTGACTGTAGCTAGTATGTATAGCTTTAGTGTGACGTTAATCTAATCATAACCCGGGACAGTATTAAACTTCTCTATTAAAAGTTACAGAAAAGTTAGAACAGAATTTTACCTTGTGTAGCTCTAGTCCAACGATATTTCAACTGAACCCACCCCTATATGCTAATATAGAAAGAAAAAAACTCAAACTGAAAAAAACGTTAAACCTATGTACATTAATTAAACCTAGTCCTAACCAGCCTTGGTTGGTTGATGCATATATTTCCGGTTTGTAGGCTTGGTCAGAGACCCACTTATAAACCTCCGTCAAGTAAGCCGAAGACAGACAGAATTTTTACTGGCACAGAGAGAGAAAGTACACCCAGGACAAAGACGGGAATCGAACCCGCACCGGTTACAGCGCGCAGACTGTTAGCGTAATGTTCTGCGATCCAAACCACTAGGCCATCCGGACCCATGTGTTGCTTTAGTGTGAAGATATTTCAACTTAACCCACCCCTAGTTGGTTGGTACATGTATTTCCGGTTGTGTGCTTGGTCGGAGACCCGCTTATAAACCTTCGTCAAGTAAGACAGACACAGATATAATTTTTACGGACACAGAGAAAGAAGTACACCCAGGACAAAGACGGGAATCGAACCCGCCCCATTACAGCGCGCAGACTGTTAGCGTAATGTTCTGCGATCCAAACCACTAGGCCAGACGGGCCCATGTGTTGCTTTAGTGTAGCGTTAATCTAAGCATAACAAGCGACATCTGTCGCCAATAGCGTAAGTGTAGCTCTAGTGTGACATTTCAACTTAAACCACCCCTAGTTGGTTGGTTGGTACATGTATTTCCGGTTTGTGTGCTTGGTCGGAGACCCACTTATAAACCTTCGTCAAGTAAGACGAAGAAACAGACAGAATTTTTACTGACACAGAGAGAGAAGTACACCCAGGTCAAAGACGGGAATCGAACCCGCCCCCATTACAGTGCGCAGACTGTTAGCGTAATGGTCTGCGATCCAAACCACTAGGCCAGCCGGGCCCATGTGTTGCTTTAGTGTGAAGATATTTCAACTTAACCCACCCCTAGGTTGGTTGGTACATGTATTTCCGGTTGTGTGCTTGGTCGGAGACCCGCTTATAAACCTTCGTCAAGTAAGACAGACACAGATATAATTTTTACGGACACAGAGAAAGAAGTACACCCAGGACAAAGACGGGAATCGAACCCGCCCCCATTACAGCGCGCAGACTGTTAGCGTAATGGTCTGCGATCCAAACCACTAAGGCCAGCCGGGCCCAGTGTGTTGCTTTAGTGTAGCGTTAATCTAAGCATAACAAGCGACATCTGTCGCCAATAGCGTAAGTGTAGCTCTAGTGTGACATTTCAACTTAAACCACCCCTAGTTGGTTGGTTGGTACATGTATTTCCGGTTTGTGTGCTTGGTCGGAGACCCACTTATAAACCTTCGTCAAGTAAGACGAAGAAACAGACAGAATTTTTACTGACACAGAGAGAGAAGTACACCCAGGTCAAAGACGGGAATCGAACCCGCCCCCATTACAGTGCGCAGACTGTTAGCGTAATGGTCTGCGATCCAAACCACTAGGCCAGCCGGGCCCATGTGTTGCTTTAGTGTGAAGATATTTCAACTTAACCCACCCCTAGTTGGTTGGTACATGTATTTCCGGTTTGTGTGCTTGGTCGGAGACCCGCTTATAAACCTTCGTCAAGTAAGACAGACACAGATATAATTTTTACGGACACAGAGAAAGAAGTACACCCAGGACAAAGACGGGAATCGAACCCGCCCCCATTACAGCGCGCAGACTGTTAGCGTAATGGTCTGCGATCCAAACCACTAAGGCCAGCCGGGCCCAGTGTGTTGCTTTAGTGTAGCGTTAATCTAAGCATAACAAGCGACATCTGTCGCCAATAGCGTAAGTGTAGCTCTAGTGTGACATTTCAACTTAAACCACCCCTAGTTGGTTGGTTGGTACATGTATTTCCGGTTTGTGTGCTTGGTCGGAGACCCACTTATAAACCTTCGTCAAGTAAGACGAAGAAACAGACAGAATTTTTACTGACACAGAGAGAGAAGTACACCCAGGTCAAAGACGGGAATCGAACCCGCCCCCATTACAGTGCGCAGACTGTTAGCGTAATGGTCTGCGATCCAAACCACTAGGCCAGCCGGCCCATGTGTGGCTTTAGTCTAGCGTTAATCTAAGCATAACAAGCGACATCTGTCGCCAATAGCGTAAGTGTAGCTCTAGTGTGACATTTCAACTTAACCCACCCCTAGTTGGTTGGTACATGTATTTCCGGTTTGTGTGCTTAATCAGAAACCCGCTTATAAACCTTCGTCAAGTAAGACAGACATAGATAGAATTTTTACTGACGCAGAGAGAGAAGTACACCCAGGGCGAAGGCGGGAATCGAACCCCCACCCCTATAAGCTGATCATATAGAAAAAACAACAACTTAGACCCAATAAATAATGCTCTGTATACGGGACTGATGCACGTTAAATCTATTGTATTTCAAAGTCCTATGCCACTATAAGGTTGTGTTGGGCGCTAGCTCAGGCGTCGGCATCGTCACTTAATCACCCTTAAAAATGACAAGACCATCTAGTATGACGCTAACCTAATTGAACCCATTCAATCCATATCTCATAAACTCGATCAAAACTATCTAGTAAATATCAGTCCCCGGTGGATATACTCCTCTACAGCTCTAGTGCGATGTTCATTAAAAATAAACCAAACCTGATATTGTATCAGGTTAACTTATATGCATCCAAAATCCAAGTTCACAGAAAAAGAAATGCAAAAATTCTTATTAAGCTTTACAAAAAAACTACAAGCATTTATTTTAATTAGCAGTTGAAATCTTACTGAAAACAACTTAAGGGGGAATGGGCGCGCCGCGCTGGACCGTGGTCTCCAAAGCAAAGTGCATCAGTGTTAATCCTGTGGAAAAAAAAAGTATTTTCTCTGCCACATTTCTCCGGCTGTATTGAATATTTTTACCAGCGGATTTTTTTGTGTGATAAATGTGACTGACTTACAGGTCTCGACCTTCCCACTTTTTGAAATTGGTTCGAATATTTTTTTAAATTTTCAATAAATAATTTTACATAAAATATTCGAAGCAATTTCAAAAAGTGGGAAGATAGAGACCTGAAAGTTATCTACATTTATTATTTAAAAAAAACCGTTCGTAAAAATATTCAATTCAGCCGAAGAAATGTGGCAGAGAAAATAGTTTTTTCGCCATTGGATTAACACTGAGGCACTTGAGTTTGGAGACCCGCGGTCCAGCGCGCCCATTCCCCCTTAACCTCTCAGGCTTGGTGATTTCCCTACTATATCATCGTTTTAAATTATAATGCATTGTTTCGTGGTCTTTGCTCAAAATAAATTCCAATCAATCGAAACAAATTATTAAATGTTATTAAAAAAAAACATACATAACCCGTCACTTGACTGTGGTTCTAAATTACGGCGCCCGTCGTTGCGGCGCCCGTCTAGTGCGACCATGTTTTAAACTAAACTAATCTAATCATACATAATCCTAAATTGTCACTTATGGCCCAAAGTAAGTTCAAAGTCAATTTAAACAAACGGAAAAATTAACGAAACAAAACAAATGCATAATTTATGTTAATTCAGAACTGATTCGAAGAAAACTTTCAACAACTCTATGCTTTTAACTCTGTTCCACATTGGAATTTTTATGTCATGACTTGGCGATAAAATATCACAATACGGCAACCCTATACTTTTCTCAACCAATCAGGGTACCGAACTGCTTGGCGCGTTGGCAATGGAAATTCAAAAACATCTGTCCATGTGGCATGTTTATTGTCTTTTCTTCCACGTCCACGAGTACGACGTGTTTTGTAAATTGTAAAAGTGTGTAATATAAAAATACGGAGTTTAACTAATAAGTAAGTTATTTTTTACATATTATTTAAATGTTTTTTATAAATGTGTCCTATCTGTATAGAGGTTTTATTTCATATTGTAATAAGTTACGTACTAATGTTGTAGAATATGATTAAAGAATGAATGCGACTAGTTTTTCTAAATTGTGGCATTTTGCTTCTTATGCGAAGAGAAGATTATTCGAAGAATTTTTAAAATTTATAATGGATTGAAATAAATTATATTTTAGATATATATTGGGATATTGTTATATTGTATGAATAATATCCAAGTTTGATCTATCAGCAATCATCTTATTCAGTATTTCGATCAATGAGTAAGTTTCACCAGTACTAGTTATATTAAAATAGAAGTTGAACTTGTTTGTACTAAGCTATAATCAAATATCGAACTATTTTTTAGTTTAGATTTTTTAAGTCGTATCTGCGTTATTGTTTTATTACTGCTATTTGTAAAACTAGTTGTTCGAAATAGTTTTAGTTGGTCTTTCGCAATTCAGTCCAAAAGATTTACCTTGTTTTTGCCCTCATGAATGTAACCACATTTTTTTTGCTACTAGTTTATTTAAATCTTCTTTACGACTTTGTTTTTGATAAATATATTAATAGTAAATATCTATTTATTCCTATAAAACTAAATTTAGATCAATTTCAGGAAGGGCTCTTAAATTCTATTTTAGAGTTATTAAACTTAAGTTTGCAATGATCAGAGCTTTACTTATATTCGTATTCGTCAGAATTTTACTTTTCTAATATACGTTACCGTTAAAACCCGAAATCAGCTAAAACTTGAATTAACTAGTGAGAATTAGTTTTAACTGATGCCCTTAGTGAAAACTAGTTTCCTCTAGCTAAAACTAGACCTTCCTAGCTAATACCAATTTTGACCAATTGCATTGGTTAAAACTAGTTGTAATTAGTAAAAACTTGAATTATCTAATATGTTTTTTAAAAAAATGGATTCATTGTTAAATGTTCGAAAAGAGAATACAAACTTCTCCTAAATTTGCTATCTTCAGTTAACTTTAATCTTTATCTACTACAAGTTTTTTATAGTCAAAACTAGATTTTACCAATCTGTGTTGTCAAAACCAGTATTAGCTTGGTATAACTGGTGCTAGTGGAAACTAGTTTTAACTAATGGCCGCAGTTAAAACTAGTTCTCACTACTTAATTCTAGTGGTAGCTGATTTCGGGTTTCAACCGTAACATATATATTATTGTTGTAAAATTAGACATCTTCCTTTTAACATGATTTATTTTTAAAAAATATCTAACTATTTTTTTAATAAATTTAGATTTAACATATTTTGACTAAACTGATTTAACACTTTTGCTTCGTAAGCATTTTGTTGCCGCGTAATTTGTTATGGGAATAGTATTATCGAATCCTCATTAGTTCGGCCGTGAAGTTAAAGGGTTAAGATCAATTTTTGGCAGGATATTCTTCAATTTAGTTTTAGGCCTCTGACCCTCAGTTCTGAAATATAATGTTGGTTCGAATTATACTTATGGTATGTATATTCGTTGCTGTTCAGAATCAGCATTACGCCTCGTCACTTGACCGCAGGTTAAAGTAGGGTGACGAGTTGCACTACATTTCTCAGTATAGGAAGTTGTTTGTTATAGGGGGCTGGGGAGCCCAGTCGGTTAGGCATTCGCCTAGCGTGCGGAAGGTCCCGGGTTTGGGACCGGGCATCGCCAAATAACTGCCGACCTATAAACGGCCCGTGCAGCGAAAAATGTCCGACGAATAATACCCCGTGTAGAAGAAGTGCACGTTAAATATCCTTCAAAGTCCTAACGCTGGCGTACGATATCGCCCTTAACGGTTGCGTTGGGTGCCCACTCGGGTGTCGGCTCGGCACTTGACTGTGGTTCTAAAATACGACGCCCTTCGCCAATAGCCCTCGTGTAGCTCTAGTGCGACGATAATTCAAACTAAACTAAACCCTATTCATAATTAGATATTGCGCCTGATAGAATGATAAGCTTAACATTACAAATAGTTTTTAGGGCAAAATATTCAAATATCTATCGGATGCAAAGATATTTACACTTTGTATTCCGCCATTGCAATCTGCCGCTTCACTTTAAAGAAAAACATAACTATGGGTTTCATAAAGATCTAATTTGGCTTTCTTTTATATATATATCAGATATTAGTAAGTTAAGAGTTGTAACGATAAACATGATAATGTGTTGAGAGTCATTTTCCTTCTAAGTCTAACGCTCGTGCGATTCGTTGAAGTGGATGGGTCTATCGTGTCCTGTCACAATTGTTCTATCAGCCGTGATCACCGTTAGTAGTGGGAGATTATTGAAACTCGTGAAACTTTGTAGTCGACATCAATCTCTTGACAAAGAAAAAATACACTATGGGTTTCATAAAGATCTAATTTGGCTTTCTTTTATATATATATCAGATATTAGTAAGTTAAGAGGTTGTAACGATAAACATGATACATTTTTTAAATGTTATTTTTTCCTCTCTTAGTTAGAAGTTCGTCGCAGATTCGTTGAAGTAGGATGGTTCTATCGTTCTGCACAATATTACGGATCACCGATTAGTTGGGGTAAGTTTTTGAAGATTCGTCGGTGGAACCTTCCCGGTAAGTCAAATAAATTTCTTGACAAGGGGAGAAAAAAAATACCTACTTTTCTTTTAAAGTCCTTTTATTTAATGCTCTTCTCCGATTTTTTTCCTTTTTACTTAATTTTTTTAATTTAGCGAAATCGGAACCCATAGTATAATTAACAGTCGTACCAATATATATATTTTTTATGATTCAAACTGCCTCAAAAATTCTGTTCTGTTACCTTTATAATTTATTGTTAAATAAAGTGAGTTTAAATTGGATTTTTACACTCAGCTTTTTAAAAATTTACTTTATTTAGCCTGGTTTTCTAGTCAAGAATACAAAGTTAAACTTATAATAAATTTTTTAATATTAGAAAAAAGGTTTTTTTCTCTCCTTTTATATTATTTCATTTCTCTATTTGTATTTATCAGTTATACTCTACCTTTAATGTATTGCAAAGAATTGTTTCAAATTAAGCAAAAATAAACTTTCAAAAATATTTTTGCCTACTGTTTAGCAAATAATTATTTCAAAGAACAGTGAGATACATATGTAGTTCACAATAGTTAATATAGTCATTAGTTTGTATGCTTTATTTTAATAATTACTAGTTTAAATTTAATTATCACAACCAATAATTATTTATAACTTCGCTCCAATCACCAATATATCTTTTCCCATTGGTCACCACCTGGCTACTTGCTTACCCATCATTCTATAGTTAAACTCAGTTTCCTTGCACAGACGCCACGACCACGGACGGAGCTATAAAACGCGTGGAGCAATCAGATGAAGATGAAATTTCAGCCGTTTTATTTTGTCTTCATCTGATTGCTCCGCGCGTTTTATAGCTCCGCCCGTGGTCGTGGCTTCTGTGCAAGGAAACTATGAGTAACTATAGCCAATTTCTCATCACAGTCCAGCACCAATTCCAGAGTACTTCCGCCCTCAATTTACGCTCTTTTTCCACATTTCACGAACGCATATCTCTATTCTCCCTCTCCCGTCGTATATTCTCCACATGCGACCCGCGTCGACTTTCGTCGGGATTCCCGCAGCCCGACACCCTGTCCACCCGGGTTATTCTCGTCTTTTCCGATGTCGATACGACATCGTCCCGCCCGACATCGATGCGTCCGATTCCCGACTTTCGTCGTCACGTTGTCGAGCTCTTCGTTTTTTGGGAAGCTCTGATCGTCCGAGCTCACCAAAAGGGTTTGAGTCCTTTGAAAGCGTGTCTTGATGTGTTGTCCACAAGGTTGATGTATTCCGTACCATCGAATGGGGTAACTGGTCCAAGCTTTTCAAGCTAGCAATGTCTCTTCAAACTCTCACCTCGGCGCAACAGCCCATTACTGGGCCAAGGCCTGCAGTGCCCATTTCAGCTTTCGTGACCTAGGGCTCTAGGGTGCTAGGCATATGTCCCGGTAAGGTGGTCAGCCACACGCGGAACCCCCCAGTGTTTAGTTCCCAAGCATGCTTGGTACCCATTTTATCGACCCACTCAATGGGATGAAAGGATGGGTCAACCTCGCGCCATCCGGGCTGTCTCTTCAAACACTCCTTTAAAAAAAATGTTCGGGTTTTTCAATTTAAAGTGGCAACGTTGCCTTGACCTGTGAGTAAAAAAGTTTAAAAAAAAATTAAAATAGTATACTTTTCTGTCACTTAAATACTCACTGAGATTCTTATCTGAAATTTAACAGTTGTATTTAACAGAAAACAGTTATAATTAATTATTACAGTAAGTGTCTCCTAGAAGCGCTTTCACACAAGATTTATATACCTTAGGGGAAAAAAAACCCAAATGCAACATTCAATTTTAATTCAAACTTTTAATAGCCAAAATTGGCTATTTTCATTAATTTTCTTTCACAAATTTAAATTAATGTTTTGCTCAATTTTTTTGCAGTTCGTAATATAAATATGGAAATTGATTGAATGAAATCCTAGCATCCGTTCAGGTTAAAAATATTTTTTAACTAGCCAATTTTTTTAAGCCTACTTAAAAAAATATTTAAGGGGATACGGTACCCAAAGCCTTATTTCTAGAAATATTGACATAAAATTGGAAATTATAGTGGTTTTATATAATGTTGTCTCTAAATAAACATTTTCTAGCAATAAAAACAAATATTTAAAAGTAGTTTTTCATTTTTTTTAAAAGTCAAAATTTTGATTTTTTTAAAACTCTACTCCTTTTAATTTTGAGAATAAATCCGCCAAACTTTTATAGTTTGTTTTTAGAACTATTTGTTCAAGAACTGTGCATGGATTTTAAAATGTGAGCTACAGTTAAAAAGTAACATGCATTTATACTGAAAATCTCAAAAAAAAATTACAAATTAATGAATTCAACATTTAAAAAAAAACTACTATACACAGACCTTATTCTATACACAATTTTGTGCACCATATATATAAGAACACAGGTTAAAAATTTCAAAATTATAACTTAATTAGCAAAAAAGCCTTAGGGAATTTATTAAACACAAGTATTGAAAAACGCGGAACAGAGAAAAAAAAGTTTGAAAGCAGACAAAATGCGTATTCAAACTTATAGGAATGACTCCAGAAAATATTTAATAACTTTTTTTTCTATAGAAGATATCATTGTGAAACTTTCAGTAAATGTTTAGAAAGATATTTTGAATGATAAGAAGTAAAAATCGAAAATCGATATTTTGACCAATTTTTGGGTACCGTATCCATCCCCTTAAGAAGGTGAGTACTAGGGTTTTTTGCTTGGGCCAGAGTTATCCTATTCGACGGTACTTATAGGTATAAGTTGGGTTAAATAAGATTAAAAAAAAGTATCCAGTGTGATTTTTTTAGTCGTAATGGGGTAGTGCAGCATTTCTTTTAATGAAATCTCAAAAACAATACAATGGGCCTGTTTCAGGTCTTGCGTGACAACAGAAATGCTGAATGAAAATAAAATATTTTTTCTATTCGCGATGGGTGAATGAATGTCTCGTGGAAGCAGCACCGATCGAAGGGAGTGCAAAAATAAAAGCCGGGAGGGAACTGCGTCACCTGAAACAATTAAGTCTGATTTCAAATATTATGTCTTTACTTGCGTTATACGATTTGTATGACTTTTTCTCTTCGTAGGTAGATGATTAATTAAAAACTTTATTAATAAGGTTGTTGGTCATCGAAATCTGTATCAGTTTTTTTTGCGCAGTCACACTTATACAAAAAGTATTCAAATCCTGTTTAGATTTGGATAAAATTTGAAAGTTGAGTTTCGGCTGCCGTACATTATCAAATTTTTAAGGATTACGAAAAATGCTGTACGCCCCACTACGATAAGCAAGCATCTTCTTGAGAGGAGACTTCTGCACTAAAATAGTCACGTTATCACGTAGTCTAACCTGGTTGATCACGAAAATGTGTAGTGCATGGGATGTTTCAACTACACTCTTAAAACAAGAGTGAAATTCACTCCTATAGGAGAAGTGCATTTTCGGCACCAGAAAGGAGTGGAATCTAACTCAGACTGAGTTAAAACCGCTCGTTTTAAGAGTGTAGGACGCAGATTGTTTTCTTTTATTTCTTTTAACCACTCCGAAAAAGAGTGAAATTCACTCCTATAGGAGAAGTGCATTTTCGGCACGGAAAGGAGTGGAAATTAACTCGGACTGAGTTAAAACCGCTCGTTTGTTTTAAGAGTGTAATTTTCTCAACTACACTGCTCAAAACAATTAGATGTTTCAACTGACTTTTCTCAACTAATTGAGTACACTATTCCCACTGCATCACATACAATTACAAATTGGTGACTAGATCAGAGGCGTCGAAAACCTTGTTACTTCATTTGTGGTGTTAGAAATCGACGAACAGCTCTATTTTATATATTGTAGGGACTATTGTCATAAACCAACGGACTTTGAGGTGTTTTTTTTTATTAACTAAAACATTTTTATTTTCCTTTTTCTTTGAGCGAAATTTTCTTAACTGGGAAAATTCAATAGCTGACTGGAATGGTCACGCCTACAGAGACGTCACAGCTACGTATATTGTCGTCTAAAGCCCCACAAAAAAAACCCGGCAGCTAATTCGTCTAAACTAGAATGATTCCTCCCTCACAGTGACGTCACAGTTACGTCAAGCATTGTTGTCTCTTTCCCTACAAACAAACCACGCTACTCCCCTTTCAAATGTTCCTTTCATTTTGGGAAATAATTTTTTTTGTGAACTTCCATATTTTATACAGACTAAATCGAAATAAAAAGATTAAAAAAAATAATCAATACATTTTTCTTATAAACAAATAACTACAATACAATCTTTATCATTACTTTACAATTTAATCTTTTTGAAAATTGTAAACGTCAATAAAATACCGAATGTTATCCCGTAATTTTAATATGTCGCGCATTTTCGTATAGCCTCGTAATTAGATCGAATAAGTGTCTTTCGATATCTTAGTGTTAGATTAAAAAAGAAAATTTAACAGTCAAGTGTGTTTAAATCAATCAACATAAAGTTAGATTAAATTCTATTCTGAAATTTGATATTTAAATCGATTTACTTTGGACCAGCGGTTCCCAACCTGGTGGCGATCGCCTCTAAGTGGGCGATTTGTGTTATCAAGGGGGCAAAAAATACTTGAGGGACGATCAGGGGACGATGAGTATTCGAAGGGGGAAAATTAAAATATTGTTGTACCTTTGTACAGTAAAACCATTCTCCAACCATAACCAAACCAGCCAATTTTTACTTTAAACTCTCTTAAATTTTCTAGAAATCAGTAAAAACCTCTTAGTTAATTATTTCACTTTTGTTCTTTAAAAATATGGGTCTTATATTTTTTCTATTTTATTTAGTGACCAGATAAAGCTTCTTCTGTTGTTTTTATAAACAGTAGTAAGTGTTATAAAACTGTTTTATAGTTACACTTTAACTCAAATTATGATTAAGACATAACATGAAAATTAAAAAGGGGCGATGGATGTTAATCAACCTAAAATACGAGGCGATGGTCCAGAAAAGGTTAGGAACCACTGCTTGGACCATCTGCTATCTTGGATTTAGAGAATAGTAAACTTAAAAAGAGAAAAAAAACCTGCACTGTTTTGAGACCTTTTGGGGGCGAACAGTCTTTTGGACTTGATTTTCAAATTGATCTAGGAATAAGAAGCAACAGCACGAATTACTTAATTGGAATATATTATTTAATTGAAATAATATTAATAGGAAATTGGTCTAATACAAATAGTTAGGTTGTCAATATAATTTTAAAACAAAGTTGTCAGTAATACAGTCATATGAAAGTAGTTCGAAATAATTCAAGTGTTTCAATCAATTTATACAACGTTACATTCTTTCTTTCAATCCTTAAAATTACAGCCAACGGAAGTAAAAAATATTAATTGTTTAAATAGTCCCTTCGTTTCTAACGAAATCCTACATGTTCTAAATTACTCCAAATGCACAAAATTAGTATTTGAATGTAAACTTTCCATAGATATCATAGTTAAAGTATTAGATTGGCTGATCACGTGACCTCCAATGCTATCGACGGGACGCGCATAGAGGCCAAATAAGAGGGCAATGGGGCCAGTGTTGCTGCCACTTTAAGGAGAAAAATACTACGAAAAAATACCATTTATTTCTAAAATTACAACAAAAAAAACCTAGAAAAGGATTTAAAGTCACTAAAAAGATTCCAAAATGCAGCTAGTATTTTTACGATATTTTTAAGGAGGATATTAGTATTTTAGAATAATTCTAAAATTACAAAAAAAAATATCGTAAACATACTAGCTGCATTTTGGAATCTTTTTAAAAACTTTAAATCCTTTTCTAGTATTTTTTTTTGTAATTTTAGAAATTTATTTTTTCGTAGTATTTTTCTCCTTAAAGTGGCAGCAACACTGGCCTCTTAAAAAGCCTCCATGCGTGTTCCGTCGATAGCATTGGAGGTCACGTGATCAGCCAATCTAGTACTTTAACTATGATATCTATGAAACTTCCAGAAAGATCGTTAAAGGTAATAACTTTTTTCATCGATTAAAAAGAAATCTTTCACAGAATAAAATGATTTTTGCACTCGAATGATTAGGGTTATATTTTGATGGTAAAAAATTTAGCATTTTGTATTTGGGTATAAGAATACTTTGTCTTAATTTTATTAGAAAAGTTTGTCTTTAAAAATACTGTTATTTTATTTAATTCAATTTTATTAAATATTAGTTTTGGTTTAATGTTACGTCACATGTTTGATAGAAATTATCATCATTTATATGAATACCTAACCTCTAACTTTCATAATTGTTTCAATAAATTTTCGATTTTTATATGCAAGAGTGACTGGCAAATTTAACTGGAAATGCAGCGACTCTACCAAAAGTGCTATTGATTTAAATTTCGATTTCTTACTCATAGGAAAGAACCCATGAATAAGATCTAAAAGTGGATGTAACTGTTTTAATTATTTTTTACTAATTCTGAGGGGCTGGGGGAGCCCAGTCGGTTAGGCATTCGCCTAACATGCGGAAGGTCTCAGGTTCGGGTCCGGGCATCGCCAAAATAACTGCCGACCTATAAATGGCCCCTGCAGCCAAAAATGTCCGACGAATAATACTCCGTGTTGCGGGAAGGCACGTTAAATATCCTTCAAAGTCCCAACGCTGCGTACGATGCTGCCCTTAATGGTTGCGTTGGGTGCCTACTCATGTTTCGGCTCGTCACTTGACTGTGGTTCTAAATTATGACGCCCGTCGCCAATAGCCCTCGTGTAGCTCTAGTGCGACGATATTTCAAACCTACCTTATATAATGGTAATGACTTGACTACATATGCCCAGACTACAATCATGTAGCTCAAGTGCGACATTATCTGCCAACTCGCAATGTTCGGTTGGCTTCCTGTTTTAGTTGAGTATGATGGCAAACTGTTAGGTGCTTTAAAGTTTATTTTATGAAGCGAAAACAATTCCATTTTATAAATTTTTAAATGAATAAAAATTATAACTTTTTATTTCTTCAGAGAAAAATAATTCACACAAAAAATAATTAAGTAAAAGAATTAAAGAAAATGGAACGTGGGAAAACAATGTTTTGAAGTCATAACAAGTAAGGGTAAAAAATTTATTTGAACAATCTCTTAATTTTTTTAAATTTTACCCTTTAGACGGCAAGTCTCTGATTTCGTAGTGTTATCGCTTTACTTAGTCCATTACTTAGTACTTTTACCATATCGTCCATAAATTACGTGCCTTGTTTTATTTAGGGGGGGGGGGGGAAGAGATGGGGTCAAGCCAAATATCATTAAATCTCACGTTGGGGGGGGGGGGGGCTATTGTCAAGTATCACGCCATTTTCCCCTGTAAAAAAATCGACGTAAAATTAAGATAAAATGACTCAAAATTCCAGTACTAGTACAACTTTTTTCTGGAATTAAAATTGGCAAACTTTTACTTGATAACATTTATCGTGACTCCCCGCGAACTTAAATAAAAAGTTTTAGGGAAAAAAGAAAGATCCAATCTTTTATGTAGAATCGATTATCGTCCGCTTCTTTCTGTTTCTTTATTAGTTTTATGTCCGACCGCAATGACACGTGTTCAAAGTATTTTCACAATTCATAAATAAAAAGTAGACAAAATGTGCACCGTTTGCGATTTGCGATGCAGCTGCTGTTTGGACTATCCATGTTTGGGCTTCGATTTATGATGTGTTTGGAAGATTCCCGGTGATCAAGAGTCCAAATAAAGTTTCGGTTGCCGGAAAAATACGTATTGCGGGTCTTGTTTCTTCTTCTTTGTATTTACAAGACTAAAAGACTTCGGGATGTTGTTTTTTTCTTTTCGAGTAGGGCGATAGGAGTGATTTACTGGAATCCTCAAAATCCAGCTGGCGATAAAATGGAAACAAATGAACTAGAGTGTCATATTTGGTAACATCAATTTGTCAAAAAATCGTCAAAATCGAATAGCGTCATTTTATAAACGCTCCATTAATGAATATTTATCAAAAATTTATGCTGAATGTGACTTGCATTGGACCACAAAATATATAAAAAAATAGTTTTGCATATAGCGTCGTTTTACGCGTTAAAAATGTCGAAAAACGAACCGAATGACGTCGACTTAGCATTTAGTAGCGTAAAAAAATGTTTCAGTTCTACTATAATTTGCTCAATTAAAATGTTTCCATTTTGTGCTATTAAAATAAATGACATTGACTTGTTTAAATTCAAAACTTTACTAAAAAAAAACCCTGTTAAATCGCTATAGTTCTAAAACTAAGAATTATTCTTTGAAAGAACTGTTTTGATGTCTCATTAGTCAATTGATTTATCTATAGTACTCTGTATCTGTTTACAGTTACAATATGCTCAGAATATTTTTTTTTGTTAACCCTTTCAGTCCCAGTGATGCCATTTGGCATCATCATTTTTCTGATCATAATTAAAAATAATAATAGGGCTGACATCTCTTGGGATTAATAAAAAATATTTTCTAATAGAAAAAAGTTTGAAGAATCGAATGATGTGCCTTTTGATATCATAAATGGCTATAGATGATCAGAATTTTTTTTCTAAAATGATGATGCCAAATTGTCATTGGGACTGAAAGGGTTAATTGCAAGTAAACTTGTTATGCGTATACTACTACATATATATTCCAACAAATCCGAAACGTTCTATCGTTTTTTTTTTCTTCAGTTATGTTAGCATAATAGTTAGATATTTTTTTTAAACATTTTAAAATTTCGTTTTGATTAAAATGCGTTAATGCATATAGTACAATTAAATTCGCTATAAAAATTGGATATTACTTCTTATTTTAACTATTTTCATATCGAATGCCGTTATTTTATTAAAATAAAAAGTGCTCTTTCCCCTTTGATTTGGAACATAAAAAAAAGGAAAGTTGGATTTTATGTGAACAAGAACTGAACAGCGCGCATTTCAAAAGCTAATATTTCTGCTTGAAACGTTTTCTTTCTAATAAAAAACAACATTAACAATAAAAAAAATCACTTATTTTGTTTAGTCGTTTGCAATCGCCTTATTATGATATTTTGTCTATATTTTTACAAAAAAGGATATCGTGGTGACCCGTTATTAACTTTTTTGGGAGGATATAGTTTGTACATGAATAACTATTTTAAGAAGTTTTATTTAAATATTTTAACATTTAAGTAAAATGAAGTAAATTTTAAAAGAAAAATTAGATAAATATATGACATATTATAACTTAACCCTGTCTCTCCTTAATCTTATATTTTTTAAACTTAATAACTTAAATTACCTTTTTCATATATATCCTTAATATCACTTAGTGCTTTAACATCCCAACCACACCCTGTCGGCTACAAACAGTCGCCTAGATCAATCGTTCCCACAGAAACTGTTTAGTCATCACATTTTAAAGTCGACCTTTTCAAACTTTCTCATGATTCTGATTGGTCAGTAGAGGAGGGCTCGAGATTTTTCGCCATTTTTGTGAGCATTCGGTCACACTCTCTCGTCGGCTGCAGACGACAAATCAATCGTCTCCTGATGACTAGCTGTTGAATAAAAGTCTTTAATTACGCCGAAGTTTCCCTGTCGACTTATTTTACATATATTCTCTTGCGTATCTAAACCATTGATACATTTTTAAAATTAAACAGTCCATCCAGTTATAACTATTATACATGAATGGTTTGAAAAGAGAAATTGACAAAAAAAATTAAACTTGACAGATTCTTTAAAAGTTTCATCCGCCTAGTTTGTAAAATACAGTAAAGCATTGACTACAAAAAGGTCATCGTTATTGAATTAACTTAAACTTTTTTACAATGGATTTTAAGCGTACGCCTTGCATAGAAAGGTCCCGGGTTCGGTCCGGGCACCGCCAAAATAACGCCGACCTATAACGGCCGTGCAGCCAAAAATTTGACGAATAATACCCCGTGTAGAGGGAGTTCACGTTAAATATGCTCAAGTCCCAACGCTGCGTACGATGTCGCCCTTAACGTGGTTGGGTGCCTACTCAGGTGTCGGCTCGTCACTTGATGTGGTTCAAAATACGCCCGTCGCCAATAGCCCTCGTGTAGCTCTAGTGCGACGATAATTCAAACCTCCTACAATGGATTTTAACGAAGCATTCAAAATCATAAATTTATAAATGCTTTATTTACCAGCTCTTTTGATTAAGGGTAATCAAAATTTTCATCTTGGATTACTTACTTTAATCATCATTCCCGCGTCTTTAAAATTACCATAAAAGTCCTTTAAATTGCAAAACAGTGAAACGTCTTTGAAAAAGCCATTCGTTGTATCAATGCAAAATCAATCAAAATCAGTAAATTATTTTGATAAAATTGTATTTGGTATAATTGTTACTTTACTATTTTATGTAAATACATGACATTTAATTATTCAATTAGAAAAGAACGCTTTTAAACTTTATATAAAATGTCTTTTTTTTTAAATGGGCTTCGTATTGCCTTTAATCATTTGCAGACTGGGCAATTTTTCAGTAAAGAGCCATTTTATGTTGGTGCCAGGGAGGATTCTAGTGAGGATTGCGTTGACCAATTTTGACGTTCGCTTTTTTAACCGAATGCATGAATGAGCTTCTATTCGAATAATCCGAACAGTCTGATGGAAACCAGAAAGGCGTGTGTTCCATTGTCGAACCGGATTGCTCTATAAATTCGGTTAGGATGGTGGCGTTGATGCAGTCAGACCTTATTGATTAGGACACCGATAATCCGAGTTATTGTTAATTCCAAACCGTAGTGCGTTTCGTCGTTTTTACAAAGTTTTCGGACAAGTCAAATGAATTAGATGATGACGATTTAGTTTTGAATTTTCGAAGGTTTCCGTTTTTTCATAAAATTTCTACGTAGACATGAACCAGATTTTTTTTCTTTTTCAAAATGCGCCTGGCTTCTCTCAAAGATCCTTTGAGTTAAAGTTTCGTTTGCCTTTTAATCTTATTACGTTTAAACAATTACCAACTTAATTTAATTAAACCAATTTCTTATTAGACAGACCCGATTTCCCCTTGCTAACCATTTTTTTAATGTTTCTTTTCGCGAATGAAAATTATATAATGCCTTACCTTATCTGTATCTCCTACCGAAAATCACCACTCAGTAAATTTAAGTTCATGAAAAAAAAATCGAAAACCAAAATTTTGTTTATTAAAAAATCAAACATTTAGAAAACTTTTGCCATTTCAACAATTGAAGTGTTTGCTGCAGGAGTTCCACCATAGTCGTTACACTAACATAATTAAACACTTACTTAACAACCTTTCTTGTGCCTAAAAAAAACACACTTTTATTGGCACAAAAAATACAGCTCCTGTAAACTTCTATTAAGTAGCAAAACAACATATTTTTAATAACTTACAATTGAATTTTAAAACGTTTTTTTTATGGTTTCAAAACTGGCTACCTCTTTTCGCAACCTTCAATTGTCAAATTTGCATTACTTTCTTTCCATCTTTTTTGTGCTTAATCAAACCAGATTTCTAGTTCACAAAACCGTCCCTACAATATCCTAAACTCGTCCATGAAAATCAAACTAGGACTAACGTAGGCCCCTGTCACCTTAGCTCTCGTGTAGCAAAAAAATAAGTAAACAGCTCTCTCAAATAAACAATTAGTTTATTAAATAGATTTTTTGTGTAAACTAAAAAATATTAAATGTTAGGTACCAACTACATTGAGTGTATAGATTCAGTTTGATTTAAATAGTTTTTAAAATTTTAGTGAACAACGTATAAGGGTCAATAATTTGCAGACTGGACAATTTCACCCATCTGTTGAAGGTCTTCCTATCAATTTATAGACGCTTGTATAATGTGACCTTTCTAACCGAATGCATCTTTCAATGAGCTTCTATTCTAAAAATCCGAACAGTATAATGGAAACCAGAAAGTCGTGTGTTCCGTTGTCGAACCGGATTTGCTCTTCGGTAAGGATGGTAACATGGATAAAGTAAAAATAGCATTAAACCGCACACTTTGATAGTTCGAGTTAAAAATGTAATACAATAATTTTATTTCAATTTAAAAAACTGATGTATATGTACTTTAATTCAAAGCCTGGTGTATATCAATTTTAGATGACCTAATTTGTAAATTGGGCATGCAAAATGAGGTTACTTAAATCTTTAAAAAAAAACGAAAAGGTCTTTAGTACTGTCTTTGGATTATATTGTATAAAATATTTCTTGCAATGTTTTGTAGGCTTTTAAATAATACTTACACAGACACTGAAAATGTAATTTAATTTTAGGTCATTGTTAATATCTAAGCTAAGCAAAAAGAAAAATATATCTGTTATTGTTTTTAAAAACTACTAAATATGGATAGATTTTTCTAGACCTTTACAATTTTAGGAAACAAAATTAAATAGGGCGTATAAATTAGAAAAGTTATGATTAGTTTTTAAAATTTTAATACGCTGCGTATTAGGGTCAATCATTTGCAGATTGGACAATTTCATGGTGGCTCCATCTGTTGGGGATAGAAGCTTGTGTCATGTGACATTTCTAACCGAATGCATCAAAAGAGCTTCTATTCTAAAAATCCGAACAGTCTGATGGAAACCAGAAAGGCGTGTGTTCCATTGTCGAACAGGATTGCTCTTAATATTCGGTTAGGATGGTAACCATGATACAGTTAAAATCCCATTAAACCACTAACTATTGAGTTAATTAGACTTAAATTCAAATAAGAACTAACCAAACATTGTTTAATTAAAAAAAGGCGCAACAAAAATTGTTATTCATACGATATGAAATAATAAATTACTTTTTAACATAAAAAATCTTGTTCAAAGGATAATGATATTTACACCAAAATGTATATCCATTTGTGATTATATGCAGAAATATTATTACAAACTAGTTATGCAATCATTAAAATCTTTGTAAATAGACTATTGAAACAAAAAGACATTAAAACATTACAAAACAGTATCTAAAATTTAAGTGTGTAAGACTTTGGTTCTAATACTCATTTGGTTCAGCAAATCTTTTTTTTAGAGTTTTAATGACGTGCAATTTTATTTACTGAAGTTGTTTCGAACTGGCTTGAAAAAAATATAAGTTTAAACGTTTTTTAAAGAAATTTCTTATAAAAAAAATTTAAATTAGAAAAATAAAATAATTTCAAACAATAAAATTAGTTTAAATTTTTTTTATCAAGCATTGTTAGTTATTAGCATTGTTAATTACGCACAGTTTAAAATCCATAATTTTTATTTTTGCAATCCTTGCGAAATTTAAGAAACAAAAAAAATAAAGTATGCTGTAAAAAGTTTTAAATGTTAGAGATATGCCTTTTTTACCCCGCCCCCCCCCCCCTTTTTATATTAAAAAATTGGTACAAAATAAAATCTTAAATAATTTAAAGAAATTGTTTTCGAAACTAAAATAAAGAATCAGATTTATTGAGCAAATTGAAAGTGTGTGAATCTGCAAATTTGTCCTTTGAACGACTGCGGTATACAACAGCTTGATGGAGATATTTCCTGAGTAGTTACACAGGTTGGGCAGATGAAAATTTCAAAAAAGTCGCCAAGCTAAGACTCAAAATAGAACAAATGTGCCAAATGCAACTTATTAGGTAATTCAATTTACCAAATATGCGTGAATTTTTAATGTAAAATTTAAGTAAGCCACACCATTCAAAAGCAAAAATGGACAAAATGCTTAAAAAAAACCTAGTTAACCACAAATACCAATCTGTGGGCTGTTCAAAATTAGCCTATTTACTCAGCCAAAACAGTATTAGTTTTAGCTAATGATTAAATATTTAATTTTTGGACGAGCGAACCCTAAATTAGTCAAAACGGCTATTATTAGCCAAGTCTGTCAACCCTGAAGTTAGATAACTTTTTCCCAATAATTATACTGAATAACAAATTTGTAAAGATGATAAAAAATGGTGGTTATTCTTTAAAAAAAAGTTTCAATGATTCCAGCGATCTTTACAAAACAAAATGTTAGTTTGTTTTTTTTATTAAAGTTTAGTTCTATGTTTCCTTTAAATTTGTAATCAAATGTGTTCTCTTGATTTTTACTTCATTATTGATTCAAAAAATTAAAAATATATACAAAAGTTTGGAGAGGTGATTTGATCAGTGAAATTTTTTCTTCGACAAATATTTTTTTCGGTAGCTCCAAATTGTGTAAGCATATACCTTGCGTCGAATTTTGCAATGGTTTCAAAGCTTTCATTAGAAGATTTTTGAGAACTGAGAGGTACTGTACTTAACTTTTATTTTGTAATATTCATTTCAGTAGAGTATCAATTTATTAAAAAAATTAGTAACTAATGGTTTAAAAGGTTCTACCCTTTCCTCATTTTTTCCTAAATTTGTTTTTAGTATTATAAATTTTACTATACTTTATTTTTTAATTAAGTTATAAATTAAATGAGTTATAAATTAATTTAGAAATTAAATGATAAAGAAATTAAATAAATTGAAAATGCCATAAATTAAAAATTAAAAATCAAATTATTAATTTAATTTTCTTTAAATTTATAAAAAATAAATTTATTTAAGTGTAGTTTGTAATGAATTTTTTAATGCAACATTGTATTGCTCTAGTACAACGTTAATTCCAACCAAAACAGCCCCATTAAAATAATGTCAAGTTTAGATGTCATTAAAACTTTTGTTGATATTTTACATATGCTAGTATTACTAATTCATCCCTTACGTGCATAAAAATTCGCTTAAAAAATGTTACGATTAGGATTTCGGGGGTATTTAAATAAAAAAAATTAAGCATTCTGAAGAAATAACAAATATGGCTTCTATTTATTTTTGAAAGATTCTTTCAAATGTCACAAAATGAAATTCTTAGAAACTAATTTACGTGACGAAAGAGTTTTAGAAACAAATTTACATCGAGAAAAGTTCTTAAAACTACGTGGTTTATTAAAACAATTTCAGTAACGAAGAATTTTTAGAAATAAATTTACATCACATCAAAACCCTCGCATTGCACAAGAAGTTTGCTAAATAAATAATCAGAATACTACCAGTCGAAATCGACCAAAAGGTTCAAGTTCCACTGACCAACGGAGAGCAAGTTGGAATACATTCAAGTTCGCATGAAGTCAGTGAATAACTTCGAACAATTCTTTCCCGCTGCCACTGAAGAAAAACTGTCCATACAAGTGGTGGTTTTGCTACACATCCACTGACCAAAGAAAGAGCAAGTTCGAAAACATTCAAGTTCGCATGAAGTCAGTGAATTTGTACGAAGAATTCTGTCCCGCTGCCACTGAAGAAAAAAAACTGTCCATACAAGTGGTGGTTTTGCTACACATCTTCCACTGACCAAAGAAAGAGCAAGTTCGAATACATTCAAGTTCGCCAGCAGTCAGTGAATTTGTACGAAGAATTCTTTCCCGCTGCTACTGAAGAAAAAAACCTGTCCATGCAATGGACAAGTTGCATGAAGCACGAAATTCATAATATATATGTTTTTCTGGTACATTAGAAGCTGCAGATTCCGAATCTAAGGTAAATATTCACAAATATGTTTAATTTCAACAAAAATGCATTTGAAATTTGCCGAAAATGTACGTCACTGAAAACAGCTCTAACGTCAACTGTTATGTTTTTGGCGATGTTTCGATCTATGCTGTAATACACTTTATAAAATAGTAAACCTTACAATTTCTGCGAAACCTCATTAAAAGAAGAGACAATATTATTTGTAACCAGTTCATATCAAGGAAGTTAAACAGCTTGTTCCAAGTTTGGTTGTTAGTTAAAATACACACACTAGAGCGCGTATGAGCTATTGCAGAACTATTGACTGTTGGATCTGATCGGAATAGTCGAGTGAAATCGTTCAAACGTTTGAAGAAATTAACTGGAATGAACATGACATGTTTCTGTAAAATAGCATAACTTTTTAAGAGTTTAATAAGGATGAAAGCACGTTTCATAGTTTCAAAAGCGATACAGTGAAACCTGATACGAAATAACACGCCAAGAACACAAAAAAAAGCCAACCGTGACGTCATCTGTTATGCTAAGAGATGTTTAACAGGAGTGACGTATCATTAACTTTAAAAATGAATTTAAAAATAAATACATCTTTAAAACCAGAAATACTTGAGTTTTAGAGGTTTTTAATATGCTTAATCGAATAAATATGTTTGTGGAAAACGCTGTAATTGTCCATTGGTGGTTTTGCTACACATCTTCCACTGACCAAAGGAAGAGCAAGTTCGAATACATTCAAGTTCGCATGAAGTCAGTGAATTTGTACGAAGAATTCTTTCCCGCTGCCACTGAAAGAAAAAAAACTGTCCATACAAGTGGTGGTTTGGCTACACGTCTTCCACTGATCCAAGGAAGAGCAAGTTCGAATTAATTCGAGTTCACATGAAGTCAGTGAATTTTGTACGAAGAAGTCTCGCTGCCACTGA